>VXAX01003200.1:0-73505 GCA_013399835.1 Leptocoma aspasia
TTTGAAAAACAGTTTAAATATCTAAATAATAAAATATTAATGAATATTAATAAAATATTAATGAAATATTGATGAGCACTTCCATATCTTTGTCTAAAACCCTATTTAGGTTTTTTTTAACTAAAAATCCCATATGATCAAGTTGATTAGTTAATTTATTAGCTGCCAATACAGGTTTTCTTGGGTTTTTTATTCTTTGGGTCTTGCTTCTCACCTGTTTCCTGTTCTAAGAGAAATGACACAAACAGCATCTAATTTAAGAGATCTGTCACGTTAGCATTGTGTTAATTGGCTTTTAAATAAACTGCAGCCCTGCTCCTTTGGGATGGGATGGGGAAGCACAAGCCGTGACTGGGAGCAGGGGCCAGACCCCTCTGCAGGGGGGAGCTGCTGGCTGGGCACTGATGCCCATCGAACAGCAGCCTGAGCTGCCTGAATTCCCTCAGGAATGTCTGGGAGTACTTTCCTTGGAGCAATGGTGCCATGAGGGTGTTTTGCTGGTGCTTTCTTCCACTGTCCCCTAAAATTGGATCGAGCCTCAGAAATACCAAGATTTTTATCCAGTTATTTTTCTTAAAATTTTTCATTTTTCTTGCTTGAACAGTATCAGCAATAAGAAGCTGGTGGGATTGTCTATTAAAAAGTCTTGTTCCCCACATCATCTTTGATTACCAGTGCAGCCTGGAGCTACAAGCTGTCTCTGGAAGCTACTGATTTTAATTCTTGCATCCATTTACAGAGGGTTTCCCTCCCCCTCCCCCCATCCTTTTCCAGACAAGCTTCTGATTTTCTTTTTTGTGGCCATTTGTATGAGAAATAGCCTAAAAATATTGCAGGCATCAGGCTGTTCTAGAATTTACAGGTTTGTTCTTGCCCCTCAGTGTTTTCTGTGTGGAGGAACCAGAGAGCGTTGTGGGATCTGCAGAAGAAGAATTAATTCATTTTAATGTCAGTGACTGGTATTTCTCAATTCCCAAAAGTAAAGTCACTCTGTTTCCTGAATCTCTGTTGTGGAAAGAAGCTCCTGCACAGGGTAAGTCTGATAATCATAAATTATTCATCGACCAACACAGTTTTGTGTTTAGGCACCTTCATTTTTACACCCAGACCTCAAAGTTACCTTTTCTCAGCTCTGTTGAATTTATTGTATGAGCATTAATTTTGCAGCTGAAGCCTTGCTTGTAGGCAAAGTGGGATTTTCTATATTGATTTTCTATACTTTTTTCATTCTTAGATAATATTGCTTAGATAATATTGCAGAAGGATGTCACAGAGTTTGTGTTAAACTTTATCAACATTCCTGATAGATATCCAAATAAAAGTCATATTCAACTCATCTGCCCTGGTTGGTGAGCACAAAAACTGTTCCAAATTTCATGCTTGACCTTTCCGTAAGAGCTCATTTAAAGATTTTGTTTTTAATTAACTACAGTTAAAGAAAGCAGCTGTTGTGTTTGAGGATAATTTTATACTGCCCCATCTTACTGAATACAAATGTTTTCATCTGGAAAAAGTGGTTTTGCCCTTTCTACTGCTCTGTGAGGAGGTTCAGTTGGCCTGGAAATAAATCCATTCTAATGGGACACCACTGAATTTACTGTCATGTGCAACAGGAAAGTGACAGTTCTTACTCTTCCCTTACACTCTGCATAAATAAAAATATTAAATTGGTATCTCTAAAAAAAAAAAAATTTGCTATACAGGTACCAGTATTTTTTATTTTAATTACAGTGTGATTTTGTCTTGTACCAGTGAAGGGTGAGTCTGTACATCCTGGCTGGATGAAATGTCTATTTTCAAACTATAATATCTCATTTCCTCCAAGTTTTATCTAAACTATGAGTTTCTCCTGATTTCCAATTTCTTTTTTTTTTTAATGGAATTGTCTCAAAAATGTCATGCTGCTTCATATTTCTAACATCAAATATTAACATTTTGCATTTAACATCATCCTTTTTTTTTTTCCTCTTTTTAGGCAGTGTTTAAAGATGTTCCCTCTCCAAAGGCTGGGAGAGGAACACCAGCAAAACTCAGTAGTCTATTACTGCACTAACAAACAGTGCACGATGACATTTACCGTGGCCCTGTTGAGGTATGGCCAGGAACACACCCCACTGAACTAGAATTCTTGCATTCCCCGTCCCTGGAAGTGTTCAAGGCCAGGCTGGACCGGGCTTGGAGCAACCTGATCTATTGTAAGGTGTCCCTGTCCATGGCAGGGGGCTGGAACAAGGTGATTTTTAAAGCCCTTTCCAACTCAAACCAGTCCGTGATCACAGATTTGTGCAATGTCTGCACATCTTTAACAAAAATGAAAATTACACCTCTCTTCAGATTTTCGTGGGGCTTTTTTTAGGGCAAGATCAGCAAAGTCACATTAGTCCAGCTGAAAAATACTCCATGTGCCCCCTCTGCTGGTGTCCCTGCTCTAAGGCTGAAAAATGCTTTCCAAAACTGCAGTGGTCAGGAGAACTCAGGGAGCTTACAGGAGAGGGCACCCTCCCTTCACAGATCTATAAAATTTATCAATCATCAGAAACTGAGATGGCTTAAAACAGCACAGTCCTGTGAATATTCCACATTCCACCACATTAGAATTCCTGCATTCCCCATTCCTGCAAGTGTCCAAGGCCAAGCCCTCTGGAAGGTATCACTGCTCATGGCAGAGGGGTTGAATGAGATTGGCTTTAAGGTTTCTTCCAACCCATTCCAGGACTTTACAATTCTAACACCTGAATGGCCAAGCTATGCCTGGGAATTGTTGGGAGTACAAACTGGGCAGGGCCAAGCACAATGTCCATTACTAGAGGAGATAATGGTGCTCCTGGGAAGGGTGGATTTCCAAACAGCCCACTGAACCCATCTACCCTCTTTAGGGGATTCCCTATGGAAAATGCCACAATGGATTTTCCATGTGAGGTGTGTCATGAGTGTCACAGAGCAGAGTGGGATTCCTGCTTTTCAGTATCAGACTTTATCTATCCCTGGTTAGTTAAAGGGGGAGAAAAAAAAGAAAGAAGGGACAGAGGATGTCACTTAACTTGTAGAAAGGCTGGAAAAAGTACTGAAAGTTCCAATTCTGACAAAGATTTCAGGGAAACACCTCTGGTTTAGGAGCTCATTTATTTTGGTTGCTGTCTCTCAGAAATGCATCATCTAATCTGGGATTCCTGACATGCAGCTCACTCTGTAGAACTCAAGGTTGGCAATGGAAAGATTTCTACTTACGCCAATAAAAGCAAGTATTTTTTTCTCATTGTTTGGGTGCCAGATATGGAATAGGGGGAAAAACTGTTTGTGTACTTTTCAGTGCTTAGAATGACAGGAACCATCAGCCTCACCCCAATACCCTGCTGGGTTAGGTTTGGTCAGAGAAATGTTACTTCAACCTGTGCCCAGTACCGTGAGGGGGTATTTAGACACCCCAGGGACAACTGCTCCTCTCAGCTCTCCCTGTCTCCTTCTGCAGCCCAGGTTCCCATGCTGAAATCATGACACAATGCAAGTAAGATTCATATAAAGAAAATAACCTTTATTAGACAAATCAGTCAAACCCTGAAAAAAGAGTGTCAGGTAAACAATACTAAAGGTTTTTCCAGCAATTTAGAAACCTTTGAAACTGAGAAATTCCAGAAGTTTCATGTTCCTCTTGTTGCATTAGTAAGTTCTCTCCCTCTTGGGACATGAGCTACTGCTGTCTTGACAGCCCAGAAACCTTGCATTAACCCAGCAATTATCTCAAAATAGTAACTTGTAAAATATTCCCTGTATAACTGTTTCCCATGCAATTTTGTACAAAGGTGTCAAAAGTATTTTCTTTGCTGTCTGAAAAAAGAACAAGGTTTAAAAACATCCAGCTTATTAAAAATAAACAAGTGTTTTACATACAGTACAATAATTTCCAAACTTGAAGGAACACTGTCTCCAGGGTGGCTGTGGGGTGTAACACCCCAGTCTGCCAAGGGGAGAAAACTGCAGTTAAATAAATTACTATTCCATCTTCTTCCTCAGGCCAAATGTGGCACTTCTCTCACACCTGCAGGAGCCCGATTTACAGCCCTGCATAAACCAGGAGTAAACAGGAGCTTGGCAGCCAAGTAACCACTGCTTCCAAAAATGCTGATTTTCATTTCGTCCAAGAACAGAGGGAGGGTGTCCCAGGCACGCAGTGACCTTGGATGTTACTCGTGAAAAAGCCACCTTGGAACACAGGGCTCGTTTGTCCTGCAGTTATGCTGTGTTACTTCAAACAACATGCACTTAAGGTTCAGCATTATAATCAACCCATTACACTCAAAACCTGTTGGTCTCAAATGCCAGCACCATGCACAGCTAGCTCCTCAAACAAGCCACAACAGTGGGACTGAAGTACCAGAAGAGGGGCTGAGTCAGAGGTGAAGCAAGGAGCCAGTCCCTGTCACTCCAAAACCAGGGGCACAGCCAGGACAAAGCACAATGGAGCCTGAATTAAGCCATTGGAACCTGAGCCAGCAGGGCAAGAGAGAAACTTGCACTGGCACAGCAGCTACAGGGGGCAAGTGGCTAAAAGTAGAGCCAGGAACTTTGGTACCTCCTGAGCTCCACCAGACAGCTCCCTCTTCCTCACTCCTACTGACACCTCTGCTGGCTGCTCCAAAACCCCTCTCTGTGTCAGCCTCCCCACTGGCATCAGGGGAATCTCTGCCTGGGCATCTCCCCCTTCCCTGGTGAATGCACTGAGGATTTACAGCTGGAGCTGGCAGTCGCCTAGAGCAGAGGTGGCACAGGCAGAGTGGCAGAGCTGACAGATGGTTATGAGAGAGACTAGCTCAGCACCAAGGCACTGGAAGAACCATCTGAAGAAACAATTCATAACAATGAAATTGCTTTTATTAGAATGAAAGTATTAAGCCAAGGAAATAAATTATTGCTACGATAGACATATTTAGAACATAAGGAAGGACGTTAAATCTTGAGCTTCAGGTCAATACAACCCTGAAACAGAAAGTTAGACTACTTTTTTTTAAATACCTCAATTTGTCTTTGTGCCCTTCCAAGAACTTTATAAAATGTGCAGCTTACACAACAAATAGTAACAGAGTCACTTGTAATAAAAATCTGTACAACTCATAGCTTTAAAAATAATACTTTTTTTTTTCCAAACTGCTATGTTACTTATTACTTATAAATATAGGGCTAATGAGTTTTAAATGCCCAAGGTCCCATCCAACACCAAAGCTATTACATTTATTTGACAGAAGCCTTCCTGGGACTTCACCTCAGGCAGAGGTCAGGTTTTGGGCTGTTTGAAAGAGCCAGATAATGGGCAAAAAATATCTTCATGGATGAAGACTGTCTCCTTCTGCTGGTCAGAGGCCTGGGGTCTTCAGTGAGTTTGAAATGGCAATCAAACCTGGAACACAGCACCGTGCAATGGGTTAGACCAGCTGCACTCCTGTGACGTGGCAGGATCCCACAGGTCCCTCTGTCCTGGCCAGCAGTGACTTTGCAGAACACTTGAAATCCACTGTTTGTCAGAGGTAAATTTTGGTGGGGAAAGAATGTTTTAGTGGAAGAGCCTTGCAGGAGAAGCACAGCTCTTCCCCCATGTGGAGATCTGCCTCTGTGCCTCAGGACTCGCCCAAAGGCTGTGTGCTGCTGCCCCTACTGTTTCTGTGACCACTTCAAAAGTCTCATCTGTGACCCTCCAGAAGGGGCTCAGGATCTTAAACCTGAACCTTGGCTCATTCTCTACAGCTGGTTCTGAACTCCTGCACCTGCAGGTCACGAGCCACAGGCCTGTGTGGTGTCACAACCCACAGTGCCAAACCTATGAGCCATTCACCACCCTGTGCCTTGACCATTCAAGACCTAATCCTGCCTCTCTCGTGCTTGTACCCCTCTGCTCCCTGTGAAAAGGGAGGCTCAGCCCTAAGGACAGAGAGGAAAAGGCTGAGACAAGAGCAGGCTGGTTTGAGTGACATGACATATCAAGGGCTGCCAGCCACGAGCAGGAGCCCTGCTTCACTGCAAGTCCTGTCAGGGTTCACCTTCCTTGGATCAACAGTGACTTCCTCAGAGATAAGGCATCCTCCCAAAATCACTAAGTACAGGAGCAAGATCTGGCAGCTCCCTCAGGACATCCTGACCATAACCTAGCAGGTTCCTTTGCCTGGTAAAGTACCATTTCCTTTGGAGGTTCAAAGGAAACTGTGGGATAAATCTACCTTGGGAGAATACTGTGGTTCCCCAAGGCAGTTCAGAGGGACTAAGAGCAGGATTTTGGCAAACAGCCACAAGAAATAGATTAGTGGTTAGACAGGTGGGCAGCATTCAGAGGAAAGCAGCTCATCTCAACACTCAGGAGGTGGTCAAGCCTCTACTACCTGAACGTGATTTTGCTTGTTTTGCTTCTGCAAGGCAGAAAGCATCAGACCAGCTGTTCAGAGTGTGGCTCCATGGGAGCTGCTCCTCTGTAACCAGATGAATCAGAGCCTCAGACACCAGTCAGGAATGCATGGGGAAAACTCACAGAGGAGCTGAGGGTGAGGTTCCCCTGACTCAGAGCTACTGACAAACCTGACCAGCACTCAGAACTGCTGGAAAATCCCCTGCAGGGGCTACTTACAACAACTCCACTTCCTGACGCGGGGCCGAGGGGCTCACACTATTCTTGAGGGACTTATGGTGACCTGGCCTGCTTTCTGCAGAAGAGAGAAGCCAGTGTTAGTACAGCGTTAGAGGACAACAGCATCAGGACAGATCTAGTGGGAAGGGAAGGAGCTGAGAACTCTCAGTAACACACCAACATCTCAGAGCAACGGGCTCCCACTCCTCCATCTCATCATTCCCCAAAAAAGGCCCAAACCTCCCAGGAAAGGAGCTTGGCTGCATCTGCAGCAGAGCTCCAGCCATTCCAGGAGGTTGTATGAGTACCCCAGCCCATGGCAGCGTTATAGCTCCTGTTTGTGCAGCATCTCCTCCTTGGGCAGCCTCCAGCACTGCAGGTCCTTTCCAGCTCATCTCCTCAGGGATCTTGGCCACCACAGGGTGGCTCCTGCACCAGAGGGGCTCTCACCCACCCCAGAGGGGTGAGTCTCTGCAAGAGGAAATGTCACTTCCCCACAGTCACCCCAAGCCCAAAAGCAGCATCTTCAGTCCCCCTGTGAGAGGCAGTGGCTTGAACTGGGGAGGCAGTTACAGGAGCAGGCAAAGTGAAGAGAGTGTTTTGGCTGCTTGCACTTACTGCAGAAATGTACTGGCTGTTTGTGAACCTGGGTCTGCCCTCCATGGCAGAGCTGTGTTGTGGGCCTACGGGCATGTAGGGGGGTGAGCCCATGTCTTCACAGAAGCTTTCTTGTGGGACGTTGGAGACACAGCCACTGTCGGAGCCGCTGGAGCCAGTGGCCGACATGCAGTGCGATGACTCTGAGCTCTCTGTTGCTGGGGAAAGAGAGGAAGGTCACTCTGATAACCATGGGCTGCATTGGGCTACATATAACCCATGCCACATATGCTTGATAATGTACCTGTCTGCAAAGGCACTGGCCACACAAGCCCACAGATCAGCCACACTCCTGTCTGGGCCTCTTTAAGGCCAAAGACAACAAATCAACATAAGGAAGTAGAGTTATAATGATGCTGGTGATTGGGATGGGCTGGCCAATGAAGTTCACACAAGGGAAGGCAAAGGGTCAAGGGACCAGGCTGGTGAGGGCAAGGGACAGAGCACTTCGTACCAGAGGGGCAGGGACACGAGCCCCAAGGCCACAGCAGCAACAGTACACAGCACCAAGCCTGCCATGAGTATGGCTGCAGCTCAGCAGTACTTTATAACCCCTGTATTTGAGCTAACTCCCCTTATGGAACCTGAGACAGAGGTGGCATAGAAGGGCAGGGTCCTCATGCCCTGGTCTGGGTAGGAGACAGGGACTGCCATGACCCCAGCAAACCTGGTCTGACCACACAGCACACAGAACAAGGTGCAGGGATGAGCCCACACATCCCAGGTGCTGCAGAGCAGCGGGGCCATACATACTCATTGAGGGCTGGCTGCTCGTCTCGTGCTCCAGCTCATCTTCCTCGATGCAAGTGCCGATGTCAAACGGGCGTCTGGGGGCCAGGACTCCTGGCAGCAGAGCCTGGTCCAGGTACATGTGGAGGTTGAGGGGCCCCAGCAGGGAGGAGGAGGAGGAAGGGGTGTAGGCAGTGGGGGTGCTGCCGGTGGAGAGCTGTGTCTGTGTCCTCTTGAAGGGGTTGGAATGATCAAACAGAGACACTGCAATTGAGGCTCTGGTCCTGGCAGCTGCCGGAAAACATACAAAAAAACCCCCTGAGAACCAGTCCTGCCTCACTCACATGGATCAAGGGGGAAGGCACAGATGGCACCTACCTCTGCCTTTCATGATGTAATCGATAGCACGGTCATTAATAGCTGCCTCACTGGGTTTGATATCCAGGAATGGCTTGTTCCCCACACCCATGGAGACCATCTCCTGCATACGGATTTCTGGAGAGGAAGAGACCCACAGCCACATTGTGAGGCTGACCCAACCCAATCCTCCCCATAGGCATTATTCAGCCACAGATTAGAGCACTCCTGGCTTGAGCTGTTTCTGATCTGCCGAGATTAGATCTCTTCTCCCCTTGCTCCCCTCCCCAGCGCTGTGGAGTCTCCAGGAACAAGCAATCATGCCCTGCTCCGGCCAAGTAGCTCAGTGCCATGCCACCTATTAAAGTCCTGCCAAGCAAGAAGCCTGTGGGGGACAGGAGGGACTTGGTCAGCATGATTCAGTAGTGAGCTCCAGTAGTGACCCCGATCACAGGGAGACCAGCAAGTCTTTAAGGGGCACAGCCTGTGCTCACAGGACAGGGAACCCTCAGCGTGGATCTTCTGTTTCTCCCATGGAGAACAGGTGGGTGTCTACAGTCATACAGAGCTTGGACCAGTCAAGTTCCCTGGGGATGAGGGGCAGGGAAGGGACATGCCCAGCCAAGCCCAGCACATGCTCCTGAGGCTGCATGCTGGCACACAGCTGCTTTGCTGCACAGAGCTGCCTGGTAACAGGCTCCAAACCTACTCAGGACAGCATGAGCTGAACAGGGCTCCCGCACCTTTTGCGGCATAGAAGGAATTCCAGGAAGGAATCACACCTTTATTGCGGGCTGCCTGCTGCCACAGGATTTTGGCAATGTCACTGGTCCAGGCCTGCTTAGTCTCAGCTGAGCTGGCCTGGAGGATGTAGGTGTCACTGGACTTCCGCCTTCGGAACCAGATCTCAAAGCGCAGGCCGCTGTCTCCAGAGTTCTCTGTCAGACCAATGTCTGCAGTCTGTGAGGAAGAGGAAAAGCAAAGCATAAACCAGACTGCACCAGGAGCAAAAGGAGTAAGCTGTTTGAATCTCATGCTAGAGCTATCCCCAGTTTGGCAGACCTAACAGGTAGGAGCCTGGGGGTCTGGAAAGCAGCAGGTATGTCCTGGACACAGCGGAGCTCAGGCAATTCCTAGTGCTTCATCCAGAATTACCACCACTTCCCTGCCATATACACACTGCCTTTCCCCCATACTCCATGACCCTCAAAAACGCTGGCCCCCACATCTCACAGCACAGAGAGGGCCTAGGCATTAATTAGTGAAGTATTCCCTTGTGGCTTCACTGCAGGGTTTGGAGGAGGCTTAGAAGTGGTGGGAGCAGCTCTTCTGCTGAAGGTGCTCCTGCTTCCCATTTCAGAGGCATGTGCCATGGGAAAGCCAGTCATGGACACCTCCCACACAAGAGGGAGCTGCCTTTACCTTGAAGGAGCGCTTGTAGATATACACATCAAAGCCACCCTCGATCCTCTTGGGCTTGCTGAAGAGGATGAGGTCCTCAAAGAGGAAGACGTGTCGCTGGCACTTCTTGCGGCCCAGCCAGATGGTGAATTCATCCTGCCGCACCAACTGCCCCTGCTCCTTCAGGTTTACCTGGACACAAGAGGACATCCTTGTAAGACTCCACCAGCATGACCCAGGCAGCCCTAGACCTGGACTTGGAGAACAGGGTCCCATATGGCTCTAGCCCAGGTGGTGAAGAAGTGGCAGCTATATGACATCTTAAGAGGGCTCTCAAAGAAGTTGGGCTGCATGGCATTGCTGGGGACCACATCAGGCTGAAACAACTGGCTTCAAGCTCAGGAGAGAGCTAGACAGAGCTAGACCTTTCTTCTAGGTGTAACCCACAGATGACCCTCTTCTGTCGCCCTGTGCAGATCTGTGACAAACCTCTGGGGAGGCAACTGCAGGCAGCAGCCAGAGCTTTCTCTTGGGGAGGAAATTAGTTCCATCCACTGTGAGGAGCCCATCTGGGTCAGAAGGTCAGCTCCTCAGTTCTTCCTGACCCAGACTGATCCTACTCCACCCTGAGCCCTGAAGTTTCTCCTTCTCCAGTGCTGCACTTTGCATGCCACTCCAATCCCACCTAGCTGATTTTGCCCTACCCCTGGCATCAGCATCAGTTAAGTCCTTGCAATTTACCTGACCCTGTTTTCACCAGCTCAAGAGATGAAAGGTCCAAAGCAGCCTGCGGGATGCCATCTGCAAGGCCTGCCAGGCTGCCTCCCATCACTGGTAAACATCTGAGACCATGTTTATGACAAGCAGTTCATCCAGCTAAGGTAGCAGCACTCAAGCTGTCTGTCCTAGGAAATCAAGGAAACCTCCAGGCCCCATTGCTCCCTTGCCACATGCCTCAGCAGTCCTGCTATGCTGTACTGGCAGACAGCACTCTGATCACTGGGGGAACCTGAGGGGAGGCTCACTGTACAATCCAAAGACCCCAAGTCTAGAGAAGGGGAATAAGTGTGGCTTTGTTCCTCCGGGCAGGGGAAGACACTGGAACGTACATCACAGTCACGGATGGCATCCATGGCCAGCAGGTCATTTCCATGCCGGAGCTGAAACTTCACCATCTCCTCAGCAGCACGGAGATAGCCCAACTCCTGCTCTTGTGCCTCGCTGCACTCCTTGATCAGGTCCTTCAGGAGCAGGGCGTATTTGCTCATCCGCTGGATGGGTTTCAGCAGGTAGGAGGCCAGGTCCATCTTATCCCCCAGCTGCACCTGCTTGAACTGAGAAATGCAGCAGAGTGAAGGCAGCAGCTTCCCCAAGGAGCACTCTGTGCCCCCAGGCAAGACACTTCTTGACTAGGGTACTCAGGGAAAATGAGTACTCTTGGGGAAATGCAAAGCCACAGGACCAATGCTGCTGTGTGCTGGGTTCCTTTCCCAAGCCCTCACTGCACCTCTGCCCTGCACCTTCCACACAGCTGTGCAGAGCTGTGCCAGGGAAGCAGAGGCAGCACTGAGCCTGCCTTAGTAAGTTGGCTTTGCTTAAACAGATCAGTGACCAAACACACTGAGCAATCCTGATTACAAGCAGTAGAACTTACCTTGAAGAAGGTATTTCCATGGCTGGCCAGCAGCGAGTCTGACTTTGGCTTGTTCTTGCTATACAGTGCATACATTCCAAACTGGTCTTTCTGCAGAAGAGATCCATCCTTGTGTGAGACTCATGCACACAGGACACGGTGATAGCCACGACCCTGGTAGGTTACTCTAGTACCTCTGCCTCTCCCAGGCTGCAGCAGAGCCTCCTCTGATATCAGGAATAACTTTGTTTCAAGCTCATTAAGAGCCACAGAATGTTCTTGCCTTCCTACTCCTGGAGTAGCTAGGACTTTTTGATTCATTGTTCTGCTATCCCTAGCCCCTTCCACACCCCCATAATCACCTGGTACCATTCACACCACATAGCACCAAAATGCATGAGGCAGCTGACCTTAAGACCTGTGTCCCTGTGCTTCTGCCCATCAGCCCTTTTCACCCAGAGTTGGTCTGTACCTCTCTACTCACTCTAGTCATTCCCAGTGACACCACAGACAGAAAACAGGTGAGGGATGTCCCTGGAGAAACAGCTGGGCTTTAAGGTGCAGACACTTTGTTTCCCTGGCAGTGTCTCTTGGTAGCAAAGCACAACAGGAAAGGGACAGAAAACAAACTCATGTCTGGAAGAGCCCGACCCCTGGGGCAAGGTGCTGATGCCTTACGTGTCGCAGGAAGCAGTGGCTGACCCTCAGTGGGTGGTTGCAGCAGCTCTCAAGCTCTCGAAGGAAATATTGGCTGTGGAAGTCATAGAGTTTCTCCAGGTTTCCGAAAATGACGCTGCGCTTCCCACGCAGGTCCTGGGGGAGGTCGAGGCGCTCCATCTCAGGGAAGTAGCTGTCGATGATGTAGCGAAGTGACCGCACGTATTCCCGCTCCGTGGTCACCATCTCATCAATGATGTGCCGCAGTTTGCTGCAACAGGAAACACTCAGCCTTCAAGGGACCCAGGCTGCAGCAGGGCTACAGCAGCCAGAGTGCCTGTGAAGCACCGGACTATTGCTACGAAGCTCTCTCTGGCACCCAACATGGAAATGAGATGATCCTTAGCACAGTCCAAGCTCAGATACACAACTGTCCATGATACCTCTGACCCTGAGCACTGACAGGACTCAAGGGAACAGCATGAAGCTGTGTCAGGGGAGGTTTAGGCTGAGGCTATCAGGAAAAGGTCCTTCACCCAGAGAGAGGGTAGCTAGGCACTGCAACAGGCTCCTCAGGGAAGCGGTCATGGCACGAAGCCTGTCAGAGCTCAAGAAGCATTTGGACAAGGCTTTGAAGCACAAGGTGTGATTCTTGGGGTAGTCCAGTGCAGTCAGAAGTTGGATCAGTTATCCATTTGGGTCTCCCTTTCAGCTCGGGATATTCTGTGATTCTAAGGATTCTGGAAGGGAGTGCCCAAGGCTGGCTGTGATCCTGACCCAAACTCAGCAGGACACATCACTTGGCCCATCCAGCCCCTGCTCTGGACACAATGGGCTGCTCTGCAGATGGCTGCTCTCCTGAAACATCAGTGACAGCAGAAGTCACAGTAACTTCTGTGAGGAGTCAGCCTGATGACTAGAGACTGTGGGAAGCAATGTTAACCCTGGGAGAACAATAGCTCTAGACCTAGGTGCTGTTGGGCTTGTCCTAGTAAAAGTGACAGAGTAAAACTGAAGTGTCCTACCACCTCATCAGTGAACAGCAGTTCCTAGCATGGGTTGCTCTCACGTATCTCAAAGGATGCCTCTTAGGTACTTGAGGTTTCCACTGTGAGGCAGTGTAGCACCAAACATAACTATTCCAATATGTCCCTGCCTCCCCTGCATTTCAGCTTTCCCTCAAGTCAACTCCTCTGGCTGTTCAGAGAACAGAGCAGCGGGACTGTCTCAGCACCCACAGACACGGGAGGCCTGCTGCATTGCCCCCTTGAGAAGCAAAGTGGTCGCCCTACTATTTGCAGAGTTCTCTGCCATGAGCTTTTCTGGGTATCTCAGGGATATTGGAGCTCCCTTCCTGAAGATTTCACTGTCCCCAGCCATTTCACTCAAGAGTAGTAACCGTGGTCCTCCAGCATCCAGCAGCCTTTTCTCATCTCTGCCATTTATTTTTCACTTATATTTTAATATTTTCCAGTGAAAGCAACCGAAAGACCTGCCTGGAGACCCTTTGTGAAGAACAGCTCATATCCCTGGGCTCTCCAAAGCATAGCCACACATTGTAGTATGACAACAAAGTTGAGATTCTCAAGGATAGAGAAGGAAAACAGCACAAATACCAGCTGTTGGACACCCAGAGATTTCAGCCCCAAAGCACAATACAAGCACCCTCTTACCTGTGATGCTGCTGTCACAAGGTGCTGGATGTGCCTCCCTACCAGTCTGGGTACAGCACGCCCAAAAGTGTGGGGGACGATGCCCTGTGCTTCTGCTCTCCCACTACACCTGTACTCCTAGCTTTGTTAGGTCACTGAATACTGTTTCTGTAATCCCTCATCCTCCAATGGAAGCAATGTTCAGAGACTCCCTCTCCTGTTTGGGAACTGAACTTTCTCCTCCTAGAGGAATCACACTGTGAGGGAAGAGCCACAAATCCCATTCCTCTGTTGCCCCACCAAGTAAGGTGCCAGATTATGTGTGGACATCCCTGTGGGCTCACTCAGCATCACATACACATATGCAGGGAAGCTGGAGCTACATCTCCATCTGTCCTGTAACCACTGCCAAAGTAACCAGCCCTACAGAGCTCCTCTAATCTCTGCTAGCTGCCTTTTCACCACCGTGAGAAATGGAATGCCAAACGTCACAGACACTTACCTGCCCCAGCTCTTGGCTTCTGACCCAGAGAGGCAGCCCCTCTGTCCCTCCAGCAGGCAGTCTGCAGCCCAGCTGCTCACAGCTGGCTGCCGCAGCGCGAACGTCCTGTCCACCAGCTCAGTGCTGCTCACCTCCAGCCCCTTAATGAAGACACCGGTGTTGCCATATCTGGCCGGCTCGCTCCTCTGGCAGCTCGACCACAGGCTCTCACCATAAGGCAGGTCAAAGCTTTGGGCCTTCCGGAAGACCTTCCTGGGAGGCAGCTTCCCAGGGACAGGAGTGGACGTAGAAGACTGCTTCACCTCTGGGGTTTCTAATATGCTCTCCAGGTTTGGCTTTTCTTCAGGCAGTGTTGGAGACTTACAAGCCCTGCTGGTGAAAGGAATTCTGCTTGAGTGAGGACCAGGGCTGAGAGCAGCTTGGCAGACAAATACTTCCCCAGCATCGACATCACCAGGGCAACTCAGGGAGGGCGAGGGAGCTTTCTCCCTAGTCCACTCTAGAGAGCTGTTGGTTCTGTTGTAGCCATGGGATGTGCTCTGAGTCCTGTCCCAGTGGGACCTGGAGGTGGCCCCCTCAGAGTGCCTCCGGTGGGACAGAGTGCCAGTCTCACTGCCACCCTGGGGCTGCTCCCCAACAGCCGGGTTGCGATCTGACAGCAGAGATTTCCTTGTTCTCAAGGCTGCTTCGAGTTTCTTTTCAAAAACCAGCTTGGTCTCCTGGCATTTAGACCATGCAAATTTCCACTGCTTGAGCCCCTTGTCACTCTTCAGCTCACAGGCCAGCTCCTTCATCTCCTGGAACCGGGCAGCACTGATGTCCGGGTGCTGCCCCTTGTAACTCTCCAGGCACTTGATCACATCTGCACAGTGCTCGGCGGAGCTGCAGTCCTCCATACTGATACAGGCAAGGTGTCGCATCCCTTCCAAGGCCCACTCGTATGCCTGCAGAGTGAGAACAAAAAGCAACAGCCAGTCAGAGGGACTCAGTGAAGAACAACCCTAATTCAGTGCCTGAAGATAAGAGAAAGGATCAGTGTCCGGCCACCACAGTTCCTGGAGAGTGGGTGGGGGGGGGCTGCTATTGTCAATGGGGCTTAACAATTCAGCAAAACAAACAGCCCCTTATGCAAAGTGCTTCAGCTGTGCTGGCTGCTCTGCCACAGCCCCACCTCCCTGCCAGGTCCCTGTGAGCTGGCGCCCACACTGCTGGGCACATTTGTCCTCTCTGGGCAGGGGGGCCCAGGGAAAGCTGCTGCTAAGACTGCAGGAATTCACACCTCAGCATGGCCCTGCTCAGTATAAAACCTGGAACTCTCCCTCCTCCTTTGCCCTGTCACTTTCACAAGTGTCAAGCAGGACAAGGTCAAGGGGCACCAGTAAGCTGCAGGCAATGGGACTGCTGCTCCCTACACTGTTTTCCTGGAGCTGATAGCACAGAGAAGCCCTGTGTATCACCCCAAATGCTCTGACCCATCCTTGCAGCAAGGAAGAATCGGAGACCACGCAGCTTGTGCAGTTTCTGTGCCTGCTGGCAGCTTGTGTGGTGTGCTGTGTTCTGCCTGCCTGGCTCTGCTTGCCACTGCACTACATGCTTGTGCTCGTTAGTCAAATACTGAGCTCAGCAGTTCATTTCTAATACTCCAGGAATGCTGGAAGCAGCTTCATGGGGCTTAACTCTAGCAGTGGTGCATATGCTGGCCTTGCTAAAACAGTTCTGCTGCATCAGTCAACCAAGAGAAGCGGGACAAAATGTGGTCCAGTGGGACAAATACAAGGGAAGAGTGAGTGCCTTCCACCATGGAAAGAATGGGGCTCAGCACCAAGACCTGCCATCAATCAAAAGCAGAAGAAAGGCAAACATCTGACTTAGGCTGATAAGCCACCATTTTCTCTATAAAGCAGAGATGGTAAGATTTAATGATAGAGTAAGTAAGATGTGAGCAGCTGCTGTAGACCTGGCCAGGGAACTTTATTGCTCCTCAGTGAACACACAGGGTTATTTGTTGAAATCAGATACACAAGGTGGGGAGAACACCCTGGGCAGGGCTGCCTGGCATCTTCTGCCAACTGCCCAACATCAGTGGATGTGCAGAAACACCACTGGCTGCCCGGAAGTGAGCTAGAACATCTCTAGCAGTTGACCTGTCAGGCCCTGTGTACCTGCAGAGAAACAACACTCATTCTTAGTGCCAGGAACAAAGTGACTGGTTTTTTCGTTTTCCATTTCCTCAGCAGCCTTCTGTAGCAACCTTCACTCAGAGAGCTTAAATCACTCACTTTTATGCAGCTTTAGACATCAAGAAAATCCACCCAAGCTTTATGCAAGCAGACATCGCATCCCCATCAGGGACATGGTGGTCAAACAGATCAGGTGCCAGGCTCACTCTCTGTTGGTGACAGAGACAGGCAGGGCAGAAGGTATTTCATTATTTCATTCACACGATGCTCAGTCCCTGGGTGCGGATGACTATGACAGCCAAACGCTGCTGTTTGCAGGAGAGCTGAATGCCAGCACCGCCTGCAGCCTGAGCAGAGTCACTCTAGGGCCAGATTCCACAGGAGCTCCCACAGCCATCCACATTCTCTTTTGAGCTGCAGCTGCATGGCGTGCGTGCAGCCAGCCCCATTACTCATGTGGAGCAAGGAGCTGCTTCAGAAACACCAGCAGCTGTTCAGGGAAAATGCTTCCCAGCACCACGCAACTGCAGCACGGGACAATCCAAAGAGCAGCAGCCCCCTTTCCTCCCATCACCCTGCCTAGAGCAGCAACAGGCCCCTGGCCTGCCTCTCTCTTGATCCAGGCTTTATGCTCTAGAAGGGTGTGCAGAGGCAGAGGACATGTCAGATTCTGGTGGGAATCCACATTTATCCTCGATGAAGAGGTTCTTCTATTCCTTGGAGGTGGAAAGGATTTCAAAGTGAGGTGAATCCCCAACTGCAGCAGAGCCCAGCAGATCTGCACAGCAGTGACAGATGGCCTATTCTGCTGTGGGGTTTTGAACTGCCCCTCCAGCTGTACGCAAACCAGCACCAGCCCTTTACAGCTCTGCCCAGAGCAAGGACTGGCCATCCGTCTGGGCTAAGAAAGGGCACATCTCACCTCTCTGGCTGTGGAGGTCAATGGGTGATCCCCACTGAAGGCTGCATGCTGGCTGCCTTTTGCTCAGTGATGGGGAAAGCTGAGCTCAAAAGGCACACAGGGCTGTCAAAGAGGGTATTGAGAGCAATGTGCAGGAGAGGGACATCCAGCAGGCCTGCCCAGACTTTACAGTAACCAGTCAGGAAGGCAGATACCCTGTGAAGGCCTTATCTAAGGCTGGATTACTCATTTCCATGCACAGTTGGGACAGAGAGAAAAGAGACTTCTTTTATTTCTTGGAAACTCTGCAGATCTGCATGTGATTACAGTTAGGAGGCATCAGGGCTGCAAAGCACACAGGATGGCAGCCCCACCACCTCTCATCTTCATATGGTCTCTGTCTGTTCTTGGCAAGGACTCCAGGGCTCAGCAGAAATGACTCTCAATCTCGATGGCATTTCCTTCCATCACCAGTGCCTGTCGAAGGCCAGCAAATAGCTCAGCTTTGTTCCCTGCACAATGGAGCAGCCCTCCACAGCCTGCAGCTTTGCTTGGTAACATGCTAAGTGACACCAAGGCTTTCTCCAGTCACATCATTCGCTTCAACTGCCCCTTTTTGCAAATAAATGGCAATCCTCTCCATGGACCAAGTGTGCCCCCATCCTCATGCAGGCAGGGGTACTGCTGTCATCTGTCTTCCCAGTAAGGCTGCAAACAACACTCAGCCAAGCCAGGATACAGCCCTCTGGATGAGGGGTTTTTGGGGAGCAGGCAGCCCTACAGCTTTCCTGCAGAGCTTAAAGAGCTGCTCAGTTAAAAGCGGGTACCTGTGTGCAGGGAAGCTGAAATCTTCATGTCTGGAACCAGGCAGGAAGGAGCCTGTACCTCAGCTTTTGATCTTTACAGGCAAGTTGTTACTGAAACTCTCAATTACAGGATTAAAGACAAATGTGCTTCCTGCATACGCAGGACTGACCTATCCTGCAACAGGCATCAGCAACAGGTTGGTCCTGCCAGGTTGCCCAGGAAAGGCTTGGGCTCTCAGGGACCTGCCATGCTGTAAGGAAAAGCCAGGGACTTCACTGGATTATGGTACAACCCTCAAGCCCATCATCCTCTGCTGGTCTCTGATCATTTCACCATGGACAAGGCTTGCAGCACATCAAGGGCAGGAGCTCCTGGAGTCTGTTGGGTTTGGCACCACTTAAGTACCATCTGCAAACACAGGCCCAGAGAAGTTGCTCAACCCTGGCTCAGGGCACACTGTCAGCAAAGTCTGAAAGTCTTCCAGGGGTCCTGGATCCTCACCTGAGCCACCACTCAGAAATTACACCTCCCCAAACCTACCAGATTCCTTGCATAGTCAAGGTTAAGCGACGTCTATGACACCTTCTGGGTAGCCAAAACAGGGAGCGGACACTGTGCATCTCAGACATTTGCCAGAAGGGGTCATTTCAGGGTGCCTGTCTTTGTCTAAACCTCCTTCAGCCCTTCTTCTTGTGAGGAGATGATGACTGTAACTGTATTTTTCTTGACAAATAGGAAACTGAGTGTCTGAATAGGCAGAGGTAGGTAGATCAACTTTCTGCAGAAGAAAAATGCACCTGGGTGGGTGACTAACTCAGCTGTGAGAAGGTTTCCTTCAGAATCTCAAGTGACTGTACAGTGCAACTGAGACAGGGGTGATGAAAAGTCAAGACTGGCCCTGGTGGGAGCAACAATACAGGCAGGGATGGAATCACGCTTGTGGGTATGATTGCTGAAGCACAGCAACAAGACAGACCAAGTTTCTCACTCTTCTGTGGTGATGTCTCAGGACTGGAAGCCCCCATCTCCCTCACTCTCCACAGCTCAGAGAGGGGGAACCAGCACAACAGCTGAGAACACTGCCAAGGACAGCAAAGAAGAAACTGAGGTAACCAAACAAGCCTGATCCAGTTCGGTGCAGCTCCCACATCCACGCTGTGCTCCACTCTGCTGTTTCTCAGTGAGACACAACTGATTGTAGCAATCTGTGGCAAGAAACAACTGCACAGCCCCCCATTTAACCAGACCTTCTCTCACCCCCACTGAGCTCATTTTAAGTACCCTTAACTTCAGCTGTGAGCTTTAAGAGCAAAATGAGGTTAGCTTGCAGCAAAAGAAGCAAAACTGGTGCAGCCAGAAAAATTAAAAGCATCACAGGTACTGCTGTGAACTAAACAAAGCACTTCCCAACAGCTATGCAGGGTGTCACACAGGCACTGAGTCCTGCAGCTGCCCTGCTCTGCCAGCCACCCACGGCCTCGGTGCTGAACCCTGCGGAGCTCAGACACCGATTGCAGCACTCCCAGCACAGGAGTAAAGGGTGACAGGGACTCACCAGAACACCATTCCAAAGTAAATGCAGCTCTCTTGCAAGAAAATGCTACTGTCATTACAGATGCTCATTTGAGCTTATTCCCTCTGAAGTCCAAAATGCCTTTAGGTTGATTTGAGAAGTGACTCCTGCTCACAACACTGGTATGTCCCTTGTCACAGGCATGCAGTGTTAGCAGGGACCCATGTCTGGAGACTGCCTTATATACTGACAGTTCAGAAGGACCACAATTAAAAAGCTATTTTACATCAAAATATTTTGAAAGCAAAATTACCCAGGTTTACCTTACTTACCACAAGAACTGTCAGCTAGCAAATGGTGGCAAGCCTAACTCAGAGACCAAGCAGCTTCAGCAGAAAGTAGTCAGCTCACCACCCACTTGGATCTGCTTTAGGCTTTCCTCAGGCTCCCACCTACCAATACTAACAGCACCCATGAAGAAAGGAGCAGGGAAAGAGCAAGACTTCAGGATCTGCAGACAAGTCTATTTGTTGGTTAAAAACAGACTTCATCCTACCTTCCCATCTGTCCAGAGGGAGTCCATACCCTGGCTGTGCCCAGCTCTGTGCTGTACATTATCCCCTACAGCCAGACCGAGGCAGGTCCCCTGCTTTAGTGCATCATCTCAGCTCTGATTATTCACAAGCAAATGCTGCTAGCCTAAATACCAGATTGGGGGGCCTGGTAACCAGAGACAAGGCAGAGGGGGAAGGGGCCGTGCTTCACACGAGAGTCTATTGAAGTGTGCAGAGAGCACCCTGACTGAGCACAAGCCAGATACCCTTTCACAGTACAAAAAACAGGGAGAGAAAGCATCCAAACTGACCCCAACTTCAAGCAAAATGCAAGTAAACTGCTACCCAACATATAGGAGCTATGAAGGAAACACTGATCCCTCTCAGGCACTGTGACGCTTTTTCCACATCTCTAAGAGCCAAAGCCCCTGCTCACTTCCCCCAAGATCTGTGGCTCCATGAGCAGACAGTTAGACTTGAACACAAGAAACCACATAATTTCAGAGCACAAGCATTTCAGCAAAGCCACCAAGTTAGAAGTAATCTCTTCTCTATGCAGAGGTTCGCTGTTACTCTCCTACCCCTCTGTGGCACTCAACTTTTCCAAACTGCATTTGCAGCCCTATCTGAGATTCATTAGCAGAACAAACCAAACTAATCAAAACTGTATCCTACATGTAGGATGTAGCTGGTAAAAGTTCAGCTTTAAAGACTAAGGAAAAGACTCATGCTCTTGAAATGAAGAGCTAAACTGTTTCTGAGTTGCTGTGTAGCTCAGAAAGCCTCCCCTCCTTAAAGGGAGAACAGACCACTGAAATCCTTAGTTTGCCTAAAACTAGCTGCTAAGGAAAATAAACTTTAAATCCTGTATTTGCATTTCTGCCAGTTACCAAGTGCCAGCTGCTGTACAAACACTGTGGGAAGGCAAAGGATGAGAGACAAGCATAAACTAGAAACTCCTTGGATTTAAGCATAAGAAAGGAGAACAAACAGATACCCACAGCTGGGCAGGAAAGAAGAACAAGGGGTCAGGGAAGCAGCACCTGTCAGGGTTGGTCTGGGCACGCCACAGTCCATGTACCATCAAAGGCTCCTCATTAGAGCAACATGCTTGGACATCCTTTTGCAGCAGCACTCTTGAATAGAGCTCAAAAATCCCTTCGTTTGCCCTCCGGGCAGCCAGGCATGACAAGTCCAGGAGAGCCTAATTACAGGAGAATATAATTGGCTAAAATAGGATTGCACATGATTTCTGCTCTCTTGATGACAGCACGCGGACCCAAAGGGCAAATGTGGCTCGTTGTGCTGGAGCTGTCGTGCAGGACGCGTGCTTGCCCTTCTTTTCTCTAACTGCTGCCACTGCCAGGCAGCACCTAGGGGTGTCCATTAGAAACAGGGTGACTCACCTGATGAATTACAAGCAGTTACAATAACCCCTGCTTCAGAGCAACTCTGAGATTCCACAAGAGCAGCGCGTGCCAGTTTCACCATATATCTATGTACAGACACACACGTACGTATATATGACACGCATGTCTGTATTTACATGTGTATGCATGTATAAAATTACTCCCTAGGTAGCTGGGCAGCAAGTGGCAGATTTGCTTTCCTCAAAGCTCCAGAGTCTCTCATGACTGCAGCTTTGGGTGGATTCTGCACTGATTATTCTCCCCCTACTTTTCTGTCTCACCATAGGGATTTTCTCAACATTTAAAAGCTCTGAAGTCCAGAGGACCAGGGGCCAAGTTTGCTCCCAGTAAAAGCAGAAACTTCAATGTTTGCCTTTGCTGCAAACCAGCCTCTTCACATTTGAGGCACTGCCCATTTTTTCAGCAGCTTTGTGCACCAATGAGCCAAGAGCCTCATGTTACCAGCCAAGCTCAAGATCAAGCAACAGCAAGATGTGTGAGTCACCAAAGCTGGAGCTGGCAACTTGCACAACAGCAACAAATTATCCCATTCAGAGACTAATGTCACCTCCAAAGGTTTTTTGCATGCTTTGCTTTTTACATCTGTCCTGACAGTCACTCATGCTGTTCAAATAGCCCACTGTAATAGCACCCCACAGGCAAGTGTGGACAGACTAGACTGTGGTGGGGTCTCCCCTCGGCCCTGTACTGGCTCCCTTTTAATGAGGTTCTTCGTGCTCCATCCTGGGGATTACAAAACCTCCAGTATGCCCTTGGGCCTGCATGGAGAAAATGGGTGCTTTCTCTGTAGTCTTCATTTCACATCCTTTCCCTTGTGACAAACTGAGCCAAACTCTGCTTAACTACTGCATCATGTGTTGGGATCTCTCTGCACTGCACTTCGGGTGCTTGTGCCCCAGGAGATGTGGAGCTGAAACTGGATCTAAACACCCAGCACATTTACTGGGTCTCTCCTCCCCAGGGGAACTGACAACGCTGGAAACAGCTCCTTGTTTTAAGAGCACACCAAGATGTACTTGGAGGGTGCAAGGCCCTGCAGACCAGCCAGAGGAGCCCGTCAAAGGCAGCGGGTGCTTGAGAGAACCCCTGTCCATATGTCCAGGGCTTTGATATGCAGATTGAGCCATTGTGAGTTTCAGTTCCATCTGTACACTGAGGGGAGCTTCATGACCAGATTGCTTGAACAGATCTATTTAACTCCCATGACTAAAGGGAATTCCAGTCTCCAGGAGGACCTGAGCACCCAGATGGATGCCAGCACACAAAAATGCAGAAAATCTGTCACCCTGTACAGCTTCTTCCAAGATTAGAGGGGGAAAAAAGTACCCAAACTTTGCACTGTACACATGCACAAGGCTGGGCACAGGTGAAGGGAAATCTCTGCTGGCATCAAATCTCACACCTTAAGAACAACACATTCCCCTCACACCTCAGCTACAATGACAGCTGGGAAATCCCTAAACCTGCTGGGTGGAAATGCTGTTTCCCTGCCATGACTGACTGGCTCCCAGTGTCGTGATCCTGCAGGAGATCTGAACCCACCTGACAGAGGCCCAAGTCTTTCAGATAACTGTCAATTTATGCTTATGGCAGCCAAGGACACCGAGGGGCTTTTACACAGAGGTGCTCTGACAATCAAGGCTGAAGGTGGTTTCAGCATGTCAAGCATTGCCCCTTGCATACATGCAGCGGCAGAACATGCTGGCACTCCTTGGATCAGGGAAGGCACATGAGGGGCAAATACCCTACATCCTAACATATACTACACACTGGCTGGCTCCCTCAGCCTCTTCTTCCTGCCCCGTCCTCCACTGAGGGGGAGAATTTGGCCAGCACAGCAGGAGGGAGAAGGATCCCAGACGGATCAAAGCTTTGCCTCTCTGCACATGTCACAAACACATCACAGACCTCACATGCACTAAAGCATTGCCTGAGGTGCTGGGACAGGTGCTCAAAAGCGTCTTAACCCAAGAACCTCTCACCTTCAACTGCAAATTGTGCTTGGGTTTAGCACATGACAAAAACCTAATTAATTCTCTGCTGCTGCCCTGTAACACCGAGGGACAAATGAGTCTCACACCAATGTTGTGCAACCAGAAAGGAGCACTGAGTGCTGGTGCTAACTACTACTTAGCTTTTACCTCCTGCCACAGAGCTTGCCAGGGCTACCAGCACTGCTATGCTGCCCAGTTGACAATACAGTTATTGGTGAAACATAGGAGAAAATAACTCTAGCACCAGTAGAGCTAGTAGTCATTTAATGAAGAATTCATAAGACAGAACAGTTTCCAAATCACTAACTTTGCAAGACAGAAAAATCTGATCTGTAACAGATCAGATTTAAGTGTTCAGGACTTCTTGTTTGTGCAGAAGTGCTATCTCCAAGGCAAAGCAGAAACTTTCTAATGCATGAATACACTTTGATAGGAAAGTAAACACTTGATGCTTTTTAACCTTGCAAGAAGATTTCTCCAGCAAAAACCTGGCAGGAAGGAGAGGGGAGACATTTCACGCATTAACCTTGCATGAACCCTGCCAGAGGATCAATTTTCCTCGAGGCTCATTCCCCCAACTGCTTCAGGCTGTGCATGAAAAAGGACACCCCTGAAACAGGAGAACAAATCAGACTAGATGTCTGTCTGGGGGCACGACTTTACAGGCATAACTGAGGAAGGAGAGAGAAAGAGAGAGGAGACAGCTGCTGTCAGACAATGCTGAAGCCAGACAACAGTGGCTTCCCCTAAAACAACACAGTAAATGTTTCTCTCCCATGCATTTTGGATCTCCTTTCATCATCCTGAGAACTCTTATCAGTAATAAGATGAAAACTGTTATTTGGGAATGTTGTGCAGACCATCCCCAGAAAAGCAAAGCCAATCTCTGCACAGAGGCAGAGAGAGAACAGTGCATGTTAAGTCCCAGGGACTTTATTAAAATCCACAGCAAAATCTCATTTGCTCCAAGGTGCTGGGGGGCAAAACTATGTTCTGACCTGTGCAGAACTGCTGGCAGCATCATGGAACAGGGACCTATGTCTCTGTTTACGGTAAGTACACTACAGTAAGGACACATCAAATGTCTTTTTTTTCCACTTTCTCCTCTAAATTCTACTCTGCACTTCTCCAAGCACGTTCCCAGAGCAGGGAATCATAGCACCCTTTCAGTAAAATTACTTCTCAAACTGTGCCAAACGCCTGCTACAAAAAATCACACTTTCAGGTTACAGACACCAGGATCCTTTCCAGCTTCCCACAGATCAGCATTCACAACCCTCCTTTTTTACCAAAGGCTAAGAAAAAAGAAGCATCAATAATTTATCACCTGGAAGGGACTTTTTTCCCTCAAAAGGATCATCTGCAAAATTGTATCTGGTACATAATCAGATACAAAACACAGCAGAAAACAAGGTATCAGCAGGTCCCTGTTCTGAAACTTTTGGGGAGAAGTCAGAGATAACATTTGTGGAAGGCAACTTATTTATCATACTCTAGATTTCTGCCGACAAATCTAAGACCAGATCCATCTCTGGAAGCTGGGAGTGCTGTGCCAGCAGGTCTCAGTCACCTGGGGGGCAGGAACCCAGCAAACCTTGGAACAGTCCAGGAGAGCAGCCCCCTCCTGTGCTATCCACAACATTTGACAGAAAACCTGCAACCTGAGAGGTACCACCTGCCCTGCACATACTACCAGTCAGTCTGCAGCACCCAGCCCCGGCAGCAACTTCTAGCTGCAGGTAAATTATGCCCAGTGAAATGATCATGCAATAACTTGTAATAAAGAGAAAGAGGGACAGGCACTGCTCTGCT
Source organism: Leptocoma aspasia (assembly GCA_013399835.1). Lineage (NCBI taxonomy): Eukaryota > Metazoa > Chordata > Aves > Passeriformes > Nectariniidae > Leptocoma > Leptocoma aspasia. The sequence continues at coordinate 25,387 of VXAX01003200.1, forward strand.
ACAGACAGCGCAACCTTGGGATTCAGAGGGACCATGCAAAGATGCCCACAGTCCACGGGGTTCTCTCTGAGCATACAAAAGCTGCACACAAAGCACTCTGATTCATACTGGATGCACACAGACAGGCACAAGCAACCGAGTGAAAAGCCTTCTCTACATTGTTTCCAAACAATATCAACACAGCTCACACGTCAGCCGGGGCGCTGCACACTTGGTACTTACAAGAGAGTTTGCTGTGTCCGTCTGCTGCTGGAGCCGGGATGGGGCGATTGCGACTTGGAGGGAAAGGTGCATGGAGATGTGCAGAGAGGAGAGAGCGATGGGAAGAAGGGCCCCAGCCCCTCTTTGGGCCCCAGAGCAGCAACACTTGCTCACGGGATGGAGCGCAAAAAGGCTGGCATTCCTACAGCAGCAAGGACAATGGGGAGGGATGAGGAGGCACTGCCATAATCAAATGCAGGCCAGCTGGCCCTCCCCCAGGAAGGGCAGGCACCTCCTTCACTTGCCAAAGGCTTTGTTTTCTAAGCCACAAAGAATAAAGTGGCTGAGGAGGAGAGCACAGGAGAACTCACTGTGGGGGCAGATCCACCCATGAGCTCAGGTAACCCACTCCTGGAGACGAAAAACACAGACGGAGAGGGGTCAGGCAATATTCTGCCCACTCCAAGCAGAGGTCAGAAGCAGCAGCTCCTTGTGTGCAGCAGAAAAAAGACACACAGCTGACGAACAAGAATCAGAAGAGGCTGATGGTCGGGGTCCTTTGGGGGAAAAGATCCAAGGGAGACAGAGAACATCACTGAAGTAATCGCTTGTGGAACAGAGCCCCAAGAAATCCCACTATGGGAAACCATACCATTTCTCAACCCACCTTGCCCCACCAATCCTCAGCAGTGAGAACTGAAGCTGAACAACTTCCCTCAGAAAGCAAACATAAGGCAAGGGCTCAAGCTGCAAGAGACTCACAAGCTATGGCAGGGCAATGACAGTACTTTCCCTGAGCACCAATGAGGCACCATCTTGCACAACATCCTGAGAAGCAGGAAAAAGCCCCCGGAGCTGCCTCAGGCCCTCCTGTAAATGATACAGGCAGCTCAGCTCCGGGCACCACATCACCACACGGCCACAGGGTATGCAGGTGCAGTGCCTTCTATGGGACACTGCCCGTTCTGGTTGGGTCAGTGTTTTCTTCCACTTGTGCCAGCAAGGATCATGCACCTTCACTCCCCAAGCTTCAGCAGGCCTGGTTGTCATCCCAGACCTGGCAGAGACTGCCCTATGTGCTCTGGCTCACTGGACACGCTGCTGCAAGTAAGGTGCTCAGTCCTGACAGGGCACATGGCTCTCACATGGGCCATTTCAAACCTGCAGTCCAGGTAACCTGCACTTCACTTATAGTATAAGTCAACAGCATGGGATATAAGAGTGTTCTGGGAAACAATTCACCCAGAGAGCTTGAGGGAGGAAAAAAAAAAAAAGCTAATGAGATAAACAAGGAGAGAAAGGCTTGCTGTGGCTGCTCCTGGTGCTGATGATGTACCTATGGCAATGTTATTGTGAAGCCAGGACAGACAACAGGAGAAAAGGATACTGGGGACTGTCCTTGCAGGAACCCCAGAACATAACAGACATCAATGCTTTTGGTGCACCATACATACCCTTGCTTGTTCAGCTGCCCAGTTTTTCCCCAAAGCATTGTATGGTGCCAGATCCCAGCAGAGTCTTGGAAGTGAGTAAACAAGGGACAGTGGCCAAACCAGGCTTGAAGCCAGAGGGAGATGGCAGGTCCCCGAATATACCCACATTGACTTTGTGGTACTGAAAAACAATCCTCCAGCCCACAGTCAGAGGTGGGGAAAGCAGCTTCCTTCACTGCTCCTCCTGCCTCAGCGCAACCATCATACACCCCCTGTCAGGCACCAAGGGCTCTTGCCACAAAGGAAGCAAGGACAAATGGAAACATCCAGCTTGGCACCAGTCATGTCTTTGGGGAGGGAATCCTGCCAGCCCATGTGCAAGCTCCATGTGGTCTGGCCCAGCTCAGCCTGCCTCATTGCAAGGAGCTCTGAGAGGCCTTCAGGAACTGCCAAGCAGTGAAAAAACACAGTACATCATCTTTGATGGGGCATATGGGGTTATGCTGTCCTGTCCCACAGCCTGTCCAGCAGCCACAGGCAGCACCCTACAAAGCACCTGCCCACCACAGGCAGGAGGGCTGGCACAACAGAGCCTCCCATTCCCAGTAGGCAGCGAGGTACATGAGGGATGAACACCATGATCCCCGTGGTGGGCGTTCCGCTGCCTTGGCTCATGCTGAGATGTTTGGAGATCTGAGCTTGCCAGCTCATTACCATAGTGTACATTGCTTACGCATCCTTGGGCTTCTTCCCCAAATCCTGGGGTTTGGCACTCTGCAGGCTCTTTACGAGAAGGAAAATCAAGGACATTGCTTATTGTGGACTCCTGCTGTAGACATCCCCTCAGATATTAGGGAAGAGAGAAGGGAGTTAGGCGGGCACTGACAAGATCAATGCAGAAACGTCAAAAGGAGCTCTGTATCAGAAGACAGTGAAATCAGTTTAGATAAAATCTTCTGCTTATCCCCCACCTCCCAGACCACACCACTAACTTTGCTTTGGGAAGGCAGAAAACATTATGGAGATCAAGATCAAACTCACAAGCACTGAAAGAACTTTCATGCTATGCAGCAATTTCTGCACTGATGCTACAGCTGCAGGATGTATCCCCCTACACTCCTTGTTTCAGTTGGCCACTGGTTCACAATACACACATGGTATATTTACACCAGCAGAATTGTTTATAACTCTACTGAAACCAGTGAGATCAAAATCCTCCTCCCTCCCTGAGCCAGCTGCCTCTCCTCCACACAAAACAGCGTGCAAACACATTGTGCCACTATAATTTTGTTTTCACTGGGGCCATGCAGCATGAAAGGCACAACCAAGAGGGCTGCTACTGCTGCCAAGGACTGCATCCTGGAGTTTTCATCCACCAAAAAAGAAGCTGCACTGCTCTCAAAAAATTAATGGGTCACTGTTGGGGTCTATGTAGCATTTGTGTCCCTAGAAATGACCCAGGCTCTGAAAAGGCTTTGAAGTTTTGGAGGAACACACTGCTATAGAGTCATATCCAACTATCCTGGCAGTCCAAGAGCTGTATATATGTATACCAGCACAATGCAATTTCCATGCCTGAACAGAGCACTGAGCAGCCTGGAAGCTTTGGGGAGACCTTAGAACCCCTTGCAGAACCTGAAGAGGCTCCAAGAGAGCTGGAGAGGGACTTTGGACAAGGGCATGGAGTGACAGGACAAGGGGGAATGGCTTCAAACTGACAGAAGGCAGGATTAGATTGGACATCAGGAAGAAATTCTTCCCTGTGAGGGTGGTGAGGCCTTGGCACAGGTTGTCCAGAGAAGTTGTGGTTGCCCCATCCCTGTAAGTGTTCAAGGCCAGGATGAGGGCTTGTAGCAACCTGGTCTAGTGGGTGGCATCCCTGCCTGTAGCAGGGAAGTTGGAACTGGATGATTCCTTTAAAATCCCTTCAAGCTCAAACTATTGTATGGTTCTATGATCATGTGCTACAGTCCACATTTGTGCTCCAGAGACTTCCAGCTCTGGCTGGAAGGGTTCACATATGACCAATGTTTGGCTTGGCTGCAGAATTGTCACTATGCCAAGCAAGGCTTGGTACTTTTGTGTGCTTCAATTTATCAGAAGAAACATGAGAAAACCCTTCCCAGGATCCTTCCCAAGATCCCCCATGATGGCAAGGGGTGTTCAAGTATCAGAGCAGCCCCTGAACATCTCTGTTCAGTGAGGTAGAAAGCCACAGGTTCTTGCCATTCTTCTATGCCACAGGAGGCAATTCTCTCTCCATTGGGGTGAAAAAAAAATTACATATTTCCACAGCAAAAGGGTCCCCCACCTGCACAGCAAACTGCAGAGATGAGCCAGAGCAGACCTGCAGAGCATCACCAAACAAACTCAATCCTCATTGCCCTGACAGCAGTGTTCTGGGCTGCCTTCTCCACTTTTCTGCCTCACACAGGATGCTTTGCCATGTTTTCATGTTTAGCTGAATTTCCTCCCTCCTCCCCTGAGAACTTCTGGCTGCCAAGGCAGCTCAAAGACAGCAACTAAGTGGCACCTACATCTGGTACAGCTTAACTTTTAGTGTCTATTCTTTCTGGAATTTGAGAACTTCAATACTCAATGTTTGTACAAGTGTGGAATAAATGGAGCACAGGCTCCCTGGCCTTCTGTTCTTGCCAAAGTTGTATTTTAAAATGCACTTAGAAAATCCTACTGCTTATTCATCTGCAACTTTAGAAATTAAAGAACACCAAATCCAACTGCAGATCTGCTAAATGGGTGCATTTGTACTAAACCAAACAGGTGGGAAGGTCAGGCACTCAGCACAGTCACCACACATCCTCTCCTCCTGCTTCCCAGATCCCTGTGATGATCCAGGGATCCCTTGTTCCCTCAGCCACACTTCCCAGCTCTCCATTCTGGTGCTCCCTTTCCTCACGCAGGCCTCCACGTGTGAGGAGTTGGACTGTATTTAGGACTGAAGAGCAGGATGCTACTCCTGATGGGTCAACAGGCTGAATTTGCCAGTGTGTAAGGATATAGCAGGAAAATGCAGGCAACCTACACTGGCATGGTGGCCAGGACTGGACACAATCAGCCCATCTCTTGGCCTTTGTCATCAGAGCCAGCACTGCCATAATCCTTCTGCCCACTGTTGCCATGAAAGGGGTTAAAAAGCTCCAGCTCAGAGAGCAGAAAACCTCTATGCTCAACAGATGTAGACATTTCCTGGAAGACACATCCACCCTCTCTCCCACATGCTGATTTGAAAAAAATCACTGCAGGCACAAGAGCATGAGGGGACTGCTGCAGGTTATAGATCCAGCTCCTTGATGGAGCAAATACTACATTTCACACCTTTCATAAACAATCTAGCACTGGACTGAGTCTGAGCAGACTTTTTACACCTTCCTCTGTGCAGCAGATGCCTTGTCTTACCTTGTCAAAGAATTCATACAGCCTGACTGTTTCACAGACTCGGTGCCTCATTTCATCCAGCTGGGTGCAGAACTCCTCCAGCTGATCTTCATAGGTCTGCAGCTTTACCCTGTAAGAATGCACGTCCACAAAGGAAAAATCTTCCCATTGATTCATCTTCTTTAATGCTTCCTGTCCCCTTTTGCAATATTCCTGAAAACAAAAAGGAATTGCTTATGAGGATAGAGACCTGGAATCAACAGTAAGTAGTCTTCAAGGCCATTAACAGCTAGGGCTAATTAGACCCGTTTTTAAGGTTCAAATCACATGAGCAGGGGTGTCTTTACAGTAAAATTCTGGAGCCTGATCTCACGATATACACTCATCACACAGCAGCTTGTAAAGGCCTACACAGCAAGACCATGGCTCAATTAGGATCAAAAAAAGGCAGTGTTACAAGCACATCAAAGGAAGAACAAAAAACCCCATCTTTCAACCCAGTAGTTATTTTCCCCAAGACTAGTAAATGCCATCTCCTAAGTGTTGAGCTTAGTCTGAGTGGCTTTGTCTGCAAAAGGAGAGCAGGGAGACTATGTAGTGAAATGGAATGACACACACTTTGGTGATGAACCCTCCCAGCATCATGTGTTTGGCTGAACACACACAAGACACACATGCTACCAACTCAGACGCTGGAGAACATAATTTTCCAATCTGACAACACTTACACTGGCAACAAGATCAAACTCCTTGAACTGCTTTTGTGCTTGAAGCAGCATCTCCAAAGAATCATCCAGGTTGATAGTTTCCTTTAGCCGTTTTCTGCCAACATTCTCAATCCAACTGCTGACCTAGAAGAAAAGGGATAAGCCCTGCTTGTTAGTCATCCTGTGCTACTCAACAACATAGGCCTTTATGTGGAAAGAGCAAGGAACTGCTCTCATAATGCTGGTCACCTCATTACTGGAAAGAATGTGTGTAGAGTTCTCCCCCCCATTCCAGCATTTCAGTCTGAGCCTCCTGCTAAGAGTTTTCCACTTCAGGTTACAGAGTAATTGAAAAGCTCTGCTATTGCTCACTAGCCTTAGGCATAAACAGGGCAAGTGGCTGCCTGGGCTCTGTTTTGGGTGAGCCATGGTCTAAAGCAAGCTCTGCAACCTGCAGACTGGCCTGACATTCCTATTATTGTTACCCCCAACTGGGATCATATCTCCTTGCTGCCAGATTTCCTATATCACTTCCCTTTTCTGACTGGTAGGACATGAACCATGTCAGTGTCAATGTATTGATGGATTCTCCCCATCTGCAATGTTTCATGGTTCTCTGGGACCCTCAGGTACTGGTCTTCTGAAGGCAGCTCTCCATAAAGCTGAGCAGCAACTGCATGTTCCTCAGTGGAGCCCAGCTACTGCTGCAGTTATCAGCCCATATCCTCAAAGAGGGGTAGAGGACTGACTGACAAGAACATCCAAAGAGCAAAGCAGTCATAGGAAGCCAGGCAGGATAACACAGCATCTCCATCATCACTAGGTTTTAAAAACAGGCTGGTAAACTTGTCTGCAATGCTCCAGGCATAGGTGCACCTGGGGGAAGGGACAGACTAAGTGCTTCCTAATGCCCACGCATCCTGTTTTCTTATGTCATCTGAATCCATATCCCAACTCAACCCCATAGTCAAGGACAAATTCTTAGTTTTGTGAACTGTGAGAGGGTTACAAGGAGCAAGCCCACTGGAAAGAGATGCTAGTGGGTTCTCAGTACTGCAGAGGGGCACACTGCTGCTGCCTAGAGCTCCCAGGCAGGCTTAACAGCAGGAGCAGCTGCTGCTATCATTGGTGATCTACAAGCAAAGTAAGCTGGGAGCAGCTGAGTGTTACTCAATTCAACAAAAAAATAAAGTTCAACTTAAACCAGAAACAGGTTGCAGTGCTTGCTTTTGTGCCTTTTTTCATTACTGTTTGGTATTAGGAACCTGTGTGTTTAACAGAAGTCTCTACCAGGTTCTTGCAACACACTTCTTGTCCTGAACACATCCTGCACGGCGCCCAAGTGTCTACCTCCAAATGAGAAGTCATTAAAACTCCTGGATCCACCTCGGCCTGTGAAAACACTAGGTAGGCTACAGCCTCCTTTGCAAATCCAATTCCCTCTAGAGGAGAGGAGCCCAGAATCCCAGAACAACAATGGTGAAACTGATCCTAATCGTGATTTTTAAGGACACATAAACTTCTCATTATGGATGAGTTACAGCACAGGAGACCATGTGATTCCATGATCTCCAGGCTGAGTTCAGGCTTAGGGATCTGCAACACTGAAAGGACTGATCAGCTCTTGTAGGATGCTCAGACCTGAGCTGCTTTAAGACTTTTTGAGGTCCTCTGTCAACATGGCTACAAGTTTCAAAGGTCTTTCTGAAAGCCAGTGCCTGTTTGCTTCAGTTATCCCACGGCTGTCAAGAGTTTCATAAAGCACTGAACAAAGTTGAAGGTCCAGCAGAAGTGGAGGGGGTGGAGGGTTGAGCATGGCTCTTGGGCTAAGGACAAGAGCCTGTTCCCTTCCTGGAGCCTGTAGAGAGGGCTGCACCCAAAGGCAAACTGAGTGTGCCTGGTGCTGCACCCAGAGGGGAAGGAGTGTGCCTGGACTTATCAGATATCAGGGACCTGAGAACAGCACAGGAATCTAAACTACAGAGTACATGACAGGGATGGGCAGCCACTGTGGGGCAGAGATATTCTACAACAAAATGTCAGCAAACCCTGCAGGAGCTACAGCCCAAAGGAGACACACAGATTTATCACCTTGTTGTCATCACTCTGCTACTTCTCAAGGTGAAGTATGAAGAATGCCTCATCAACAGTCTCGTTGAGAGGATCAAAGAAGACACCCAACTTCCAAGTGTATAGCTTGCCTATGAGCCACTTTACAGATGTTTATGGGGTTTGACTGATTCACACCTAGAGAGAAGCCAGGGGACTTTCACCTGGCATCAAGAGATACCAGGGAATTAAGTGGCTTGATTCTCAGCAGTGCTGAAACTCTCAAATTCTTATGTTCAGTTGTCCTTTTTAAGCATCAAGCATCAACTGTACACCTTCACACAACAGATGAACAGGCCCAGTACCTGCTGTGGAACACAGAGTCAGAGGGCAGCAGGCACTGGAACTGACAGGTAGGCCTTACCTCCTTAAAACATTCTTCCACTTTCTCGAACTCCATCACCAGCTCCAGTTCCTGGATGCGCTTGTTTGACAGCATCACCAGTCGGTGAACGCCCTCATCAACTTGATTATAAAGCACGCTGGCAGCATCGAGTGCATCTCTGCAGGGGGACACAGGTCTGGTCAAGGGTTTTGCATTAGGTCCTTCCCCCAGCACTTCATGCAAACACAACCTGGCCAACAACAGCGCTCCAGTCATCCTCCCCGTGGGACCCACACTGGCCATCTCCATATGGAGAACAGAACAGAATATTGCTGCTCCCTGCACATTACCACGATTCACCACTCTGACCCCAATGCAGATAACCTGGCAGGAAGGACAAGAGAACTCCTCCCAGCCAAGGAGCCAAGGCTCCTTGCAAGATTGACCAGATTTCTCACACTTTCAACTTTTCATAAACATAGATTGTTGCATCAATGGATTTTCACAAAACACAGGGTCAAGCAGTCTCAGCGTCTAAAGCCACCATTTGAATTTAATTAAGTAAATAAGCCACCACTAGTAAGCAAATCTCTCCTGAGTGACAACAACAATATAAAGTGCCTGATGCCCCACTTACTCTCAGGATTTCCACCAGCCAAACAAAATGCAAAGTGTACAAAAACTCGGTGCCAGGAGAAATCAGATTTTACAGTGTTGTGCAGAAGAGATTCATAGACTGAGCTCCCTACCTGCCACAGGCAGCTGTGCTAACCAAAGCCCAGCAGGCAACACCAGGAGGCACCCTCCCTGCCAGCCTGCACACAGCACACAGGCAAGCATGGAGGGGTTCAGGATGGAGCCCAGTGCCCTCAGATGCTGCAACCACGGTCTTGGTAAGCTGATGAGTATTAGCAAGCTCCTTTTAGATGTGTGCAACACCTCTCCAGCACTGGTTTGGGTGAATCACAGGTGGGATCCAGGAGACAGAAGAGCATTCAAGCTTATTCTTCTTGTATTCCTTTTTTTCCTTTCTATTTCTAGATTTCCCCTCCTACAATTATGGGCTCAAGAGACAGCTACAAGGAAGCACTACTGCCTCCTTCAGCTGTGCTCTACACTGCATGTTCAGCTGCCTGGTCATCTCCTGTACTCACTCTAAACCAATTTTCATTTCATCGTCTTACAACCTTCTGACTTATTAGAGTGTGGCTTTTTTGTCATATTATTAAAATTATCTAAAGCACTTCTAAAATAGATAGCTAATATTGCTAATAGAATATAATTCAAAACAATTTAGCATACATGTTTATTTCTGTCTGCGTTTACAGGCAATCTTGAACCTATGAAATGCAACCAAATATGAGCATTTAGTAGCAGCCATCCTGTAGTTTCAATTGACACGAGGTAGCGCCATAGGTCTGGACAACTAGCTCTGCATAGCAGAAATCCCCACTATTTTTCCATTCAGAATTCCACCCAGTGTGCAACAGCCAACTTCTCAAACCTCAGGCTCTTAGATACTTTTGTTTTTCCTCTTTGAAATGCCATTAGACTGAATTAATTTCTCCAAAGTGCAGCCAAAAATACCCAAATAGTTTCTGGACTAAGATCAGTGCTACTGCAGTGCAGAGCAGACAGGTTCTCTACAGAGAATCTGCAGGCTTCAAAGGCAAGATCCAAGCTGTAGCACTGCTCTGGCGTTTCCCAAAACCGCCATAAACAAACCGTGATGATATGAGCCTTCTGTTTTGTAATCCTTTCCTACGGACAGACCCAGATCCAACCCAGGAGACTCACAGCAGCAGAGTCATAATCATTGTCCAAGCTGAGCTCTGGAAAGTGTTTACAGAGCAGGTTGTGGAAGCCAGTTCCCGTCAGCAGCAGTGACACAGCTGGGACAGCTAATGAGAAACAGTTTGGACGATGGCTGCAAGTTACATTTGGCAACACCATTAATGCTGTTCGGTTTTGTGCAGCAGAGCGTATCTGTCAAGTCCCATTTTCTGAATAAGCCTCCAGCATACTGATGGCCAGACAGGCAGACACCCTTTGGCCTTACTCCCACAGGGCTGAATTCCCTGCTGGCATGAATGCTCTCATCCACTCAGGAAATGGATACAACAAACACTCGTCCTCCTGCTGGCACAGACAACCAAGCACCTATAACTTTAGGCACTCCATGCTGCTATATGCAAACACTTTCAATTACCCCCTCATGAGGCAAAATATTTTTCAAACCTTTCCCTGAGCTTCCATGGAAATCACTTTGGTGTTGACGTTACTTCTTTGATGGCACTCATCAGCAAGCCAGATTGACCTGCTAGACCTTTCTGTAATAGGAGTCCTTATGTCCACCCAAGCCAGTGACAAAGTGAGCATCCACGGCTTCAGCACTTAACATGGTATTGTCAGATGGCAACCTGGTGGCACAGGGACCTGAAACAAGAGTTCCAGCTCCAGCACTGCCTGACCTAGCACAGAGTATGATCTGATTAGGGGATGGGAGCCAGGGAGTCCCACTCTGCCCCTTTCCATACCTGACAGAGGAAACAAGCCTCCCGTTGTTGTAAGTCTGAGTAGTTTTCTTTGACAGGAGTCAGCAGCAACCTGGGCTGCAAGGCCTAACAAATACTACAGATTCTAGCAGAGCAGACAGCACATTTCCCAAAGTCACAAAACACAGGCTTTCCTGAAGACAACACTGCAACTACAGGGGGGAAGAATCGCCCTGAAGGTAAAGGGATAGGAAGTGATTATAAAAAAAGGCTAAAAAACCCACATTTCAAGTTTCTTTTAACCAGAAATAGGCATACCACAAGGTCACTGTATAAAGAGGCTAATTCACTGTGCCATTGTAGAAAAGACCAGTCTCTTGGAGCCCACTTGAGACCAGTGCTGGCCTTATGACCAGCAAACCCCTCCAGGGAAAGTCAGGTTGAAAATCGCAGCAATAAAGTACTCCTGCTGGCCCACCAATCAAAGTTCAAGGAACCCATTTCAGAAGAGGCTTCAGCAAACTTCTTGGTGCCCAACTAAAGGATTGAGAAAAATCCACCCCAAACAACACTTCTGGCCCCACACATTCATTCCACAGAAGGAGTTGTCCTGCCTCTGAAGATCAATCCAACCAAGCCTTTATGTGCATTTGCAGAAGGTGAATGCAGTTTAGAAGTGAGCCCTTTGCCCCATCGGATGTAATTGTAAAATACACACCTTGGTAAATAATGTGGCAGCTACAGATGTACAGAATCTACTTATCTATGCACATCAGTCATCTTCCCTCTATCTCAGCTGATTCAACAGTATTAAAAGTGACATCCTGTTACTGAAGACACACACAGAAAACCTTTGCTTTACTGATCCACAAGCATCTCAAACTTACCTGAAGTCAGCCTAGGATGCATTTGGGAGTTTGTGCTATAAGCAGGGACTAGCAGAGAATTCAGTTCAGAAGAAGGCTGGAAATTAACTCTTATCAGTAAGTTGGGCTGTTTCGGGTTATATAAGCCAAAATCCCTTACTCTTGTCATTCACTGGGTTGTTTTTCCTCTGTGAATGCTTGCAGCAGGCTATTGATGCCCTTATCAGCCACAACTCAACACTCAAAGCTGCCCCTTCTCATGGTCCTGCCAATGGTTTCCTGAGCGACTGCAAACAACACGCACAGAAAAAAAATGTTTCCGAACAGCTCCTCTGGGCTCAGAGTCCCCAAACAACTTCAGGTGTGGCCTTACACCATTCCTGCTCCTCTGTGAGTTCCTCCAGCATCCCAGCACCTCAGCTCTTTGTTTCAAGGACCAGCCACGCTGTTTTCACACATTCTGCCTTGCTTGGCAGGCATTCATTAAAACCTCAATGTCTAGTTGTTGGTCTTCTGTTGCATCTCCAAGGTAACTCCATTCATACGTTGTCAGCCCCTGACAGTTCACTTTTACCAGCTGGACAGGCTCTCTGACTAACATCCATCTTTTACTCTCTTACACAGAGGAAAATACAAGCCTTTCCATGCTGTAGTATAAAGTAGGTAGGCAAACTGAGCTAAACAAAGAAATCGCTCACAGTCCATGGGAAAGTTTGTTTTTTTGATTCACTCGGGCACTTCAGTGCTCACAGAGAGGATCCACTGGGCATTAAGCCTGTTCTCCCAAACCTCTGTACATCTGTTTATCTATTTACACACACACACACCTATTTGCTGATCTAGATCTTAAAAACTTCCTAAATGATTTCCAGTACACTAGTAAACTCCACAATATCCTGAAACAGGGAGTTTTATGGGGAAAATGATACTTCACACAAATATCTATTTCTTTTTCAGCTTCAGACTCAAAGTCTTTAATTCCCATCCTTCAGTGCCTTTACAGCAGCTTGGAGTAAACAAACCAAATATTGAAAATTTGGTTGAAGAAGAAAGTGACTTCCATTCTGGCACACAAAGAAGACACCTGGTTGTTAAGGACTTTAAAGAAATTTTAATAGTGGCCTGTGCAACTCTGAGCACAAAAGGCAGAGCTGTTTGAAGTCAGTGGAAAGTCTTGTCTCAGCTCAGATTTGTGTGGATGCATTGCAATTTCCCTGCACATGGGAATGGGGTATTAAGAGTCTTTCACTACATTCTTCCATGGTCAAATCATCAAAAGCAATTTTGCAATAGTGCAGAGTCAATATAATTTATAGCAAAAAGGAGTAGCTTGATGTCAGTTTATATTTCCCCAAATCCTGTTTTCATTGGGCAATTATCATTTCAGTGGAAAAGGTTCCAAACGTCTTCAGCTTTCTGGAGAAGTGCCAAGCTGTTGTATAATGGTAGGGTAATTTTAAACCTATAATTTAGAAAGACCATTTCTGTCTGAATCCATTCTTCAAAAAAAGCCAGCCTTGGAGAGTTACACTTTAGTTTTCAAAGCAAAATACCTGTTTTGTTTTCAAAAAATAGATGGCCACAGAAGAAACATCCAGCTGAGTCACAAAACCAGGTGCCGCCTGAGCCATGCCTGCCAATGTCAGTGAGATACAAACAGGAGAGTACAGGGAAAGGAGCAGCAGAACCATCAGTATTCTGCACCTTCCTGTCTGCCCCTTCAAGAACTGCTTTGACAAACAGCAAGAACAGCAGATCTAACAAAAGGGCTGAAATCAAGAGTTCATCCTCTGACCAACCCTGGTCAATTTTAAAATGGCAAAAATTCATGGATGGAAGGAAATACTACATTTTGGTAGTGTATTTGATGAGGTTTGGGCAAGTATAGGACAGCTAACTTGTCATGGGAATATGAGATTTTCTTAATCTGATTTCTTCTGTAATAAGAAACACAGTGAGATGTTACAACATTAGCCTCATCTAGCCTTCCACTCTTGGTGCTGAACTTCCCTTGTGGATGTCCCTACAGGTTTTAGCAGAAAAATAATAGGATCTGGAAACTAGGAGGTTTAAAGGACGGACTAATCCAAGGACATCACCCAGATCATGTTGCTGATACCTTGCTACAAATCACTTAAAACCTCCTGAGCAATGCTTCTGGAAGAAATCCTTCCAGGTCTACAGGGACAGTCCTGTGTGCCTGAGGGACGTTTTGCAGGATGAGAAATGTCATTCTTGGTCATTACTGCATTTTGGTAGCAACCTAGGTAAGTGCCATATTTATAATGATCCCATAAAAGGAGGTCAATCTCAAACACACAGTCCTGCTCTTTGAGCTGAGAGCTTCACATGCAGCTGAGGTTAAAGTTCAAACTAGCCACAGTGAAGCTAAAGCAGATATGGCTAAATAAATATGACTAATTATTCTCTGCAGCACACAAATAGCCGTGGTGGCTTCGATTCCCTGATTGAGGTATCTGAAGAACTGGGTACATTTTTTAAAACCCTGAAGTATCCTTACGAAGGCACAGAGGTCAAACACCAAATCTGCAGTTGCCTGTGGGATGCCTCTTCCCACTGAGGATGAGACCAGTGGATCTAGCTGACACCACAGACCTGGCTGAACCCCTCCTCACTAGGTTACCTGACCTGGGAGCAAACCATCCAATTAATATAACACACTGGAGACCACAACTGCCAAGAGAATTCTCTTCTGGAGCACAGTTCATTTAAATGTGTTTTTAGCAGAAGCACACTCAGAAATCCCTTTAAAAGCCAAGGGATCAATGTACACAGTTAAACAAGTGTCCAAGCAGAGGCCCAAGACGTGACCTGCATTTCTTTCTCCTGCCTGGCTTGCATTCAGTTACAATAAAACTGTGTTCAGACTCTGGTTTATTTTAAATCCCAGTAAGATCTATAAAACTGACTGGGGAAAAAAACCAAAACATTATAAGAAACCCCAAACCAACAAGTAGCTTGCTTGTGGGGAAAGTTCCCTGTGCAGTGGAGCCTTGGATAGGATTTGGAAACACCTTTCTGGGAACACTGAGCCCCAAGATGTGGTTTTCTACCAGCTGTAAATAATTTCTACCTCCAAACCTTGTCTAATGTACATTAACCTGCTTATGTTTATACTTTATATCCTGGTCAAATGCAACAGTCTAAGAACTGTGTTCCTGAAGCTGGGACCACCAGGCTTTCAAGATGTCCTGCTCAAATACGTACACGCTGTCATTTAAAGCCACATCCCTATTTCACTGATACGTCCTTTTGCCTGTTTCCAGGGCCACGATCCATATAATAGCAGGGACTGTGCTGTTAACCAGCCCAGCAACAGAAGTATCTATCCCAACACAGTTATATAAAAAATGGTGCTTGTGGAATAGCCTGGACTGAGGCAGGAATGTCAGGCAGCTCAGCTAACATCCTATACTGGAAACTTTTTGCAATTTTTTTTTCCATAATATTTTTAAACAGATAAAGCACAGTGTGTCATTAATTACCTAATGCCCTGTTGGCATGACAAGCACTGCAAACAAAGACAAACAAAACTGGAGTCTTCTGGGTATATTGTCACTGCATCCAAGAAGATTTAGAACATAAGATAGCAGAAAATAAAAAACAGAAAGGGAGTTGAGGGGAATCATCTTATAAAAAGCCCAAGAGGACAATGAAAACTTACCTAGACAGAACTTTGCAGTCTTTTAGCTCTCTGCAAATGCCACAACTGATGTCTCACAGCACTTCATGCACTCAGAATGACAACAGCCCCAGCTCCACTCTCCTTTATGAGCGGAGCAGCGAGATTTGTTTAAAGCGAGCGTAAGTGCTTTTTACCAGGCTAAAACCACCACGCCAAGAGAGGGAACAGGTTAGACTGTAACCAAAATGAATATTAAGTAGCACAGCGTGTGTTTGGGTAGAAATGTCTCTCTGTGCTCCTCCCTCCACCTGACACAAACAAATAAGGCCAGGGAAGAGCAGTGCCACCCATGCTCGGCCAAAGGCTTCGTGTTTGTCAGCACCTTCTGTGTGACCAGCAACAGTGCAGAGGCGCCTCGTGGCAGCCTTTGAGGCCAGAATTTAAGCACATTTTTTCATCTGGCTGCAAAGGCACACTGAGTATACATCTTGACCCAAGGTTTTAGGATTAGGTCCACAGGAGGAACATGGAAAGGACCCTGCAATGAAAGGTGCCTCTCACAGATCATGTTAGGAGGGCGCACTGTGGTAGCATGAGAGGCTCCCAAAGCTCCCAGAGAGGCACGAAGATGAGCAGTTCAACTGCCATCAGCAAGAGGGACACAAGCATTAGCATCTTCTGAAGCATGTACAAACACACAGAGCCACAGCAGACACACTTCTCTTAAGCAGAAAGGGGTTGGCAGAAGACAATAATGCCTTCAGAAGGATTTCCCAGTGTAAGTTGCCTGGCTATGACCACCAGCCTATGGCAGCAGCTGTTAGTTTGACAGTGCACACACCGTACCTTACAAAGTCCAGGCATCTCAGTCTGCCCAAACTGGGACTTATACACCAGACACCTATCTTCCCCCTAACCTTGCTCCTAACTTGTTCCACATTTTGGATGATCAGCTTAGTCTCTCTGACTCTACCCAAGCTTCAGATGATGCTGTGCAGTCTCTTGGCAGGGGGCAGAGCCTGTACATTATCCAGGTTTACTTCCACCACAGGGAGCTCATACACCACTTTGCAGAATGGCACATGCAGGCCTTGTAACATCCCAGGAGTTGCTGCTAGCAAGAGCCTTGCTGAAGATCCACAAACGTGAGGTCTGCAGCACCACACAGCTACACTCCACTGCACTGTTAACTAGACACAGCTTCAAGTAGACCCAGAGTCTCAGTAGTGTGTGTGTAAGCCAGAACATGAACTGTGGAGTCTTTCAGCTGTAAGATCACCCTCTCTGTCACTGTAACTGACTCAGGTCCAGCACCAGGAACCTGGCGGCTGCTGCTCAGGAAGTCTGCTCTGTACTGTCCATTCCCTCTGCTCAGCTCAGGTCCCCACCCAGGGCTTCCAACTGGATCACCAAGCCACACTAAAAATAGCCAGCTCACAAAACCAGCTCTTGGCTCTAGCCACTCCACCCTCAAAATACAGCAACTAACTACACTGCCTTCTGCAAACAAAGGAGAATTCACTCCTCCATCTATTTATAAGCTGCTTATTCACAGCTTGCAAGCACAGATTCTTTTCAGATGAGGTGCTTGGGGGAAGAGATTAAGCTTATTCTGGTTCCATGTTGCACAGAGCCAAGCACTCAACATGATCATTCCTTCAGCATCTGAGGTTTTTCTCCTTTCAGCTCTCACCTCTAGCCTTGGGACTATCTTGCCCACCACCATGCAGAGCATGACACAATTCCACTCCCATGCCATGGAGAGAACATGGGTTCGTGGTAGAGCCAGGCAGTGCATTCTGATTAAACTAGTATAAACCATTTATATATTAATATAAAATGGTTATACCTTCTTTACTCTACTTGTGACTCATAACATATCTGCAGGACAGAAGGCATTCACTGGGCGCTTGTCTAGGCACACGTTTCCAGCTCTTCACTATGCTGGAAGAGTAGCAATAATGAGAACAACAGTGAAAAACACCTGGCTAAAGACCAGGTTAAAAGGGTCCTGGCCTTGCTGCCCAGCCCCACATCACAGCCTCACTTCAGCAAGAGCTCCCACTGCTGCTGCCTGGCTTCTGGCAGCTTCTCTGACATTGCCCTCATAAACTGTAAGTTTCTGACATCCACTACAGAAGCAGCAATACATTAGTCCACCTTTCACAGCTGGCTCAGTGAGTTGCCTGCAAGCTACAGGTTAGTTGATCACTACACTAGATAGCCAGAAGCCATAGCTACACCTGCTAACCAACTCTATGTACCTTATTAAAACGACTCTGGTTGTTAAAAAAATTCCCATTTCAAAGTGCAAAAAGAAGTATTAACAGCAATGAAGTGATGGAGGTCTCTGTGTCATTTGGTCACACTTACCAAGAGGAACTTCAGCTAGGCTAACAGCTCTGCATTTCAATCCCCAGAAAGAATGGGACAGCAAAACCTCAAAGGGTTCAGCTAACAGACCTGGAGAAGCACTGAGCCTTCAGTGCAGTGGATGATGTGAAGGCAAATGTGCTGGCTTTAAATCCACCAACAGTGAGCAAGTGGCAATGCCACCTCCAGCAGGTCCCTGGCACCTCTGGGTGGCCAGCCCCACCATTACAGCACTTAAAGAGGTACCACAAAGATACACTGGCTCATGAGTGCCACACCCACACCATCTCCAGGCCAAATTCAGCCTGGTCTTGCTGGAGGTGGGAGATCTCAGAGGGACCAGCTGAGCACACCACAGCCCCTAAGCCAACTCCCTGCAATGAGCTGCCTGCAGGATGCGTATTCTGGTAACTGAGCTCCTCCTTCCTAAGCTGGGAAAAGGCAGAGTTCCAGACAGCCTGCCCGGAGAAGACTGTCTTTCCTTTTGTGGATAAGCAGCTGGATGGGCAAGGCTATTTTTTGCAGTGGTACTTGGTGGAGAAAGGAGTATGAAGACTCCTGGTCAGCTCACAATGTGAGCAGTCACCGATCAAAGCCACTGCTGTGGTGCTACACCATCTCAGGATGAGACCATCCAGGAAAGATTCCCAGAAGCTCTTAAATAATCTGTTAGAGAAACAAATGGATGGAGCACAACACATCCCTCTGCATGCCCACATCTTTGATGGAAGGAGTTCAACTTTTGCAGGAAAGAATCTGTGGCACTGGCTTAGCAAAACCTCACAAATCCCAGGTCAGAACTAAACAGCAATGAGGTCCCACTGCTCTGTGCCACAACACACTCCAAAGGGCATCTCTGCTCTCCAGGAGGGCAAAGCAAGCAGTGAAGGTTCCACAACCAATCCCATGAGAAGAGTTTCATTGCTAGAGAAAGACTAAAGCAATTCTTGTTTGCTGTGTGCTCTTGAAAGGTATTTGGCAGATAACATCTGACTGCACTGAGTACATGCCTGCTTCCTTGCCTGTTTTAACTTATTATCTCCAACCTGTGGTCAGGTATTTTCAGAAGGCTTCATCCATCTCTATTCTTACCAGCTCCTGGTGTTCTTTTCCCACATGAAACCAAAAATAGCAAGAAAGACATCTGTGACAGCTAGAAAAATATATCGCCTGAAAAGAAAAGCAAGTCAATCCCTTGCTTGGTTAATCCCAAGGTGAAGGTGCAGATGGGCTTGCCATCTCTATTCTTTAAAAAAAAAATCACAATTTAAACTTTAGTTCTCCACTTGTAGTTGCCCTATTTTAATTAAGTGGAGCCAGAAGTCCAGAAAACTGCTCTTTAAATTGTCTTCTCTATTTATATGTAATTCCTGCACATTCAGCCACCTGTTCACAATTGGCCTCAACTTATGACTAAGAAGTCCTGGTAGTCATGACTCTGTTTTGTCAGACTTTTGCACCACACGAGATAATAGAAAACTACAACAATGGGACACATGACAGACAAAAGAGCCAAAAGGTGGCTTAGAAGAGTAAAGCCATTTGACTTGCTTTTGTAAATAATTTATTTCAAGTATTGGGGGAATGGGTGTGGAATTAGGTTGTTAAGCATTGATCAAGATTTTACAATTCAAAGTTCAGAGCAGCAGTACCACAAGCCCTGCTGAGTGCACACACAAAGGCAGTCCTGTTCCCTTCTCACACATCACCAGTTAGAAATCAAATACTGGACCTACATACATCAACAGCCACTCCATGCTAGCTTAGCTGGCCAATTGCAATATTTTGTCTCTACCCTGCTTTGATTATATCTATTAAAGAAGCCTTTGAAAATAATAATCTTTACAGTATTAGCAGAGCTTAGAACCTTTAATATCTGCACATCAGATAGTAAAGAAGGAGTAAGTGCAAAGCTGTAGAGGACTCAAAACCAACAGTGCCTTATACAGAGTTCTCTAGCCAAGTCACAGAACTTTTTTCCCCATTTGAAGGGATACTGGAACAAAGAAGAGTGAACTTCTTTAGACCTCTGCCTCAATTTAGATGAAAATTAAAATACTGCATTGATTTTAGTTTCTGCAACTAGTCCACAGCCTATAAAAGAATAACTTTCTCCTGCTATATTCAATTATGCTCCTGAAGCTGGAAAGAGCCACATATATTTGAGCCATGGCATACAGTCTCCTTTCACACTGGCAGACAATGAATATAACCTGAATTAAGCAGAGAACATGCTATGCAGCTTCAGCATGCACTCAAACACCGTACAATCAAAGAATTCTGTGTGTATCCCCCACCCCTGCTCTTGTTCAAGTAATCAAAGCACTAAATTATCCTTAGGGGCTCTGTCAGATCAGGTTTCAAAGTTGATAATTTCCCTGCACAAAAACACAGGCTTAGCTGAAAACCAAAACAAAACATAAAACTCATCCACATTCTCCCCGTTCTCCTAGGACTCTATAGTTGCTGTGTTGCTTAAAATAAAATAAATAATAATAAAAAAACCCTAAACAAAACAAAGCACAAAACCCTGCATTATTGTGCTTCTTATGTCATGTGAGAATGAAAAGATTATACTGTAGTAATTCAATCCAAAATTGCATCAAAATTACTTCACCAGTTCAGCAAGGGAACTGTGCCTGCATAGTCTGCCAGGGCTCCTGACAGGAGTCACAGCAAGCAGGGAACAGAAACAGTTACACAGCCTGCCCCCACGCTCCTCTCCCTGCATGAAAATGTTGATCCTCTTCTTCCAGTGACAGGTAGCAACTTGCACTTTCATCCACTTGCTGAATTTTAAAAGAGAAATGCTCTTTTCACAGTGTTTGGTTGAGATACTCCATAACTACTTTGTTATCTTCTCTTCATTCCCTCCCTTCAAACCTCCCAGCTTGTGATGGCAACACGGAGTTGAACCAGAGCAAGGCTGTGGATGCACTGAGCTATTCCACACCACCCTGCCACCCCCTGCGCCCTCATCTGCACCCACATGCCAGCACTTATCTCACACTGGGCTGGAAGCTCCTGGGTGCAAAGGCTGCCTTTCTACCTTGCTGTTTGCACAGCACATAGCACAGCGGCCTTCTCATGCTGATAGGCTTCAGGTGTTTTAACAGCACAAACACAAGTTGTGCAATGCCCTGGGGATGTCAAACAGCTGAGCTCTCTCCATCCCCGCTTCTCATACCAACCCCCCAAATGGGCAGCGAGTATTTGTTTGTGCAAACCAATGTGCCAGGAGATCAGAGCCTGCTGCAGCCAGCAAGCATTCCTCCCAGCTAAGGTCCTTGGAAATCCCCTTGCATAAGGAGTGCCTTAGGAAATCACACAGCGATAATGGCCCGCACCTAAACATTCATCACTGGTATCATCAATTAAGGCTTGTGTTTTACAGGTACCCAAAATACCCAGTTCTCTCTCCACTACAGAAGATAAGTCTGGTTTGGCTTGAAAAAGGAAGTTGAACCATCTAAGTGAACTCACCTGGATTAGTTTTTGGACTGGGGAAGAAGTAATCAAGATAAGAGTAGAATTCATTACATTTTTCACCTTTCCTGTTTTCAACATAATTCCTTGCTACACAAAGCTGTTCTCCAGCCTGCACAATCAGTGGGGCACCTCAGAGAGACTCCCAGCACCTGCTTTTTGCTCATCTCCATCTCTTCTTCTCCCACTCTGGGGGCTCACCTGTAGTCTTGGGTAAGAGTGACACAAGACTCCTCCTTCCCCAGTCTGGCCAGGAGTGCTCCACCCTCCTGCTGCACCTTGACCAAACTTGCATCTTCAAGAACATTCTTCATCAACTGCCTCGAATTCCTCAGCAGCACAGCTGCATCCTGGAGGGATCACAAGAGTGAGGTGAGCAGTTACTGCAACCTACAGGCAATGAGGGAACAGACAAAAACCAGCACCTAAACCAAAACATATGCAAGTTTGCGACCACATTGGCTTGGTCTTTGTCCCTTCCCCTTCTTGCCCACTTCCAAACTTGTTTACTGGAGGCATCAAAGCTGGAACCACAGCACAGAACTAAGCTGTCACCTAATTTTATTCCGGGCCATTCAAGCCAACCTGATGTGGCACAGCCCAAAGCAGCTGCTGTGTACCTGGCACACCAAAGTTTGTACCAGCTACAGAGCTCTGGAGCTGCTGAGAATGCACCCCAATGCTGGAGCAAGCACCCATCAGCAACAAGCCCAGCTGGAAACATCTCCTGGGTAACACTGAGGAATCAATCAGCTTCCAAACCCACTGAAGCCTCTATCACTTCATTTGGATTAGCTTCTACTACTACTGGGAAACCCTTGCTAAAATTTGCAAATTCAAAGCTACGGCTTTTCTGCAGCTATCCAGCCTCGTGCTGTCTTCTGTCTCAGGTTCACATCTGATCTGAGCTGAGTGACATGCTTACCTCAGCCTTTTCTGGTAATTTTGTGGATTCCACTTTATTAATAGCTCCCTGAAGGAAGGCACAAACACCCTGGCATTGTTGCAGCAAGTATTCCAGTTTCTACAGGAAGAAAAGACCAAGGCAGAGATTATTGTCTCACGGATGACAGGAAAGGTCTTCTGAGCTTGCAGAAGTTTAGGAGTACAAAAATCAAGAAAGGCTCAAACACATTAATCCAAGGGTTCAACTATATCATTCAGTGATACTGTATCAGCAAAGAGAGGCCCATAAGAAGCTTCAGATGCATCACACTACACCAAGGCCTCTATGCAAACCTTAGAAACCTGTATACTCATGGCTTGGATGGGTCATGCTTTACAGAAAAAAAAAAAAAAACAGTCCACTTATGTCTCGCAGTCTTCTATTAGCATTTCTTGTAACTTTCCATGAAGATGAATCACACTGCATGAATTTCAGAGAAACAAAACATAAAGCAAGTACTTGGAATTTTTTTACTTTAAATAATTTCTCTTCATGTTAAAAGTAGTGTAAATTAAAGATTAGAAAGCTGGAAAGCTTCCAAAATTAAGCATCATAACCTATGGACAAATTTGAAATCCTCACGCTCTTCAGGGTGGGGGGAAAGCAGGAAGAAAAACAAAAAAAAAAGTCCAAATATTTCATAAGGGTTCATGAGGCACTGTTTTTTAGAAAAGCTGGTGACATAAAGCCTGAATACTGTCAGATGCCACTGTCTGGCCACTTAAATCAAGAGAAGGGAGAAACAGTTATTCCAAAATAACCATGTTTAAAACAAAACAAAAAAGCAGCTGTTTGAATCTTTACTGAATTGAACTCCCTCCTCCCCGGAGTGCTGGAACACAGCCAGCAGTGACAGATTAGCAGGCAGGATGCAGGTGAGATCACTAAGACAGGAAATAAATGCTGTTTGCCACATAGCTGGAGAGCTAAAGGAGCTGAGCACACGGGTCATTATCACACACAGTATAAACAGGCATTCCATACAGAATGTTTCCCATACTAATTCCCTTTGGTAATGTTTTACATGCTAAGACAAGAAGTAGCCTGATATTATAGTCCTTCCTTCAAGAATTACCCTTCTGCACACACAGAGCACCTAAGGTCTCAAGGTATTCTCAACTCTGTCTATAACTAATCCATAACTTCTTGCGAAGTTTCTCTGCTTCGTCACTGCTGAAAAAACTTCAACTTCTCAAAGTCAATCCTGAGCACCAAGATTAGGCCTCTGTACCTCTACTGCATCAGCACAGGTTCATACAAGTACTTTTAGATCAAAGTTTTTTTTTTAAAAAAAAGGCTCTAAAGTAAGCTGGAAAAAATAAGTTAACATTTGGCACATGCCAAGCCTATCTTCTGAAGCCTGCTACCAGCACCACAGTGGTGTTATCAGTGACATCTTAATCTGCTTCAAGTGTTGTACTGTGCCACACAGCACTCTGGGTAGCAAGGTCAGAGCCAAAAGACCACCTGATCCTCTGGAAGCTGAGGTGACAATTCTGTCAACCACCAGGGTCAGCAAACTCAATGCGAAGACAGCCAGCTTGTGTGCAGATTTACAGAGATTTAATCCTGTCTAGTCTTGGTGTGCCAAGTAACTCAATAGAGCTTTTAAAGATTCAACAAGCACGTGGACGACAGCACTCAGGCTCCCCCCACAGCACAAGTGCACACAGAGCTGGGTGTTGGTACCATGGATGCTACCTCTGCAGGCTTCTGGCAGTCTGAACATACCCTGCTGCTTGCAAGTAGAAGACATTCCTAGAAGAATAATTCTGAACTGATTATCCGGAAATTCCAAGTCTCACTCATGCAAGGACTGCAGATATTACCAAGGAGACAATAGCTTGATCTGGGGAACTTGCTCCAAAACCAGAAAGTTTTAATTCGTTATTACGCTCAAGTTCTTCATCGTTAGTCCAATGGCAACACGATACTAACACCTTCTCCTGAGATTAGTTTCAGACGTCTGTCCTCCTATCTAACTCAAAGGCCACTGCGTATCACAACAAAACAAGATTCCATTTCAGATTTAACCATACTTTGAAGGCAAGAAAGAATAGAAAGAATTAATGCAGTTCAAGCAGATGAGTAAAAAACTAAAATTTTAGTTCCTGCAGTCATGCCAAGAGACCACAGTGTGTAGCCATCTTATGAAGACAGTATTAGCATTTTTTTGATACCAGAAATTAATTTGTATTCACAGTTTTACAGGAACATTGTCTTTTAATGCTTGTAGGTTCAGCTTTTAATGCTGTTGACAGGTTCCTCTTGTTCCCATCTGTTACCATGCCATTGCTTCTCTCAGACACCAAAGCACACAAGACACCCTACTCACCCTGCGGAAGCTTAGCCAGTTCTGGTGGCAATATGGGAAGGTCCCATCCAGTTCTAGGGGCAGCTGTGAGCTGTCTATGTGCTTATGGAGGGATTTCATGGAGGTGAGAAGTTCAAACTGCACAGGAATAGAAAGGAAAAGAAAAAAACACACTTGTATTAGGGTGTGAATACTGGAGGAAGAGGGGAAGGTTAACAAAAGGCAGAATCCATTATTTCTGTATCTATCTTGCACAGAAGCACAGCACGCAGTGTGTAGCTGCAATATCACTACAATATGAAGTGAAAAAAAACCAATTCAATCTTAGACCAGCTTGTTGAACAGCTCAGTGGGCGAACCCTGAAGGAATGCAGGCCACAACATGCTGTTGCACCAGGCAGAACATCTGTGATGGAAGTCTGGCAGCAGCCAGCCTTCTCCAGAGCCAGTACCTCCTGGTGTAAGCAGAGCAACTCCCTCATATGTTCCCACAGTTGTGCTGTGATTTGCATCTGTTTGGAAAATCTGGGAGGTTAAATCCAGCTCCCAGCTTCCCCATCTCACTTCCGGTAAAAAGAGTCTAACAGAGCAGCCTCTGCTCCACCCTCAACTCTCCACTCATCACAGCAGCTATTTGCTCCAAGAGTTTTTTGGATCTTGACACAGGTAACTTGCCTTCTGCAAGTCTGTAGGACCTCAGAGCATTTCTACACTCACCAGAGCAACAAGTGCTCCTGCAGGTACATGGAAGCCAGCCCAGACACCAATTCAGGTGCAGACATTTAACTCCCACAGACACACAGTGTGAAGTTTCTACCTCCCTACAAAATTGTGATGATGCTTCCAATTCCTCCTGCATGCCCACGTTTTATTAGCCTTTCCTCTGTTCCCTCCTACACTATTTGTGTTTGTTCAATGTGTTTAATGTTTTCTGTAGCTCTCCCTGCATGCACATGCCTGCAGCCCCCATTCTGACTACAAATTCTTCCACATGGGGGCAATAAGGAAATGGACTAATAGCATTTGTTATTCTTTAGCCTTTTGGGACACCACACCACGTGCACAGCAAACCTGATGCCTGTCACATCTTCATCCACAGGAGCCAAAAGCGAGCTCCTGGCCTACTCTGAAGCCTACAGAGTTTCAGCAGCACAGAATTTCAGTCCCTTTTTGTAGCTTGCAACAGTCTTGGAGCACAGGGAGAGGATTAAGTCTGATCCTTTGATCCTTTGTTCACTCACCACAGAGTGGCTGGGAGCCTACATTTCTTATACAGCTATAGAGTACCAAGACAGTTTTACTTCTAGTGGGGGAGTTAGTGATGTTGTGGTAACTTTCCCTCCTGTTGGTCTTTCCAGACATTCCAGCTACAAAAGTAACCTCACACAAATGCACACCTCATCTTCCCCTTCTTGCAGAAGTCTCTCAGCCACTGGAAGGTATGAGAAGAGGAAACAGAAGAGATACAAAATCCAGGAAAGCAACAAGCACCTTCAAAGGTGGAGCTCAGGATTTAGCATAACGTGATCTCTTCCTGACCACGCACTTCCTCCCTTGTTAATAGGAGAACATGGAAAGCATCTCTAGCTAATTGTGCAGGGCCCCTCCATACAGTTATCCATGTTCCCAACAAACCCCCTGTGTTTTCGGTCCCCAGCAGACTGACATAATTGTGACACAAATGTCACTGATGGACATGGCAATAAACAGAGCATGACAGGGTTCAGCTCACACAAACACTACAACGCAATAAATACCACACCCGCAGAGACCACAACCACGAAGCGAAGACGACACCTACAGAAATTTCATGTGAGAATAAACATACATCAATGACAGGGAATTTGCTGTCTGGAGAGTTATATAAAGGATACCAAGAGTGGCCTAGCAAAACCCAGATAAATGGTTCCATTACCTGTCCTGCTGGTGGCTTCTCCATCCGAAAAGTAAGATCTCTTTCAACCAGAAGCAGTACTCCATGAATACAGTGAGGATCCATCTCCTACAACAGAACAGAGCACAAGTCCATTACTGAGCTGCCTTGGATACTAAGGAGAATGCACCACACCAGGTTCATACACAGGTTTGCAATTTATCCTTCAAAGGCATCTACAAAGCCTGGAAGACAGTCACCAGAAATTAAGGAAGGCCAGTCTACAGAGCACCAAGGTGATGTCTTTAAGGTAGTTTGCTTCAGATCAACTAGTCCTGCAATATTCAAGGAAGCAATGGAAAATGTCAGGTGTTGGCTGTACTAAAGAAGCTCTGCCTTCTGCACAAGGAAGTGTATCGGTGAAAAAAAAGAAACAGAACTTAAAAAAAAAAACAAAACCAAAAACGATGTTCCGTGTCCCAAGTTTTTTCCTGATAACTTTCCTGGTCACTTTACCTAACTGAAAGGAAGTGGCTTTCCCTCCTCCACCCCCAACCCAGTGCCAAAAACATCATCTTGTCTCTACTTACTGCCAATTTACAGTCAAGTACTTGCATCCTGTTTCTACTGTTACACTGACAGAAATTCCAAATACAAGGGATGTTTGGCAGCTGTAGTTCAAACTCAGTGATTCAGGAGCAGCTCTCCAATTATAGAAGCATTTTACAGGGAAGTGAGAAACAGGCAGAGAGAGCAACAGTAGGAAGAGGGAAGCATGGCAGAAAGATCCAGACCGTGGAGACAGGGCTCCCTACATATGTGATGCCTGGACCAGGAAAGCAAGAAGAGCCATTTAAGCTCTTGTGCCACACGATTCAACAAGAGCCATCCCATTTTCATGTCTCCTACACCATCTTTGCCTCTGCAAAGATCTCAGGAATTGTCAAGCAATAAATCCTTTCTGCTGTTGCTTGAGCTGGAAGGAACCTGCCACACAGCAGGCCACAACAGCAAAGGAAACTTGTTTAAATAAACAGCTCCAGCAGTGAGTAGGGTTAAATATCTGCCAGGAGCAGCAGAGCCAGAGTACAGAGAGAAGTGGACCAACAGAGACTGAATGACCTAACCTGACACTGGGAGCAGTTCAGCAATTAAGAAACAATGCCAACACAAGGAGCCCAAATTCTGCAAGTGAAAGTAGCAGCAGAGATCCCAGAACAGAGGAAAAAGACCTTTCTCTCATCCAGTCCTAAACCACGATCCTTTTAAACAGACAGCAAAAAAATCCCAACTGAAACACCTTTCAAAACCATGAGAGGTTTCTAAATTGTAAATTTCTCCAAAGTGAATTATTCACACTTTGTTATTCGAACACTGATTAAAAGGCCAAAAAGGATTTATTGCATAATTAGGCTGCATTAGGTAAATACTGGAGAGAGAATGGGGAGATATTACAGCTGTATCACCAGCTCTGAATTTATCTGCTAGAAAGTACTGAAGGATGAGGACTGGACACAGCTTCAAGACTCCTGATGGTACTAAACAAATTTTTTCTTACACAACCCCTCTTCTACACCAACAGTGACAAGATGTGCAATATGAGTGAGGGATAAAGGTAGTGATGGTGTAACAAGAGGTTACCACAACAGCCAAAACACTCCTTTGTTTGTTACTCCTGAAAATAGAAACTGAAAAACCATTCACAAATAAAGTTGTCAAGGGAAAAGTTCAAGGTTTTCCAACTCAAGAAGAAACTGTATTTCCAAAGAAATCAAGTACTTTTCACCGCATTTTTTAATTTAAACAGCTGAAGAGAAGTCAGTCTCATCTAGCATTGATGGAGCAATCCAAAGATTGAAATAGTTTACCAGGAGGATCTCAGGAGACAAGCAGAGCTGGGAACAGCAGGATGCCACTTGAGGAAGCTTTCCTGCAGCTTTATGCACAATCTCTTACCATCTTTCGTAACAAAACCAACTTTATGGAAGTAAACAAACAAGAGTCCCACACATATAACTGAACTCCTCACCTCCCAAAACAGGTATAGTTTGGACACCATAGAATAGAGGGGCATCAAAAGGAGTTCAGAAAGCACCAGGGTAAATACAAAGTCTTTATTATTCTTCTTTTTTAAGAGAATTAGATATTTTTTTCAATGTTTCTCAGACTGAAGTTCCAGTTTTCTGGCTTCCTGCCCCAAATGAAATCCCATGGCCAGACTTAACAACAGGCTGGCACAGTCTGAAGCACAGGCTGCCAGGAATGTTTGTGCAGGGGGGAGAGTCCGCAGACACCTCAGTCAGTCTCAGAGTGACCACTCTAATGGAGTAGCAGGGGTTCCCTGGTCTTTAATGTGAGACCAAGGTCCTCTGTACTTCTGCACTAAGTGAGAATGCAAATACACTTATTGAACACAAAGATTTGCACAGAACTTCTCTGCTTTCAAATGCTAAACTGACTCTTCCCAATCCAACACACAAATACAGCCAATTACAGGATTAAGCCTTCACACTGATATGGGAAAGTCAAAAGAATCTCACTCTATTAAGACTCAGGCAGAGGGAAATCCCACAGATACTTGCTTACTGAAGGCAGGGCACAATTCCACTGTCCATGCCCTGCCTGCTCACTGAGCAAGGGATCAGTCTAGAACTTCTGAGTAGCAAAGTTCCGCTTAAGAGCCGCCCTCCACAGCACTGAGCTTACTGGTGACAATCTGTAACCAAACATTACAGCATTTATCCCTGCAAAAATCCTTGCTCCAAAGCATCATTACGCAGTTTCCCACAGGAACAAGCCTGATCTATTCCTGCAACATGCACACACTGTGCACTTCCCTTCACCTCTGCACAGAACTGCCAGAGCTCCTCCTGCTTCTTCCTGAGATAACACTGCAGCAGCTTTTTATTCTGCCCCACTCCCTCTGCTCCGGCTGCTGTCTGGGACAGAAAGATTTCCCAGCCACCCAATATTCTAAAAAGAAGGGGGGAAAAAAATTCTTGCAGAATACAACTGGCCCTACACTGTAGGCAGAGAGGACAAGCTCCCACCAGTTTACTAGGTGTTTCTGGACAGAGAAGCTGAGAGGCTCCCAGTGCTGTAGGGAAAACTAACCTGCAAGCACCTGAAGTTGTCTATTAGCACTTAATTCCAATCATGCATTCATTCTGGAAAGATGGACATGTGGAAGAAAGGTTTCCTCAGGCTGACATATCTTAACCCAGGAACCTTTGCTCCCCATGAGTCTCTCTAGGCTTAACAGATACCAGCAGAAAGGGACTCTGCATTAGGGCATCTGATCTGTGCTTCCCCATGTGAAGCAGTGCTTCCCACTACTGGGTCAAGAGGAAAACAGCCCC
Organism: Leptocoma aspasia; assembly: GCA_013399835.1. NCBI lineage: Eukaryota > Metazoa > Chordata > Aves > Passeriformes > Nectariniidae > Leptocoma > Leptocoma aspasia. The sequence continues at coordinate 54,916 of VXAX01003200.1, forward strand.
CCCAGAATTGAATAAGCAATGCTGAACCTCAACATTTAACAGATTCCAGCACATTATCATAGTAGGCTTCACAGAAACTATGTAAGTAAAATCCTGTATAAGGAGAGTGGTGGACAGCAGAGAAATAAGCTCTAGAAACAGTCTGCCAGAGATAAGACACAGTAAGATGTGTAAGGGATTTCAGAAAGGACCCCAAGGAGGTGATCTGTTCTGTAATCTTAGAGGCGTAACATACAGTCTGTACTTCAGTGCAGTCACTGCCCAAACTAATACTGCTACACTCTGGAACACTTGGCTTGCCTCACTGTAGATACACTCAGTTTTCTGTATTACTCTATTCTTGTCCCAGAGCAGAGGAGAACATTGCCATGGGATCACAGAGTAAATGCTGAGGATCTCCAAAAGGCTCAGAGGAGCCAGGGATTACTCCTGTGCCATAACTAGGTGATGAGCTACCTGAACAGGTCTCCTTTACGGAGTCTTCAGAAGAGTCAGTGTAAGGATCAAAAAACCATAAGCAGAGAAATTGGCCTCTGTCAGTCACTGTTACCTGGAGCACACACTTAAGTCCAGCAATCTGTCTTGCAGCACATTACACTCTGTTAAATACCTGTAGCACTACCCTGAAAACAAGGTGCTCAGAGCCAAACAGCCATCACAGCACAGCAAAAAGCTTCCCCCCACCTCGTTTCAGAGGGGAAACTTAAGGTTAAAATGGCATTATTACCATGCTTGTATGAGAATTGAGACAGCCAGAAAATGTTACTGATTTCCAAACCAGGCCACTAAGACTGCCATGCAATTTACATGGACAGTGAAGTGCTCAAAAGCTTCAGCAAGCCCACTGCCACGTGGGCACAGCATAAAAGAGAACATATTTGCTTGTTACCTCTGCCGAACTGAGCAGGGCACCAGATTACTCCTTCACCACAGAGAATGAGCACGCTGATAGAGCTCACAGCTCCACCCAGCCCAGGAAGCAGGAGGACAGACCTCTGAGTCAGACTCAACCCTCAGATGTGGCACTGAAGCACATAAACCACAGACATCAGCCTCATTAAAACATTGCCCTGTTCCAGATTGCAGAGTTTGAGTCCTAAGAGACCTAAGCTCTGATTTAAAAGGAACACCTGCTTAAACAAGATTAGTCATCGCTACAACCCAGCATCTCCCTAAGAGCAGCAGATAGTTTCTATCTGGGAGGGGGGGCAACACAACCCACTGGCTTCCCAAGTGACTGATATGAAAGCCTTTGACCTGAAGCAATATAGAGTTACAGCACATCCGATTCTAATCATTCACCGACAGCCACATCAACAGCTGCACGTGCTTTTCCACCTGGCACAGCAAGCAGTGTCCTTCCCTTCCCATGACAACAGGCAGAGGCCTCTCTTCCTCCCTCCTCTGTGGCAGGCAAAAATCCCTGCACATTTCACCTGCACAGCCCCTCAGTGCAGGGAACAACACCTCCAAGCAAGATAATTCACGACAGCACTGAGACTTGAGTATGGGCTGTTCTCAGCACTGAGATGAAAGCAAATTTGGAGGGGTGGGGAGGGGTGTTCTCCCCTAACTCAGACTTGCTTAGGTTTTTTGCTTTGTCTGCAGTCTGGCACGTCCAGGTCATCCTCCTAATGCAGGGCTGGGTGCGTATCTCCACCTCCCAAAGCCAACTGAAAGCCAGGTGGCAGATGGAGACATAAGCAGCAGATGGAGATGTAACATCCAACCACGACAGCAGCCAGCCAGTGTTCCTCTGCCCAAGCTCCAGGCTCACCTGCAACGCGCTGAATGCCTTGAAGAGAGCAGGAACGGGCAAACAGCGACGAGCATCCACAAGAACAGTGAGACCCAAAGCCTGACATTCTGGTCTGCAAGGACAAAGATAAAAAGGTCACCTTTGTCACCAATGAAAATTAGCAAGACTATAGAAACAGAACCTGTAGTCATGGCAGGGTGAAAAAACAGTACCTTATGGCTTTACAATAATAGGAACTAACTTCTTCTCCTAAACAGAATATATACACAGCAACCACCAATTAATTGCTCAGTTTTTACCTTCGCCATATGATTTTATGACTTCCACCCAATTTCCCATTTCTCCTATTCCTAGAATATGTGTCACTGATGGCAAAGGTGCTGATGCCCACTGGATAATCCACACAGGAAAACCAATTCTTCCTAATTGTGCTCAGGGACAAGCTTGGTTTCAGCCTCACTGTTTCAGGAGAGCAGCCAGTCTGAAGCAGACCCAATGCCTATCTCATCCAGAATCAGATTTGAAAGGAGAAGCATAAGAAACAAAGCATGAGTTTCTCATGGGTTAAGCCTACTCCCCTTATTAATGGTTTAAAAGCCTCAAAAAAAATCACTATCAGAGTTAGCTTTACCTTTCCTTATTAAATCATCTAAAAGTGAAACATACGGATAAGCTGGGGAAGAAGAGTCTGTTCTAGTGAACAGAAGAGAAGCTCCAGCAAACTCCAGCCTGCAGACTCCAAACACAATTTTCAGCCACACATCAAGGCAGACTCTCAACCCCTGCAGATTCTCCCTAAAATATCATGTTATAACACTATCACAGAGCTGCTGCATGACTGCCCCATGATAGGTCTCAAATTCCATTTTCTGAACTAATGAAGGACAGCAAGAATGGCTTAGACTCATGGCAACATATGAAAACATTCAGTACATACCCAATTATATCACACCATGTACACACGGCATACACAGAATAGGTGAAGTGCTTGCTGTGAACAAGCCTGTTCACCCTAGCAGGAGATTCCCACCTGTGTAATTTTATGACTGTCTGGACCAAGTTCCTAGGCCAATGAAGTCAACCTCCTTCCATTCCTGCCTCAATTCCCACCTCCCAGAAAGGCAAAGCAGACAGGGCAGCAGCTGTTTGCCCTGTCAGCCCAAGAGCATCACAAACCTTGGGATGCTATGCAAGTACAGAAGAAGGCGTACAAGCTCAGTGGTATTGCAGTGGGGGTTTAACCAGGCTGTGCTCCTTGTTGTTATTATGGCCACTGCACGTCCTGATTTGTCTCTTGTACCTGTAAAAAGAGAGGGGGGTGGAAATCACAAAAGTAATTCAGCAGAGCCTGGTTCCAGGTCTGTATGCCTCATATTCTCCCACTAAGACCCCACCACCTTCCTGGAAATCCCCCATAGAACTCAATATAGTGTATGTTGCAGATGGTAGGAGGCTATAAACACACTTCCAAAGTACCCAAATGCTGCCCCAGAGTTAAGAAGATGAGCTCAGCTTGTCTTTCTCTCATGGTAGTGTTAAATTTGTACTGCTGCCTTCCACCCAAACAGACATTCTTCATAAATATGGCTGAAGTTGCCTATTGATAATCTTGAGAAAAGCAGAAATCTCATAAATTCAAGACACACAATCTCACCCTCACATTGCTGTCAGATGAGAGAATGCAGACAGGTCTGCAGAACATGCACTATGTAAGGAGACTGGGCACATGCTACAGGCTGAACCCAGAATGTAACCAGTCAGCTCTCCAAGCAAAGCCCTGGAGCAGGAGCCCAGAGCTCCTCCTCAGAGGCTGCAGAGAGGACAGCCCAGGAGCACACTCCTGCCTGCCTACAGCTCTGACAGGGGCAGAGGCAGTGCCAGGCTTTCCTTAGGTGCAGAGCTTGCTCAGTGCCCAGGGAATAGATACAGCACAGTATGAACAACCCAGCTGAGTTGTGATACACTGAAGAAGGAGAAATCCCACTGCTTCAGTTAGCCAGGAAGGACAATGCTTCTCTGCCACCCATTTTCCAAAAGCCCAAAGTCACAGCTTATCACAGGAGGAAAAGGACCTAACAGTGCCAGTTTTGGAATTATGTCCAGCTTCCTCTCAAAATGCAAAAGCAGGGTAAAGAGCAGGTGGACACACCACTGTGGAAAGCCAGAACTGCCTTTGAGACTCAAAAATCAGGCAGTACCTGCAGTGAGCCTGTTCAAGCAACTGGGAAGGTAAGTGACTTGGGGAACAGGAGGGACACCACCTCTTCTGCATGGAAAGTAATTCACAAGAACAGGAGCCATTTCCTGTCATACAAACTGTATAAGAAGGATGGGGGGGGAGGGGGGGGGGCAGAAATCCCAAGCACAAGACAAAACCAGAGACTTAGAGAAATCTGTTTCTTTCTCTCCTTAACTCTGTTGCTACCACAGGAGATACTGCCCTGGACCACCTCTCTCCCCCATCCCAGGGATAAGCATACGAGTTGACAGGTAAAACAGACACAGATGGACAGCCCCAAGCATGGAAAGCTGCCCCAGTGTGATCTCAATCTGTCACTAGGACATGACTTGAGGAAGGGCCACAGACACAGATGGACACCATTTTGAAGCAGGGCTTTCTACCTCCCAGGGACCAAAACTGTGACACAGGCTTTCTTCTGCTAACAAAAATCTTTCATCATCAGTGTGATTCAGGACTTTTATTACTCCTGAAATACTGTAGCCTGGATGCTGCATAATCAAAGAGAAGGAAAGAAATTAGAAAAAGATCATTAATATAAATTGTTTCATAAGCTAAGAGGACCATCACAAAATAAAATACAAAACCAAAGCCCTCAATTACTGGAAAAAATGGCTCAATAAAAGCTTTTTAATTCTGTAGCAACATCATCTGTCCATCAAGCAGGTCGGGCACCACCAGAATCTGATTAAACCTTGAACTTCCACCTAGTAGTCTGGGAATTGCCTGACCAGGTCAAAAAAGCAACCACAGCCACCAGGGCTAGATCTCCAACAGTGACATAATCCAGAACTGAACCTATCCTGGAAGTTTCAGCCAACTCCATCAGCTACTAGTTCATTAATTAGCTCTTATTCACCATTCATTATAAAAGTTATTCTTTCTAAAGTAATTACTGTATCATTATCACTGACTAACATAAAGCATTTAACTGAGTGGTGAGTACATTCCCTTAGGTGTGAGGACTGCCCACTGAAACCCCAAAAGAGGCAGAGAGGTCAATCAAATCTGATAGTGCTTTTACAGGAAACACAATTCCTTCCCTAGGGAAAAGCTTCCTTGGAAGCAGTATCAAACCAAATCTTTGCTTCTTGCTGGCATTTGAAGGGCATTTGAAATCCTTTCATCACATATTCAAATGCTTTTGTCTGATTTAACAGTGGTACATTATGATAGGAAACTGTGACAAAGGGAGCATTAGGTAACATGGTCAGGCTCCTGCAACAGCATGGACTGAGAGAGCTTCTCTGAAAGACCCTCTCTGATCCTGTAATTTTTTGGGCTGTTATATACAGCATAAAAATGTCCAAACTGATCAGCAGACCAGAAGATAAAAAATCCTCCTTTGGAATTTTTTGTAACGATTCATCTCCTAATGCAAAGTTACATGTATGAATGTACCACTACTCTGCCCTGCCCTTGGTTTTCCATTTCACCTCCTTCCAGAAACTGGAAATGTTTTAACTCCCTTCTTCCTTCCTGGCACAAAGCTGATTTCACTTCTTTCTCAGTCATCCTATGAGATAAACAACCTTCCAGTCTCTTGTCGTAAGACACCCAGTTTGGTTACAAGAAAGGGCTATAACCCTTCTCTGCACCACCTATAATATTTACCATTCCCTTTTACAATACAGCCCAAACTATTTCAGAGGCATCACCAACAAGCATACAGAGGTAAAAAATCAGTCTCTTAATCTGTCTAGTCATCTCCTCACCTCTACACAACTGAGGTCAAAATGGGTCTTGCAGACCCAGCACCACCTGGGAGATGCCTGTGCTGCCTTTCTTCTGCCTCCCTACTCCTCCACAATGCACAGTCTGCCTGACCCCTTCTCTGAGGTTGGGCTCTCTGCCCAATTTTCAACTCGTACGTGGCCCCTGAGCTGATCAAATGCAGCTCCTCCTGCCCCACACTGAAAAGCCCTCTCGTTGGCTCTGAAAGGACAAGCCCACAGGGGCTCCTTACACAGAGCTGCCAAATGCTGCTTCTCACTAGAGAGGCAGATCTTACTTCCTCTGCTTTACTTCATGTTTGGTTAAACACAAAGGTGTCTTGTGTGGGCCCTGTGCACCAAGCAATCCTGGCTGCTCTGTCCAACAGCCTCAGCTTTGTTCACCCCTTGGCCAGTATTCGTCCCGCGCAGAAATTTTATCTGCAGCTATTTGATATTCATTGCTCTATCAGATGCAAACACTGAGTAACATTTGACCTACAACCTGATTCTGGCAGAATAATTCTGAGAAGTTCTCCCTTGATAGCTGGTTTTGTCATCTGCTATTTAGCTACACTATCGTTCGCCCTACACATTGCTCATCCACTTCACTGAGCTATTCCTTTCAACACTATGTGTCATGAAATCAAGCGTTTTCTAAAAATCTATTCTATCTAGGTGGCTACATTTAATCACCTAAACTTCTAATTACCAAGAATAAAACTGGTTTTCAAGAGTCCTGTCAAAGAGCATCTTCCACATTCCTATCCTTTAATTATCCACCAAGTGAATCAAGTTCTTATTCTTCTGACCAGGTCTGATGTCAGGCCCACCAGCCCATCATTAGCTGCACCCTCACTTTGCTCTTTTTGAACTCCTGGTATGAGCCCAGAGATTTGGCATTTCTGACTCATACATGCTTGGTTAACATTTTGAGACTCCTGAGAGCAAATTAACGTTAATGGGAGGGAAGTTCTACTTCCTGTCCTGCCCATTCGGAAACTTCAGAGGATTCAAGAAGTGGAACTCCTGAAAAGGTTTGGGGTGAAAGAAATAGAATTGGCACCAGTCTCCAGCACTGCAAAAGGAGGCTCATCTCCCCTGCCCTCCTACAAACCACATTTCCAAGACACATTCTGGCTCAGCTACTCACCAGGCAGGTAGGCAACTCCACTCCTGAGCACTTCTGGGTTCACATCCTTGACTATGGTAGGTGCAAACTGACCACCCCAGGCAGTTCCAGAAGTTGGGGATCTCGGGGGAGTAACAGGTGGTGAAGTTTCCTCCAGGGCACTGCTTTTACTCACTGGTTTTAACACACCTGTGCCAGTTGCCTCTTTTCTCATCTCTGTCTCTTCTGACATCATCCCTGTAAGACAAGCAACAAACAAAAGCTCCAGCAGAGTTCCACCCAAAAGATCCCAGGTAAGTACCAGACTGGGGAGGGACGTGCTCCCAGCTCCAGCACTCTGCAGCTCCTCCAGCCCTTTAACCAGTAGCATGCATGTTCCAAAACCGGTTATAACAATACTACTACTGTAATTCTAAAAAAATAAACCGATTTATTGTGAAGTTTGCAAAGTAGAAAAGCTCGATTCAGATGGGAATTGCTGTAGTCAAAGTCCTTTTTAAAGGTAACATATCGAGCAGTACACGTCTGCTCACAGCCTGGAAGTCTGGCACACTGCAAGTCCCTGGCTGAGCTCCAAAAGCCTGAGCATGCTGAAGTGATAAACCAGCTTCTGACAGGGAGGGCTACTCCATAGGACAGAATTACTCCCCCAACACCACTTTCAGATTAGTTCCTGAAAATATGAAGTCAACTGGAGGCTGAAAAATCAGCTGGAAATTAGCCAAAGAAACCTTGTTCTCCTCATCCAGCCTTTTTTAATTAACATTTAATATGAAAGTCAGAAACCCATTTAAAAACACTGAAGAACAGGATGATTACACCAATCAGCTCCTGCTCAAGAACTGCAGAAAATGCTTCCTTTGTCTGACACCTCAGCTCTAAAGTACAAGTTATCAGAATCAGTTAATTCTAAAATTAAATATCTTGTCTACTACATGGAAACTAAGGCTAGTTCTACCAAGTTTCAATTTCCATGTAAAATTATCTGGAAAGAAGAAAAAAAGTATCTACCCACTGTGCAAGAAGTATTATTCCCCATTTCCCAACATCACAAGAATTAGAAGCCAACAGTACATCTTCAATAATAGATCTTTAGCATCCTAAGTACACAACTAGGCTATCCCTGCAGAAAGCTATACTAAATAAAAGGCTATACTTCACTACAAAACCTGATACTTCAGTATCTACCAACAAAAATATCAACCTTTCTTCAGGAAAATAAGAGTTGAATATTTATTTGCTTGCTCTGAAGTCAGACATTTTAATTGCTATTTAAATTTTGCTTCAACCATCTTACCTTCCTGCTGCATCAACAATGCTGACACTTGACTCAGTTTATTTACTAATAGATTCCAATACTTCATTAAAGAGCAGAACCAGGAACAAAGCAGTCCTTGAAGTGGCTTTCAATACAAGTTTTAGCAGTGAAGGAGATTTACAGGTTGAGGCTTAGCCCAAACTGCTTTCAAAATTGCTAAAATGGGTGAAAGAAGTGCCCTGAGCAGCATGGCTCACTGCAACAGATCACGCAGCAGTAGGAGAAACTAGGAGGAGCTCCTGGACTCTGCACATCGAGGGCATGATAGAATAGCTGCTCATTCCTCTTTGGTAACACCCCTGGTTGAGGAGCATTCCTGGGATCCAGCTTGGCATCTGCTGCATTTGGCCACATAAGCTGCTGTGATGGCTTCAGGGCTCTGCCCAGTTCTGGGCTGTACCAGAGCCCCACTCTGTTCCTAGGGCTACCTCAGCCTTCGCTTCCCAGGGGTGCAAGAGGTCATCCACTTCAGACAACACTGCTACATCTTCCTGAGCAGCATTTTAGAGGGGCACTGATCTCCTGCAGAAAGGCTATCTTGAACATTACAGAGTCATGGAAGTTGTGCCCAAAGGTTTCATATTTAAGAGCTGGTCGACTTCCTAGGAGAACATGGAATCACCTTATCAATGAGCTGCAAGGCCTGGCAATAAGAACTACACAGTTTGTGGTAAAGGGGTCTGCATTAAATGACAAAAGCCTCCAAAGAAGACCAAAATGTGAGATGTAAAGAGGACAAGAAATGGAATATAGCTGCGTTCCACATAGGTTACACACGAGGGTAAGAGAAATACAGAAATGTATGTGACAGTCCTGCCTTGGATATCTCTTAGGAATGAGGCAGCAGCTCCCAAAAGATAGGAGAGAAGCATTTTGCTCAGCCCACCACACACAGTCATGGTACCGGGGCTTTCAGCCCTGGGCAAACTTCACTAAAGCTATGAAGCCTCCACACTATGCACATCTTGCCCAAACAGAACTCTTCCTCGAGCTTCTGAAGCCCAGCTCAGATCTGCAGATGCCAGCTCTCCCAAACAGGCCCAAGCCCACTGTTTGTTATTTGCAATCTGGGGCGGAGGCACTCACTAAAGCGGAAATGGTAGAATGCGGAGGATTACATCTAAAAGCAAATTGAGAACAGGGCCATCTGAATTTGCCGTGTTTGCAGGTTCCACCTTTCCCCGAGGTTAAGGAAGTGGTAGAGGAGGATTTGCTTGTGTGTATTTCAAAGAGACATTAGCATTTTCCCTGCAAACTGCCCCAGCACCAGTATCACCTATGCTAACACCAGGTAGTAACTGGGAGCAGGAATGGAACGCCCTTAACAGGTGCTGCTGAATATGCCCCAGTGTGGCTTTCCAGCCTATTTCTTGAATATCAAGATATTTTCCACCCACAAAATAGAGGAATTCTTTCCAGAGCTGCAAAGTTTCAAAATCCACTTTCATTTAGATGTTAGTCATTAGGAAAAAACAGCAGTCACATTATCTGTGAATGGAACCAGTGTAAATTCTAAGCCACCAACTCAAAACAGTTCACATTTGACTTCAGACCTTTTTCTATTTATATCTAAGTCTTTCTAAGTTAGACTCTATTTGTGCACAAAATAAGCTCACTGAGAATAGAAGTAAAGGGAGAGAGTTAAGGGACAAGGAAAAACCTGCAGACACAGCAAACTCAGATGCCCTAGTTCTGAACATGTATTTTGACATAATCTACAATCTCTGCTGTAACAAGCAAGCTCCTCCACCTCACACAGAGCAAACTGTGCCTCTGCCCACTGCTGCTGAGGTGTGAATTTCAGATCTGAATTGACCCAGTAAAGCTTAAGCTTTGTTGTTATTTATAGTTTAGGCAAGATACCCAGAGTTTCCAATCATAGTAGCAAAATGACCTCAACAAGACAGAGAGAATTTAACCTACAGAACTGCCTTGCTGGAAAAGTAAAGTCCATTTGCAGGACATTTGCTTTGTAATTTTATCTCTGAATTATCTTGTAAAGTACATCTCTGAGGGTTTAATGGGGCTAGATAAGGAGATGGCTTGTTTGGATCTCAAAGCAATCAAATGTAATTGAATAGATTAAGCTTTTTATAGTGCCAGCTATAGTGTTTAAAAAATACTGCCAGCATTAACAGGTACTTGAGCTGCCCTTTACCATAAAAAGTTTATTTGGTTGGTTTAGGTGGTTTTCCTGGCAATTTAGGTTGTTTCTTTTGCTTTACAAACACTGAGATAATAAGGTTTTCTCTTTTCTTAAACTGCAATGCCCAAGTTTAACATCAGTAGACTTGAGCCACGAATGTCACTTATTTCAGCCAAATCCCCAGAATAATTTGTATCGTCTTTCATTAAAAACAAACTCCATGTGTACCCCAGAGGAGTCCATCACTGCTGAAATCTCCAGCAGTGGCCAAGATTTATTCTTTGGACCAGTGATAACATGGTACTAATCTCATAACGAGCTGGACCTGGCTAATTGTAGACAGAAGTGATGGGAACACTGAAAAAGAAGCCACAGGACTCATGAGCAAAGTGTCCACCCAGCACTAAACACAGACTAGGTGTTCCAAAGCCTGGTCCTGAGCAAGCATGAAGGCAAGCCAGGTTCAGTTTGGCCAGGGGAATGGATACCCACAGCATGGTTATTTCCTGGCACATATCCCCCGAGACCCACAGATAAGTAGGCAGAAGGCCATTTTTTTTTTCTGCTAATGGTGATAGATGCTCAGAGAGACATGCACTGCAGAAATAGAAACTTTTGAGCTGACCCCTTCATTTCACAGAAGATAAATGCTTGTCACTTCAAAAGTATCAGAAATGGCTGATAACCCTGGGCTTGCCTAACTATGGAATTAAATTAGTTTGATGTAAATGTTAACGAAATTTTATTTTAATCCATAGATTAAATAATAGATAGATAATAGATAATAGACACTTACTTAGCTCCATCAAGAGGTCACTAAGACATCAGGTAAATGTGACTTTTGGACACTTAAGCAGCTGTGTGTGCAAACGAAATCATGCTGCAGCTCTTGGCCACATAATTTGGGACTAGGGCAAGCATTACAGTGGCAGCACGTCCCAAGACAACCAGCTCTGGATCTGTTGCCCCAGAGGGTCAAACATACTCTAGGAACATGGATCTGTATGCCAACCCTTTCAAGAGTCCTCACTCCCACATTTCAAGCTGGGTAATTTTCCTAGCCAGGGGTCTCAGGGAATGAGAGCTGCTGAACTGGAATGGCATGTTCCACCCGCCCCCGCCACACACCCGCTCCTCCGTGTGATCTGCATATCGAGCTGCAGCTTTCCAGACTCAGCAGAGCTGGGCAAAGCCCACACCGGGCCCGTGCGGTTACACACCGCCTGCCTACAGTCTGGTGCAAAAGGCAGACACTGGATTGCCCTCTCAATTCCTCCTGAAGTAGCACAGCTCCAGCTCAGGAACCCAAGCATCAAGAAATCTGGGTAATACCTGCTTGAACATTCCATCTGAGTTGAAGTTAGATGCTTAATTTCTGTGCTCTCCCACTCAAGTTAAACAGCTCCTAGTTGAAACATAATCGAGCTGAAGAAAGCATGCCAGAGGGGAAGGCAGGGAAGAGAGGGGAATCCCTCAGCTCTGCAGTTTGCTGCCTAAATCAGTTATCAGCATACATTTGTTGATCTTCAGGCCACGTTACACAGCTAGTATTTTACTGTGGCATCCCCTGCTGCTTCCTCTTGCCACAGCCATCTTCCTAAAGCCATTTTCAACTATGAAAGACTGGTACAGTTAGACAAGCCTCTCCTCACACATTCTGCACATCATGAATGTAGCAGGAGGAAGTCACCAGCAATCACATTAACTGATATTAAAAGCTTCTTCCAATGGAACTTTGTTCTGTACCAACATAAATTTGCAAAGAATTATTAAACAAAATACCACAATAAACCCACCCGTGAAGAGAAAGCAAATTTTATGCAAAGCAAATTTTACAAAAAATTACAATTTAATCACTTCATAGTATTTTGTGCTATTACCCCACAGCCTCCCAGATGTATTTATCAAATCCTGCCTGATAAGGAGTATTCAAGCAGTACTCCTTGAGGACTTTGCTTTCAATCCATGTTACCAAGCACAACCACACAAACATCCAATGGCTGTACCTTTAGGAGATGATGCCCCAGATGCTGCCTCTGGCTGTGAGTGCAGAGTGGTAGGTTCTGTGTGCCCCTCAGCAGGTCCTGAGGACAGTGGTCCACCCTCCAATTCCTCTTCAATGGACTCCAGTGTTTTTGAGGCTGTAGTCTTCAACCTTTCCCTGTAAGAAGAACTTTCCTGGCTCTCCACCTGTCCCTGCAAGTCCTGTATTGCAACATGCTCCAGGTTCTGCACAGAGTTCTCTTCACTTTCACAGCCATGGTTTTCCACCAGTCTTTGTGCTTCCTCAAACCTCCTTCCAGACCTCTGGGTTTTGAACAGACTTGAGTCTTCTTCTTGTGCACTGGGAGCCAACAAGTCACTGTTATTTAATTGTTCTGCCATCTGATTCCCCTCTGCTGACAGGGCAGTTTGGAGTAGTACGGCTTCTTCAGCCTTTTCATGCTCTTGCTCTTCACCATCTGACAAGGTTCCATCCACTGGAGCTTTCACAGAACAGTGACTATGACTAGTCTGATTTTCATTTGCAGTCAACATTTCTTTAGACTCTTTCACTTCCTCTTGGCTGTCCCTTCTTCCCACCTCAAATTCATCTACATCTCCTCGGTTCTCTTCTGGAGGATTTGATGGAGAACTGATATTTGCTTCATTATTGCTGCAGCAAGCACTTACATCTGCCATGTTCCCTGAAGGACAGCCTCTCTCCCCACCCACATCTGAATTCTCAGGCAATGTAGTGACTTGAACTGGCTCAACACTTCCACTGACACCCTGGCAAGATACATCAGAACCTTCCTTTAGTGTGCAACATGGTGCCAAAGGCCCTAGGACAGATACAGGAGAAGCATCCATCAGTGTCACCTTCTGACCCTCAGTCAGTGATTCTGCATGTACTCCCAGCATCACTTCCTCTTTAGCAGCAGTAGCATCTAGAATCACTTCTGGGTTCTGCTCCAATGTTTCAACACCAGCATTTTTACTAGGTCCATCACTTTCTCCCTCCATGTTTCTAGGGGCACCAGGCACTTGAGCTTTGCAGCTGACAGCATCTCCAGCACACACATCACTGTAGCTGCACAGTGCATATCGCCAATCCAGTGAGTGCTCCCTATGAGTCTCCTGCTCTGCAGATGAATCTTCTGTGCAGCAAGCAGGAGGCTCAGCCACAGGAAAGTTATCACCCATACTTCCAGGATCAACTGGTATCAGCTGACCTTCCACGGACAGTTCTCCATGTGCCATCACTTTGTTGCCTTCCAATGGAGTAACATTTTTGAGAACTTCTGTAGAAGTGCTCAGAGTGTCCATTTGACAGTGCTCCTTCTGCATAAGTGCTGACTGAATTAAGTTCTTGGAGTAGGTGCTGTCTTGTACGACAATAAACTTGTGCTTCCCTTTAGACTCATTCACTCGTGCCCTGGGCTGAGTTAGATAACCTAATGCCAGCGATTGCGTTAAAGATCTTGTTTGTGGCCCAAACCTGGGCAGTGAAACTTCTGCCAGCTCAACGTACTCCCCTTCAAGGTCACTCCTCAAGTTCTCTTGAGTCACAGGACTCGTACAGACACCATTGACCAGAGCTTCATTTAACTGTGGAGCTGTGCTGCCAATGACAGGGTTGTCTCGACTGGGGCTTAGTTCCTGCAGATACTGAGACCTCAGGTCTGGTGAACTGCACTCAGTGTGGTCCGTGGGGAGGCACAAAATTGAACATTCCTCTGTTATTTCTGGAGAGATGATATTGTTTTCAATTATTTTTGGTTTATTTATAAATTCAGGATTAACCACTTTATCCCAGGGGACACGAAATATTTTGTCATCAGTGGTTAGTAAACAATTTTCCAGTGCTATGCCCATCCGCTCTCCATTGAACGTACTCAACCATTCCAGCGTAAAAATAGAGGTATATGAAACTTCTGGAATCACCACTTCTTCTACATTATGCTTATCTTTTGCCAAACATTTCAATACAATTCGTGGAGGCTTCTTCAGAGAGGGGACCACCTGCAGGTAGAAGTCACCAGGCTTCAAGATTTGCCAGTCAATGGAAGCCAGCTGGATTACAATCTTCTCTTGAATACACAGGGGCCAGCCCGCATGGCGAAACAGCAATCCGCAGTACGGAGCCTATGGAGACAAGAGAAAGCGTTTTCAGCACCGGTGAAAAGACCTCAGCTCAAGATTTTCAATAAGAGAGCTCAAGAAAACAGATGAATTTAGGGTCTTTGGTTATCGCTGCAGGCAAGTTTTCCACACTAAGGTCTTCTCTTTAAAAAGCAGAAATAAGAAAAGCTACCAACGCACACCACCTGTGCAGGACAGGTGGGCACAAGTTACACTGGTTGGCTGCAACCTCCCGGTGAAGGGGAGAAGACGGTGCAGAGACAAAACGGGAGATAGGAAGCAGCAAGTGAGGAAAGCACAGCAGAGCCACAGAGAAAGAAGGCAGCAAGTGCCATCAGCAAGCTGCGAGGAACCACACTTAACATACCAGCAATTTCCTCATTCCCAAAACACAGCAGCACTCAGGCCATGCCTCAAACAAATCCCAGCCAAGTGAAAGAACTAAATTTTCACGGCTGAACTAACTTGACTCAATTATTTACAGCTTTATCACAACTTCAAAAAATAATGTCAGTGCTTTGAACTTGATTCTGTTTGGGTAAGATTTAAATTAAGCCATGACATAAGCCATCAATTCCACAATTAATTTAATCTTTTTCTGTACAACAAGGCTTTGGATTCAATTAATTCAAGTATTTTGCCATATAGCAGAGAAACCAGAGAACTGAAAGGAACTTCCTGGATCCTCACACACCTTGAAACAACAGGTACTGGCATAAAGCAATTTCTTTCTTACGTTCATCAAGCCTTACTTTCAACCCTGCCAGATTTCTAACTCTCCTTGCCACCTGAAGCAAAGCTGCTAACAGGTTTAGAAACCCAAATCATCCTTCAGATTCAGTAATGCCTCCTCCTCAACCCTGTATTTTCTGGATGTGTTCCCGTTGCTTAGACTTATTAACCCATGTCACATGACCTCAGCATGTCTACCTTCAACATCTCCTTGGTGTGCCTGAAGTACCTCCTTTGTAATGCCCATTTCTTCTTAAAAACCATTTGTTCATTGTGCAAAGCATTGTAAAACACTGTCTATAATGGCACCATCACTCCCCAAATGTGCTAGAAGCATCTCTTAAAGCTAAGATCCCACTTGTCTTCCAGTCACACCCCTACAGTAACCCAGTCATGTTACTGGTTTTTCTTTTCAAACTGATGAACTCCAGTTCACAACAGAAGTTCTGCCTGCCACTTTGTGGAGGCACATGCTTGCCCTCTGAGTCTACCATTACAAAGTTGAAGTACAAAGTTTTAGAGCTCATGTTGTGCAATGCATTTATCACCCTCCTCTTCCAGGTTATTGTTTTCGTGTCCCAGGCTGGTTTCACCACAAGTATGCCATACATACTTTTACTTTTTATGCTTTTATACTTTTAGGTCATGGATGAGAAGCACTGCATGTTTCACGACTCCTGCCTCCAACTCTGTTTTCCCCACAGTACAAACATCCTCCCTCCCTTTCACCAGTTTGTAGCCACCTTGCAATTCTTGCATAAACCTCAATCCCTTTGACATAGTAATAAATCTTCCATATGACTCCATAATAAATCCTTTATGGCAGAGATTAAACAATGAAACTTAACTCTCTAGAGAGAGCTGATTTATTAAAAAGGCTGGTGTGACACTACCTGCCATGGAGCAAACCACATGAAAACGTTATTCAGTTTTTCATGGGTCAGTTAATTCAGTCCTTGCTCAGTGCACAATGTTGTAGGCTCAGCTTGTTCTCTGTATTTTGTTACTAGCCCTGACTTAACAGATTCAACAAAATCCCTGTTACCAGCCATTCAGCATTATATGGTAACTTCTTCCATATTCCAGGATGGAGACCTGCCAGTCCTATTTCTTCAAAATAGTCAAGTTCAGGCACAGTAGTTTTACTTCTGTTCTCTTACTGCTACTGCCCTACTGATGCACTTACATACTGCATCACTACAAAAAGGAACCTTACTTTAGTTTTCATTTACTTGAAGGATCACATTAATATTATCTTTCTATTCTAACCTTGACTCAGAGCAGACACACCTCCCCTTCTTTCCTCTATTAAGTTAGAATCAAAAAGTCCTATAACCTAACACACAGTTCCTTGTACTTCCCTCAAAGGCACAGCTAAGCAGGGCAGCCTGATGTTCTCTGGCTTTCTGATCTGCAAGACACAGATGCCTCTGTCAGTAAGTTCCTTTCAGCCACAATACAGTTAAACCCAGCAAACCAAGACCACCTCTTGCAGCAGTTTGCACAAGCTGCTTCTGGCTCCAGCAGGCCTTAGGCTAAATATACTTAATAGACTTTTATACCAAGCTTAAGACTCACACAGCACCCCAGTCAACAAAGCTTGCGGCTCCTACAAAAGTGCCCAAACCAAGTATTTTGTACATAAGTTTTAAATTAGAGCAATTTGCAGTTTTCCAGAAGAGACTGTACCATTGCAGCACACCAACCCCTCTACTCCCATTAGAGTATCTCCTAGTAGGCATATTAAGACCAAGGGTCTGTGCCAAGAGTCTTTCAGGAGAGGAAGAGGCAGATGAAGATCAGTTCCATTCATACATTAAGAAATTCAAAACTCATCCTCACTGCTTAGATGCTTGTCTGCCTACTGACTCATAAGGAGAAAACTCAGCAATAAAATCACCAAAACCAAAATGCAGAATGTATTGAAGTCCCTGAAAAGCCCTACAAAGCCACAGTCTAAACTGCATCAAGAGCCAGAGTAACATCCAAAACAGGAATGCAAGTCCCACAATAGCCTAAACATTACAGAGCTTTAGAACTTTAGAAGTGGAGCATCCTCATGCTGCTCCTGCTCCAAAATGCACCTTCAAAGGGAAGATTATGTGAAGAGGCTTATTACAGTACCCTTAACATCTCATTTTGAGGCTCAAGGATTTGCTTTCCTCATGCCCAAACCAGGCCCATCAGAGGAGTGCCAGCAACACCCTCTACACACAGTGGCTGCAGCCAGGAATAAAGCTGCCTCTGAGGAAAGAGCTGGGCACTAATGACAAAAATAGCACAAAGGTGGAATCTTCTACAGCTACAGGGATGGTTAAGCTGGAACAGACCATTTCGCTCAGGATGTCACCTCAAAGCCAGGAGCAAAATCTGGTTTTTGACTTTGGGCTAAGCAGAGACAGACCTCCTTGGAACCCCTCTTCCTCTTCCTGAGGAATCACACACCGGCTGGTGATTTTGATACACCCAGCTGAAGCCCGTGAACTTGTCTAATACTTCATGAAGCCATGTACACTTTTGTCACTGCAGAGGCTGACAAAAGATCTAGTGCTCTCAAGACTTTCTACAACAGTCATACAGACATGAGTTAAGGTTTTCCCTCTAGTGTGTTTAGGAAATGCTCACATGGAGCAGCTGAACTACAAACTAAGAAGGAAGTATTGCTTTTTGTTTAGACTCTAAAAGGCAGGCAAGACTTTCAAAAAGCAATTAGTAAGAAACAGTCCTCTGTGATTTCACACTGTAAAGATGAAGGGGCATACAGTGGAGGTTTGGGGAAGAAGAGACCACAGCAAATTAAATAAATTTCCTAAATAAGAAATAATAACATTAAAAGATCAAACAAGCAGGCTTTTAAATAAAATATGGAATAGCCTGGGCCCAACTCTAAAGAGGGTAAAAGGTACCTAGAGCTTCCCTCGATCTCCCTGTACTATCACTCTGGAAGTAAAAAATCATGAGTCACGGCCAGAAAGGGTCACAACCAAGTAAGAAAGGATCTTGCTGACCACTGTCCCAGACATTTCACACCTCACCAAAAGCCCCCTCACCTAATGCTAAGACCTGTGCAGCCCTCCCTAAAGGCAGGTGCCCAACCACATCTTGTGGCTACTGAGCAGGCCAAGGAGTGCCAGCCAGGCCTCCAAGCACCAAGATGTGCTTGGAGGGTTCTGCATCACCTCCCCAAACTGTGCTGCACAAGTAGGACAGCCCCACCGTGCAGGTTTCCCCCTCCCACAGGACACCTCAGACACCCCCATGCCTCCATGTCACCTGAGCCCATGCTCCAGGTCAGCCGGGTGGGCCACCAGCATCCTGAGCTCCTCCAATGCCCACTGCCCTCAAACTTCCCTTGTCAGGACCCCGAGCTCCCACCGCCCTCACTTCTCCCTCCTCAGGACGCCCAGCGCCCATTCCCCTCACCCCT
>VXAX01003200.1:73540-98444 GCA_013399835.1 Leptocoma aspasia
AGCGCCCATTGCCCTCACACCTCTCCCTCCTCACGGCCGAGCGCTCCTGCGCCTCGTGCTCTAACGGCCCTCCAACAGCCCGACCAGCCACGCTGCCCGTCAAGGCAGCTCCGCGCTGCTATTGGCTGCTGTAGCCCCCGCTGTCCTCCCATTGGCTGTCGGGCCGCTAAGNGTTGCTGTCCGTTCCTCGGCCCCTGCCCCGAACACCTCCGCTCTGGGACAGCAGCACTGTGCGCCCAGCTCACTGCTGCTTTCCCTCCGTCCCCGTCACCGCCTCACCTGCCCAAGGCACGGCTGGCCGCTCGGAAGCTGCCTGGATCTCGAGGAGTGGGGAAATTGCTACCTTGGCTCCTTCAGCGAGGGCGGTGTTTTGGGGAAAGCCGTGAAACGTCTTGAAATAATTACCAGTTTGTACAAACGAAAAGCCTTTTGTTTCTTTAAAGGGGAAAAACACACGATGCACCATAGAATTAGAAGCTCCAATTACAGATACTGATAGAATAACATCTATTCCAGTGTTCAGGGTGGGAGAGAGCACAAAGGTCATGCACCACCTTGGATCCTCCTCGACTCACAAAGACGGCTAGCACCAAGCTGGAGGCTGGTGACAATGTGGGGCGACAAACACTGCACCAAAACGCACTTTCAAGACGCCTAGTTCACATGGATCCATCCTATGTGATAGGTCAGTCCCCCCAGTATTTCACTTCCTTGAAACAAATGAATAACTATTTCAGCCTCTATTCCATATATTTGCTCCTCCTAGAAATTCCTTGCCCTCTACCATGAGGACTTGAATTGGAATGCCTGGCCACACACCCCCTTTGCATTCAGAGACAAAAAGGTTAGAACAAACCCACATTTTAGGTTGTTTGGGCTGGTTGAGGTTTTTTTCATCTTGCAGACTTCGAGCCAAGTTTTGTGATGGAGGTGTTTGACTCATCGTTTCTAACATTTTAGACTCCCAACAGTAAAGCACGTTAATCTTGGACTCGTCCTGGCAGTAAATGTAATGTGACTCCTCAGGGCTACTGAGCCTTGTGACCGTTCCAGCAACCATCAAAGGGGAGCTGGAGTTTTGGAAAAACACCGACTGGCAGCATTTTGCCCCACACGTCATCCTGCCAGTGGCGGGAGCACGACAGCTTCATCCACAGGGCCAGGGAACAGCTGGGGTCAGAGGCCACCCCAGTCAGACACGTCTAGCAACACACTTCACTAAACCTCTTCCTGTGAATCCCTTAAGCCCTTGGTGCTCTTGATTAAGGAAAGGGAGAGCACTGCTCCACACCTGATTGCTGATCTCTGAAGGGTTAAGCTTCAACAACAATTTCTCAACTATTTCCTAACTGTCTGCCTGCCCTCCCACCTAGGCTGCCATACATACTCAAGTGCTTTTTGCCAGCTGTTTTGCATACGAGAGCAGAAAGAAAACTCTCCAAGAAAGCCTTCACAGGCCTTAGAGAGCATGATGTACTCACACAGGCATCCTGCTGAATGCACTGCAGGATGTGCTTGGCTGGAATCAGGAAGTCTATGAGGTAGTGCAGTCCATCCCCACGGTACGTCTTCTCCACCACATCAAAAACTTGGCACAGAACAGTGGCTGCGGTAGCCTCAAACGGAGGGTAGAGTGCTGATAACGTACTCTGAATGCAGCTGTCCAGTGATTCCGAGTCCTACCGAGAGAGAAAGTGTTAGTGGTACCAGGGCACAGTTTGCCCGATGCCCAGGAGCGCAGCCATCTCCAAATGCAGGAGGAACGAAGATCACAGGAGCCAAGTGCTGTCCTTTCTAGCTTCTTTTGGCACTAGCGATTGCAGGTAAACATGAAAAAGCTCTCCCAAAACAAGAGTGGAGTGCTCGCAGAGTGCTGCGCACAGCGGCGAGAATTCCCAGCTTTTGCTTACGCAGCAAGTCCTTCTCCTGCCTGCATGGGGTGGGGCGGCTGTTAGACCACACCGCAGCACGTGAGCGCGTGCGAGCGAGACAGTCATGGCGTGGGCGCATCACCAGCCCCGTGTTTTGGGTACGCTCCTTGATGGGCTAAGGGGAGTTGCAGTGGGCTTATCCCAGCACAGGATAAGGTGCCAGAGCTGTTTGGTTCTGTGGAAAGCCATTCTCCAGTGCGATTCCTCATTATTCAAAGCTGTTTGCCTCTCATGAAAGGCTCTACTCCAGGAGCCAGGCATTTTCTGCAGTGCGAGATGCCTCACATCAAGATTCACACAATGCGTGTGAACAGGGCTGCCTGTGGTCCCTGAGCACACCCATTGATACCTAGGATGCCTGTTCAGGGGGATCAGAGGCAATGGCTTGCCTGCATCCACCTTCATTTGGGAGAACCTACCAGCCAGAGCCTGCCCATGGTGTCAGGACCAATTCCAGTGCTGGAGGCCAAATTCTGAGTTATTGCATGGGTGTAAATCAAAAGAGCTTGCCAAAAAGTAGCAATAAAAAAATATATATAAAGCTGTACATATCTGGAGAGAGGATCAGGATCGCTCCTTTCTTTTCTCTTTTAGAGGGGATCCCTTGGGCTAACTTACAGCCAGTGGGAGTAAGTTTTGCTCCAAAACAAAATGAAAGTTTACTCAGGTGTCTGGCCAGATACGCATCTGATCCAAATCCACCTCCTTTCACTGGAGACAAGAAACGCACTTCAGCTGCTTACCCAGAAGCCCTACAGCCTCCTGTAGAACAGGAACAACTACATGAACATGCCTGAAAATACACTTCAGTCCCACAGCAAGATTGGGAGAGCAAGTCAAACAAAGCAGTGCCACAACAGCTTACGCCACGTCCAGGGAACAGTAGAACAAGGGGATCAGGAGGGAACAAACGGATTCACTGCTTCCACTGCAGCACATCACTGCAGATGCCTCCACCCGCCTAAGAAAGTTCAACAGTCTCAGAGCAAGCCTGAACTGACCTGCAGCCCAGCAGAGATGATGCTCCTCACAAAAACCTTCCCATCTCTTGCAGCTCACCGATCTCCAAGTTCCTCCTTTAGAGGGTTGGGTGTTCAAGCACAGTATAAACTCACTGCTCTGATGCAAAGCCACCTTGTAGGACAGCCTGTGGGACAGCCTGCACGGGAGAGGTGGGGACGCCCAGGTGATGCCTCCACAATCCCTGCCTGCAACGAGCTGGCAGAACTACAGTGACAGGCAAACCACACACTGCCTGTGGGACAGTACTGCTTCCTTACCTTTTCTGCTGTTTCTCCTGATGTCAGCAACAAGCAAGGCTAGATGGCAGCAGGCTCCTAAAGTGTCCACACCTTTTCTGAGAGACCAGCTGCCTCCTGCAATACTCAATGCCAATGCAACCAGATAAACAGAGGTTAAGGAGCTGTTTTTCATACACATAGAATCATAGATTATCCTGAGTTGGAATTCTTAATCCAATATTCTTGCTCCAAAAGCAAGAGCCCTATGTGCACACTCCCAAGTGCTGAATTCTAGGGATGAGCATTTAACCCCAATTCTAAATAGGAGGAGAAGGCTGTTTTAAACAATTTACTTTCCACTCAGAAAAATAATAACCTCTGTTGATACCGACCTGTCCCAGCAAGTGCCTGTGACCTTGTCAGATAAAACTGGCCTTCACACAGGTGCTCTACCACCTCACCAGTCACCTTCTTGGGCACTATCACAGTAGCATTGCTGCTGGCAGCATTTGACAACAATCTCCCTCTGACCCTCCACAGCCCACATTTCGCTTGAGCAAAATTCTTTCAGATACCAATCCCTCCCCAAAATAAATTTGTTAAGTTCACTGTTGCAAATAAAACAAAGAAGTCAAAATATTTGCACATGAGTCAGTGCATCGCTCTAAGGTTCTCACACCATTCCTGCTGCCTTAGCCTTCACAAAACAGTTATTAACATTGGCACCAAATCAAAAATCCTTTATATGGTTAAAACAAACCAGGTCGTACATTATCCTTCCTTTAGTGAAATACAGAATAACCATAGCCTGTAGCCATTGCAGAGTGCAGTGCTAACTGCACTCCTGAGCACAGAGGCTTTATCTCCCTCTGGCTAGATTATACCACAAAGCCATGATAGCTGTGTAGGTTTTTAAGGGATAAAGAGAAGGTTTCAACCACTACCTTTTGGTAGAAAGAGATGTTTGCACAAATCTCTGCTAATTCTGCAGGAAAAGCCCCAAACAGGAAGTAGATTCCCACACCCCACAGTGCTGCACGGGATTGTAGCACCAGCATCCTTGGGAGGCTACAGAACAAGGTACAGAATGAGGTTTCAGAACAAGGCAGCCTCTGTGTGCCACAGATGAACGTGGAGGTGACACTGCTCTTCAGTGCTCCCACCCAGGATGGTCACCCAGGGATAGCTCCTGCCTGGATGGAGGGTGAAACATGGCAGCACCTCAGAAGCCACCTTGAAAATACAGAGGGTAGAGCATGGCAGAGCTTGGAGCCTCCAACAGCAACAGATTCTCCTTCAATAAGGGACTCATTAACCCAGCTCACAGCCCTAGGGATGGGGCTGCTTCTTTGCACTAATCAGCTTCTCAGACTAAAGAGAGGCTGGAGGAAAGCACCTCAGCCAGGACAGCAAGAGGCCTCATGGTCCTGCTGTGGAATGCCAGAGCAGAGATGGGCAGCCTCACACATCCAGCCTGCCGGCAGGGCCGGCTGCCATGCATGTGGAGGAGACATGGTTTGCAGGCACAGGGAACTCATACAAACCAGAGAAAGGGATAGTGCCCTGTGGTCCTGAGGCTGATAAACCTGAAGTCTAGAGGCCATCTCACCTACATCATGGAATCATAGAATGAGTAAGGTTGGAAGGGACCACTGGAGGTCATCTAGTTTAACTTCTCAGCTCCTGACTGCCCTAGACCATACTAAGAGCCCCCTAGACTCCTGCAGGGTCCCCTCAAGCATGTTTCTCCAGACAGCTTTTGAATATCTCCAGAGAAGGAGACTCCACAATCTCTGGGCAAATTGTTCCAGAGGTTTCATCCCTTATCTCAAACAGCCAATGTAACCCCCAGCAGGCATGAGGAGAAACATTTGTGACCCAGAATAAGTGAACAGCACCTGGAGAGAAGGAGAACAAGCTAAACCTAAAAGGATCCATGGAGGGGGCACTCCTGCCCCAGCACATTTCCACTACAACCAGCCCACAGTGGTCCCCAGGAGCTGGCAGAGCCTGGCACAGGAGCCTGCTGAAGAAAAACAGCCTCCTTCAGGGACTGCACATTTCAAGCTTCCCTGCTTCCAACACTGTTGCCACATCCCTCTCACAAGAAAGATCCTGAACATGTGCCCCTTTTCAGCCACTGGGCACAAACACCAACAGGAGCAGTTTCCAAGCAAGCCAGAGAGCATCTCTGCAAGCAAAAGGAGTATTGGGATTCAAATGATTCTTTGTCAATAGCATGGGAGGACCTATAAACTCCAGCTCACTGCCACCACTCCACCACACCTCCCAAAAGAGAAACATGCTTTTAAAATAACTCCTCTATAAATCAAGGCGCTAAATAAAGCCCAGGTTAAGGTCATGTCCGGCCAAACTGGCTTTTACTGCTGCTCAGCTGAGAGCCAGCTGCCGGTGTAGGGGCTGGAGCACAGGGAGAAAAGAGGAAAGCACCACATGGGGATGGGATGGGCTCCATGGGCTGGGCCAGGTGACAGGAACAACCTAGCATGGTCCCACCCAGGAGGCCAGGGGAGCAGAGAGAACCCAGGAGGACTTCACAACTGGCAGAAAGCTTTGGTCTGAACAGTGGGTGGGTGGGCTGCCCAGGCGGGCTGCCCTCTCTCCCCTGCATATCACAGGAGCCACAGATGCTGTGACAAATACAGCAATAAAGACTGCTGTGGCAAAGCTCTGCTGCTCAGCCCATAGAGCCCCACTCCATCACAAACTGCAGCAAAAACCAGGAGTCAATCAGAAATGAAGCTACAAGTGCCTGGGCAGAAGAGAAGCCCAGCAGCTGTGTCAACCCTGCAATCTACTTCTCCTGGTGCAAGCAGACACCGCAGGTTGGAAGAGGAGCCTGTCATGAGGCATCTGGATTAACCAGGAGCTTCTTAGGCTTTTCTAGGTGCATTGATTGAATTTTCTGCCTGCGTTTGTGGTCATAAGGAGAGCAATATAGCAGCCCTAGCCACTGGGAACTCCTGTCATTCTACATTTCTTTCTTACTCAGGACTGAACTTCTTCCTCTTTGGGACCTACTGCTCACCAATTAAGTCGGAACCCTGGAGAACCTCCTACAGGTGTGGAGAACAAAACATCAGCCTGCCTGGGGAGCAAAGAGGTCATCCTCAGGGCTACACACACACTTCACACAGCATCAGAATATCTGTGCTCTTCAAGCAAAAGACAGCAACCCAAGTGGCTCAGGACAATGTAAATCAGTGCAGGGGAGGCATGCAATGCTTCTGGACCCACCTGGGACAACAAAGACTTGGCAGCATTTTCCCTACAACTCAGCCAAGCACTTTGCTCATATTGCCTACAAAGTACTGAGTCTTGGTCACGGCAAACATGAAGAGGCACAGATTTTCCCTGATGACAGCCCAGATGCTGTCTGCAGACTACTAAAAAAGATTGTTTTGGTGAGACCAGACTAACAGTTTGACTAACCCATAACTTATGGCAGACAACACTCCTTTCCAGCAGGCTGGACTGGCCCATATAACATGCTGAGGATTCATCCTGCAACAGGAATTTAGTTAAAGAACCTACAGCACTGCTTTCACAAACCTACACCCTCATTTGAGCTGCCAAAGAATGAAACTACATGTCCCAAAGTGCCCCAGTTAAATCCAGAGCTTGCCATGGCTTGGCAGAGCAAGGAGCATAGCTGGGCAGTGGAGCAGAGCCCAGTGAGGCTGCGAGCACAGCGAGTGGTGCCCGTGGTACACCCAGCTCTGAGTCATGAGCGTCTGGGCTCCCGCTCAGCAGGGAGACCTTGCCAGAGCTCCCGCAACTTTGTCCTTCCTCTGCCGGCTGCCCGGAGCGTGGCCACGTCCTGCACGCAGCCACTTTCTCCCCTCTTGCCCAGGTGCCAAGACACAGTGCAAAGGCAGGACAGGAGAGACCAGAGTGTGCAGAGGTGAGGGGAAGAAATGACCCAACCCTCCCACACCCCAGACTGAAAAGTAGAAATAATAGCAAAACTGTGGAGAGGCAGAGCTCCAAGCAGCACAACATAGTGCCTGCCCATGGCTCCCAGCCAGCTTTGGGACTGAGGGAAAAGGAGCTCACAGCAGGCACTGAGCAGGGCCGGGTTAGCTGGTCCCTCCACCAGCAAAGGCTGCTGTGCTGCACCACTTGGCTGGGGCTGCTCAGCTCTCAGCTGACGTGAGAAACCTCATTTCCAGTAAAAACAGACCTCTGGGCTTTCCATGAAGCCTTTCCACTTTCTGACACAAAGCCGAAAGACAGGCTGCTTTCCCTTTAAATAAAAGAAACATTTCTGTGTTCAGAAAGGTCTTTGGCTAAAAAGAAGGCCTGTTTTTCTGACAAAATTTGAGATTTCCCACTCCATTGCTGCAGAGAGGAGAACCCTCCCAGCCCTGTTTCCTGAGCTGTTCTAATCACAGCGGCAATGAGTTCAAGAGAGAAAAATCTTCCCAGAGCAAGTGCCAGCTCCCCCCTCTGCTGCTTGCTCTGAGGCTCAGGGGGAGGCTGAGAAGAGGGCGCCTGCCTTCGGCACCCTGCCTTCCTCTGGATAAAATAATGTATTATTAAGTGGTGCAGCTATGGAGGTAGGCATTCCCACTCCTGTAATTACACCACCTTCCTGTGAGATAACCAGGAACAGCTCTACCTGCTCTTTGGGCTATTGTTTTAGGCTTTTCAGGGAGAAAAGCATAGCACCCAGTTCCACTTGGAAGGCAAGTGTTTGCAGTCACCCAGGCCAGCTTTGCTGAAGGGCTGTACCTCCAAAAGCAAGCTGCTTTCTGCATGCCACCATGGCATCCCTTGCAGAGGGCATGGCTGTAGCCTGGCTCAGCTCCCCTGCACTGAGGCAGGCAGGACTGCTCCTAGCCCATGGATAAACCAGCTCCTACAGCTTTGCAGGGAGTGGTGCTCTGCAGACGGAGCTCAGAGAATCATTTCCAGATGCCTCCCTCTGTTCTCCCAGCCCTATTCCGTGTTGACGCGGCTGCGGCAGCCAAAGCAGCTCCTACTGGGCAGCACACAGGATTATCATTCCAGGCACTGCAGGAAAACAAGCGCTTGGAAGCGATTAACTCATGATCTCTCATTTAATTAAACAAAGGGAAAAATGATGTATTTGCTTTTCAGCTCCGAGGTCCCTGTTCTGCGCATGCTGTAGGTCTGGGCATGCGCAGCTCGGGAAAGGCAAGCCCAAAGCTGGGTGATCTCTCCAGGCTCAGGCTTGGTTTGTTTTCACTCAAGGGAGGACGCCCCAGATTCCTTTGAAAGTGAAGCCTGACCTCCTGCGAGCTTCAAGCTTTGGCGTGCCCAGCTACACCAATGCTGGCCTTGTGCTGGAGCAAAAGGCAGGGAATAGTAGGCAGCAGAGGCAGCCTGGTTCAGGTACATCCCTGGCTCTGCGCCACACTGCAGGTGGCCTAACACAGGCATTATCATAGGGCAATGTGACTGGTCACCTGAGCCTGCTCCCCAGCCCAAGACCCCTGTTTACTTGGGTCTAATACAGCACCTTCCTCCTAATTCAACTTACTTCCCTTTACCCTTCAGGTTTTTATACTCCAGCTTTTCTGGAGAAGAGATTGTAACTTTCTCCTTTGTCTGTGCCACATCCAACACATCATAAGAGCTGCTGACAACTGCTGAAGATTAAAGAGGCCAAAGTGGGGGTGACCCACAATCCAAGAAAGTTGTCTTTTAGTCAAAGTGGGGAAGAACTGGGAAATGAAGATAAGCATTTCCTCACAGGGACGTGTCTTGCTCCCTAATGAGTTCTCAATGTACTGAGCAGGAGGTAGGTCTTTTATCCATAGCAACAAATGAGCCCTGCTCTCAAAGACCAGTTACTTTCTATCAGAAATAGATCGAGGAGATGATATAGGTGTTTAAAGGGCAGCTGAGAGAACAGATAAAAGCCCTGTCCTTAAACAGACATCTTCCAGCTGAAACAAGGGCCTGCAAGTGGATGAGAAGAGCTGTGTATAAAACACCATCCTACAGCTGGCCACCAGCTTATTTTCATTTAGTTTAATCAAGGGATTAAGTCCTTAATCCGAAATAACTGTCTAAGCACAGATTTTTTTTTTTTTAATATCACTGGCATAGCTCTAACAATGCAATTAATTAAATAGGTTGTACTCTGTGTGCTGCAAAGCTTTGGGTACTTTTAGAACAACCTTCCCAGCAACAGACTCATGCTGGAAGAGCGTGAGCGCTGGCAGCCATGGTTTCACTGCCCACTGTTAGCCATGTGCACCTTTCCATCTCCTCCAGACCGCCTGGAGCTCTCCTCTTCACTCCTGCTG
Source organism: Leptocoma aspasia (assembly GCA_013399835.1). Lineage (NCBI taxonomy): Eukaryota > Metazoa > Chordata > Aves > Passeriformes > Nectariniidae > Leptocoma > Leptocoma aspasia. Next base: position 83,012 of record VXAX01003200.1, read on the forward strand.
CCAGCCTGCACAGCCTGCCCTGCCTCAGGCACCGACACTCTGGCCATGGCACCGTATGCCACAGTCCAGCCAGGGACCTCCACATTCCAAGTGTCATGTTCCTACAACAGGCCCAGACAAGGCTTGCTAAATCCTATTAGATATCACAGACAGAGCCAAGAATTTCACAGGCCACTTCTATACAAGACCTGAGACATTGCAGCCGACTCCCATTTTTTATGGGGCTCTTTCTACAAATGCACTAAAAATCTTTTTCTCTGCTATTGAACAAAAGAAATTGCTTGAGCTCATGCACCCTATTATTAGTTGATAGCATTTGTTCTGCTCTCAACTTCAGGCATTGGCATCCATCTGGTAAACCAACCCAAGCAACAACATGTTGTGCCCCTTCTGATTTCTGCCTAATGGGTACTAATAGGACACTCCTGGCAGATGAAAGATTTCTTTATACCAGCCAGCTATAAAATACCTTAAGTAAATTCCTCACCAAACAGGTCAGCTCATTTTAACACCTTTTAGTCAGAGGCATTAGGCCATAGCCAACCCCTTGTGTTCAGACACCCATCTGGGGGCATCTTACAACAGATGGGCAGCCGCCTGTGCTCAAAAAGAAAATGATAATCCTTCATCAGGCCAGCTAATAAGTGCCAAAAACGATCTTCATGGGGTCAGTGTTTAGATTATTAGTCCTGTGCAAGTGTTGCACACATTCTGGACTCATTTTCAGATCTCATCCCTTCCTTTTCAAGGTGCATGAGCTGCTGGACAGACTCCCATGGGGACTGGTGGATTCTTCATGTCTTGCAACCTCCATAACTGAGGGTGGATGCCACAGAAAATTATCCTCTTTTAGTTAAAGAGCTCCCAGACTCCATATGGAAGCTAGGTAACTCTCTACATTCCCAATATCCCGTAACAGATGAGCCATAGTTCCTTTTGGTCTTAAACACACTCTATTACTCTATTACACTCATGAAACACGAGTCAGAGGGGGACAGAAACAGAGCTGCAATTCCAGGAGGGGATGGCTGAGCACATGAGAACACAGTAAGTGGAGAAGGACCTTCCTTGAGGAGCACATCCCTGCACACCATTGATAGGAGAAACATCTGGCAGCAGGCATCAGATGCCTCTTAGGAAGAGGCTGTGAGGAAGGATGAGCCAGAAGGACAGAGCAGGCAGCTCAGAGATGTCCATGGTTATGCCAGCTCAGCCATGGGCCACTCCAAGAAGCATCAGTCTGTGCTGAAGAAGGGAGAAGTGTTCCTGGTCAGAGGGACCAAGATTTGTTCCAAGACTCTCTGAGTTCACTGAGGAACAGACACATGTGTGCTCAAGCTCTCCTCCTGCCCCTAAGCAGCAAACCTGGGACAGATTCAGATGAAAACATTTCCCCTATATTTGGATACAGCACTAAATGCATGCCTCCCAGAAAGCTAAGTAAATCAGTCATAAATTCAGGGCATTTCTTTCATTAAACTCCCGAGTCAGAAAGGGGTGAACACAGGCTTTTAAAGCTACTCCCTTTATAGATTTTTTTTTTCCCAAACAGAAAACAGTTTCACGTGTCCCATTATTTCCATACATATCAAAGGAGGGTGGAGATTTAACTAGCAATTTCTAAAAGATCTTTGTGCACAGAAGGGATGTATGCCAAAACGTGGGTGGTTATAAGCCCAAACACAAAGGAGAATACATCCACAGGCATTTTTCCCCTTGATCCATTAACGGGCCTGCATACCAGCCTCCTGAGCATATGAGAGGGACCTTGTTCAAAAGGTAAATGTATTCAGCAAGATGACAACAGACAGCAAATAACCCACATCTTTTAACCATGATGGAGGGTCAGCAATGCTGGGGTTTTGTTGGGAGGCACTGAGATTTGACAAGCAGCCTCAGGGAAGGTATCCTCCTGAAGAAACCTGCTCAGGAAGCCTCTGCCACACCTAGCACAGCCTGCAAAGCTCAAGGTGGACACCTAGCTAAGGTCATCAGAACTCCAGCAGCTTTCCTTCTCTGCAGCATGCAAACCACCATCCGGCCACAGCAGTGTGCCCCATTGCAGGGGACCATAAGGCCCCATGGAGACTCCCCTTTAACACATCCACCAGTGTCCAGCAGGAGCACATGCAAGTCTTCTCTTCAGCTGAGCCATTTGATTCCATTCAAATCAATGGCTGGTTGCAACAGCTAGAGCAAGGGCTCATCCTGGGCTTTCCAGGCTGATAGCAGGATGGCAGATCTGAGCAGACAGAAAGACTTTCAGATTCATTCTGTGCTGCTTTGATCTTGGAATTTTCAGCTTGGTGTCCAGTGATGCAAAAAATAGGATACATATGAAACCAGCACTTACCACAAGAAAGGCCCCATTTTTTGTTAATATTTTAATGAAAGACTAAGCCAGCCAACAGAGATGAGGCACTTGGTGTGGCAGAGGTATAAGCATGGTCAAACCTTCAGAATCAACAAGGGAATGTCTACTCACTTCTCTGAGCTGCAAACCAGGTACAAAAAACACAGAGCATCCCATGGCCAGAAGTGGGCAGCTTTACCCTGGCAAGCTCTCCTTGCTTCTTACTGCTCTTCAGTCACCAACACGCCTGGTCCCAGTGCTACTACTCACTTTTTCAGACCTTGGTGACACTGAGCTCTGCAGGACTGGAACAGGGGGTTCCATCATGCATAAACAGCCAAGAACAGGAACAAAAAGTGCTCTGGTACAAGTGCCTACAGGTGGGTTCAGTTTATAGTTTCTGCAGGACACCTTGATTGTTTCAACAGAGATTTTTTCAACACTTCCATGCTAAAGGAGCCTGTAGCCCCTGTGATGTGACTTCCACCCACACTCAGTACCAATGCTCAGGTTAAAGCTGTGCACAGCCTGTAGGATGGTTCAAATTTTACACAGATTAGTTGCAGACAAGGTTACATTTCAGATGCAACTAGAAAATGAGGCTCTGTGAGCTGAGCACTGTGCCTGTGCTCTAGAATTTAGAGGCAGACATGCTGGCTATCTTGTCTGAAGTGACCAGCCACAAGATGCTGACAAAGCGCTCATGTTATGATCTCTTCTGCTATAGCCAGGTATGCCTTCAGAGCCAACTGCCCATGGGGGTAGGTGGCCAGCAGCACTGCCAGAGGGGGCTATGCTACAGGATGCTGGTTTTCAGGAAATAAGTGCTGACACTCAGCATAGAGTCCTCTTTAGACACCTGTGTTGTCTCACTGTAAGCATCTGCTGTCTTCCATTCCCATGTGGTACTAGAATACATTTGGCAATTTCTACAAGGAGATACCTGGATGCAGCTGGCCTGTCACTTGCATTTAGCCATTATTTTTATTGCTACAATGAACACCTGCCCAGTGCTTTTGAAAAGAAGCTGGGCAAAATGCAAATTGTCAACCTTGTTACCCCAGAGGAGGTGCTTTCAAATTGCTTCCATGTGCTCAGGATTATGTCTCTGGACTTTGTCTGTGTTCCAACATCTTGCTCATGGTTTTGGCACAGAAATAAAGAAAGAAGATCCCCAATGCTTAAAGCTCTTTGTGATTCCCAGACTCATTTCCTTCCCACCCTGGGAGAAGACATAACTGGAGGATCAAAGTAAGACCCTATTTTCTGCTGAAACCTATCCTCTCTCCTACCAGCATAGAGGTGCCACCAGAACTTCTCTGCAGGAAGCACCAGGAAAGGTGAATCTTGGGAATACCAGGGAATGAAGATAGATCCCAAAAGCCATGATGGGTGAGCAAGGTAGACAGAGCCCAGCCAGGCTCCTGCTGTGCTCTCACCATGGGGTTTCCACAGCTCCAGAAGTCACTTCTAGTGGAAGTGGGCTACTTGGGCCCAAGCTGTCTCACCCATTTGGTGCTTTGGGCGTCTCCCAGCTACCACAACCTTATGTACCTGTACACACACATCACCTCTAACACTGAAACCCCATGAAGATGAATCACCTGCCTCAAAGAGCAGGGCAGCCAGCAGTGGTGCCTTGCCAGACCTCTATCAGGAGCCAAGTCTCCAAGAGTCCTGCAGGCTGCTGGAGGCCATGGAAAGTCTCCTACAGGCCATCAGACTGACACACATTCACTGAGATCCAAATCTTTTGCCTGCAGGGTTTGTTTGATTTACCAAGACACAAAAAAGTCAAGTTAATCAGAACAGCTTGGAGCTACAGTCACAACTTGGTTGCTCTCAGAAATGCACCTCCCAAAATATAGATTGGTCTACCACAGCATTGAGAACAGATACCTGCCACGGACCAGAGGTGTCCACAATGTGGCCAGCACTCATTGCTGGGTCTGGTGCAGCTTAGCCTTGGGTTCCTATTCCTTTCAGCTGCACTCAGCCCCTGAGAGGCACACAATCCCTCCTCAGCAGTGATACACAGTCCTTGAATGCCCAACCACCTGGACTGGTCATGGCACTGCTCCACACAAAGGCCCCTGCTTCAGACAGCTTTTGCATCACATATTAAAACAACATCAAGGAAGGGGGCTGAAGCACTTGGGAATCAGAAAGACACCTCCAACTTGAAGGAGCAGAGTAGCAGCAGCCAGTCTCTGCCTCCAGCCTCCAAGGGCAGGATTTCACAAGCACTGCTCCAGCCCATATGGCAAAATGCAGCCCATGAGACTGCAAGGAATGGCCCCAACCCTGCACAACCCCAAGCAGTGCTCTCCTTTGATTTCAACTTCATAATATAACCTGCATAGACCAAAAATTGCCAGGAGCACACTAGGCATGAGATGAGGGAAAGATGTCTTCTGACTGGGATGGAGAAGTAGAAGTGAGATGCCTCCACAGAAGAATAGCAGAGGAGAGCACACCATGGCTCTGACAGGCATGTGAGGGCAAAGAGCACCACAGGATTCTCTGCAGAGGAGCTGGAGGGTGGTAAAGGGAAAAGACATGGGTCTATAAACTTAGCTCAACTTGCAGAAGTCAGAATTCAATTCATCCCCCAATGAAAACCAAGTTTCTGCAGGCTCAGAAGCTGAACTTTTAAAGGGCAAGTCACTGCCAGGCACAGCAGCAATACAAGCTGCTTGTCCTCCTCATGGTTTTTGTTCCCTCTGCTGTGGGGGAAGCAGCCCACAACATAGCAGGACACTTCCAGGAAATTTGGGGTTGCTGGGCACATGGATCTCAGCCTGAGCCTAGGAGCAAACCATCAGAAGCTAAACTGGTGCTCAGTGGGATGCCACCACAGGGCCAGCGATCCCTCCAGTTACTGACAGCCCAGGGCTGGGCACCTCTGTTTGCAGGGCAGTGCCAGTGTGGCTGGGCAGGGGACAGCCCTGCAGCCACTCCTAAGGAGTCTGGGTGCTCTGCTGCCCACTGGGCTCACCATCCTTTCCCCTCTCCAAACAAAGATCCCCACGTGCAGAACTTGACACTGAAAAGGAACGTCCCTGCCCAGTTCTAGGGGTTCTCTGGATGCCCACCCTGGGCAGGAGAAAAGGCTCTGCAAAGGGGCAATGCCCAGAGCCACAGAATGGGATTGGCAAAGACTGAGGGCAGGAGGAGAGCCCAGCATCCAGGCAACACAAAAGACAAGGCTCTGCCCGAACGGACCCATCCCAGCTTCTCGCTCCAGCACTGCAGCCCGATAGGCACCTCGCAGGGGTCAGTGCCAACAAGAAGTTTGTGTCTCTGCAGCCACCGCCCAGGACTGGCACCAAGAGTACAGTGTGCCACTGGAGTAACGGGAAATGCCAAAAGAGCTGTTTCCCACTCCCGGCATTAGCGCCGTGCGCTGGCTCCAGGCAGGCTGCCCCGACAGCAGCTTCGTCCCGCACAGCCCTGCTCGTGCCCAGGGCAAGAGCCCTTCGCAGAGATTTCCTTACCATGTTCCCGGCCTCCTTTATTTCTCCTCACTTCCAAAGACAGAGTTTTTTCTCTTTTTCCTCCATGTGTGCGACGGGGCGTCTCCTCTCCCCTCCGACGTGAACCACCGAAGCACTTTGAGTTCTGGACTGTAATCCAAGCCCTCACCGCCCCCAGCACAGCTCCAACTAATCTAACTCATGACACTACCGGGGCTGAGCAGGGGACCTCGAAGGTTTCTCTGACAGCCAACTCCAGCGCTAGACGGCAGAGGGGCATAGTGAGAGCGGGGTGCCGCATCCCGCAGCCCTGCGGGGACCTTAGGGACACGGGCAGAGCCAGAAGCGCTCCCGGGCTGCTCCTTAGGACATCGCTGCTCTCCGCGTCCCTCAGAGCGCCTGGCCCGCCGCACAGACCTGCTTAATGCAGACGCGTCGTGGCAGGGAGCTGCCTTCGCCCGGGAAGGTCTGAATAGCTGCTAGAGGAGAAAAAGGCAGGCATCCCGAGGAGGTCTCCAGCTTCCCAAAGAGGTTTCCAGCAAAATCCTCCCCCCTTGCCTCCTCTCGGCTTGTTTTTCTCTCAGTCCAGGGAAGTTTCTCCACTCCACGAGATCCTGAGGCACCGCCGCAGGTTAAGTAAAATGCCGAGAAATACAGGGAGAGTGCTCTGAAATATTGTTTTTCTAACTTCTAGAAGGAAAACAGAGAGCAGTGACCGCTTCAGGCAACAGCAACAAACTGCACTGGGATCGGGCAAGAGATGTAGAGACCTCACCCCCTCCCAAAGGAGTAAGTAATTTAACACGGCAAGTTTCTCCACCCCTCCATTAATTGTTTAAAATGGCCAGGGGCCAAAATACTGCCCGAGCAGTGGGGAAGGTCACCAAACAGGCAGGCAGCAGCCTCCAGAAGTGACAACGGGAAAGGGCAGAGCCACAGAGGCGGAGAGAGAGGAGAGAGGCAGGTGCCGCGGGGCATCCCAGGATCTGCTGACACACAAAGGCTTTGTGTAACGGGAAGCAGAGCGGGAAGTGACACACAGGCAAAACCTGGGCACGAGATGCAGGGCCTGGGACCAGAAACTGCCTCCCCAGCCTGAGCAGTGCAAGGTCTCAGCAGCCTCTCTTGGGACTGACCCTCCATCAAGGAGTTCACAGTGCTGAACTTGGTTGTCCCCACTTATGGGAGAGGTCACACAAACTAATTCATCCCCAAGAGACAGGGTGACTCAGGCAGGATGTGAGAGCCTACAGCAGAAGGGAAGACATCTCCTGCATGGACAAGTAGAACAGCACAGGGTACTTGCCTGCTGAAGACTGAGCAACTGCTACCAGCACCTCTGCTGCCTTGGCTCAAGGGTGGAGTCCCACAGCCTTCCCAAACCCTGCTCCACAGGGCCAGCAGCAGAGGCAGTCCAGCTAGTCCAGCTCAAGACCTCCTTCACATACTTCTCTCCCAGGGAGGACTGACAACAGTTTGCCCTAAAACCCTTTTGCATATGATGGCCTCATCACATGTTTCCAGACCCAACCAGCAACCGGGAGTTTGTTTGAGCAGCCCAAAAACCAACCTTTCAATCCACCAGCTGCTTGGTGTGCTGCTGTGTTTCCTTAAGCCAAAGAGATGTCCTGCTAAAAGGGGCTGTGACACTGACAGTGACCAGAGCTGAGCAGCTGCCTCACTGTTCAGCACTCGGCTCTCAAAAAGCCCGTGCTTTCAGAGGCTCCCCCATGGCCTCGAACAGCCTGTCACCTTCTCCCCACAGCAGCACTGCCTCTGTAGGCAGTGTCCATGTCAGGTGACAGCAGTTGCTAATGCCAAACTGGGTGAAGGAGAGCATCCCTGCCACCTCAAGTAATAACAACCCAGCACAGGCACAACCTAGTTGTTGCCATCTGCAACAACTAATTTGAGATCTTAGATCTTGTCTGTGCATGCAAGACAGCCTTTCTTTCCACCTCATATTCCCATCAGGAGGATGAGGAGCCTGGCACATGCCCCCAGCAGAGCCTCTGATCACAGCTTTCAGGGTCTGTACAAGGCTACATTTGCAGACTAGCTTTGCCCTTCATCTACTCCTCCAGTGCATCTCCCAGGCAATGAGCATGGCTACATTTAGCCAACCTTTGCAATATCTTCCTGCAGGTGCTTGCTATGAGTCTCCCTAGGGACTGGCCCACTCCCAGAGAGGAGGGAGCAATGTCTCTGCAGCACGCACATGACTGGCTGTGACAAGCCTTGTCCTATCAGAAGTACCAGGCTATTTCTGTTGGAGGCATATCCCCATCACAGAATAAAAGGAGGTAGAAGAGATCCAGAATGCTTCTCACACCCAGATGTTTTATGGAAAACTGTAGAAACAGTTTTATGTACTGTTTCTACAACTGCAGTTTCCTTTCAAGAGGCCATGGCTGCCCAGGGCTAACCCAAATTGCAGAATCATAGATAAATCCCCCAAAATTATACCATGTGTGATTGCACCAGCCTTGCACACAACTATTTTTACCCAGCAAACAGGTCACTGCAATTACCCTGGGTTCTGCAGAGGGACCAGTCTCTAAATAGAGATCTGGAGTCTCAAAAAAGTCTGGTAATCAGCAGCCTGGGCTGATTCGGGGCTATTCCAGTTGCAGGCCAAAGCTCCTGCTCCTTCAGGGGGCTACTGCACAAGCCAGGAGCTACCTCAGCTTTGAAAGAGACCATGTGCTCCCCAGGCAGCACAAAGGGCAATGCAGAGCCAGGTAGGGCTGGGACATCCCCACAACTCATAGGGACGAAGGGGATGTAGCAGTGAACCTTCTCCCATGCTGTTACTGAACTGGTCAGGTCTCCTACACTCAGAGCTTTGGCAGCAGATCCAGGGTGAGCAGGTTTTGGCTTTCCTGTCTCCTTCAGGTGGCTTGCACAGGCCTGAGTGCACAGGGTTGTCATCTCCTTTAGTTCTGACTTACTTGCTAAGATACTGCCAAGCCACCTAATTCCAGCTCTCTGATGGCCAGAAAGAGAAAAGTGACATTTTTCTCACAGGAAGAGAAAAGTGGTACAGGAGCTTGCAGCATCCCCATAAACAGATGAGGAAGGCACCACAGAGGTACTCAGAGCCTTGTTCCTACCCCGTTTGCCATGACAAAAGAAAGCTCTCCACAAGCTCTCAAGCCAACACCACTCAGAAGGATGCAGGGAGGTTGGCAGCGCCATTTATAGAGGCTGCCAAACATATGAGCAGCTTAGAGCCCAATCTCACACCTCCTGCCTTCCCTACACTGCACTTAAAGCTCAGGAGCACCTTCCCCCATATGGATTTCCAGGCTGAAGAGCCTGAGTTCAGCTCACCCCCATCCCAGTTGGAGGCAGTGACGTGATTTCCTCTGCCATGGCACGGTGCTAAGGGGACCATCACACTGCTGTTTACTCATGGCTGGATCCTAATATAGTTTCCTTTTTTTTTTTTAATTGCAAAGTGGCCTTTCCCTCTTCTGCATTGTGGATCCATTTCCCACACAAGCACATGGGAGACAGCTGTAGCCAGCACTTCAGTGGGTGTTAAAAAGCCCCTCTTGACTGAGGCTGACAACAATGCCACGCTTGTTCCCAGCACAGTCTCACTCTGTCTCCTCACAGGAGCAGCTCCTGGCTCTCGCACAAGGCCTGCACGTTCCTCGGGGCTGGTTTAGTTGCTGAAGTCACTGCAAAAGGCTGCTGTCATCCATGCTGGCAGAGATCTGGGTGCCCCAGCTTCCCATCCAGCAGATCCAGGTCCTTTGCGTGGACTGAGGGGCAATTTTACACCAAGGGGACTGATTTGGTACCCACCTTCAGCAGCAGCTGCCCGTTGCTAAGCACAGCCTGTCCTAGAGGGGAATTACAGCAAAAGGCAGCAAACACTGGCATTAGGAAGGATGGGAGCCAACCTTTGAAGGCTGTGGGGCCTCCCCAGAGTTGAAAAAACAAGGAGGTAGAAGAGGGATCAGTACAACTGTTCTGAAAATTTCAGAGGTTCTAATTTCAGACCCTCATCTCTTTCCTCTCTCTTCCTTTCTCCTTTCCTGGGTCTGGATTCTGGAGTTGCAGTATTTCTCAAGTGCCTAAAGCCAGTACCACAACCTAGAGCTGGGAGAGAGCACAGACAGAGGTAAGAGGCAGGGAAAGGACCTCTGCCTTTGGGTGAACACTTAGCAGAGTTCTGCTTATTTTCAATTGTGCAAATCAGGAAATGCTCAATTCTTTTATGAATAGAATTCAGCTGTGCTGGAAGCAACACAAGACAGATGTTTTAGATGCCAGATAAGGACATCTCCAGACCTAGGGGAAGTTGTGCAATATAGATGTTAGCAGGATGATTACATTACTGTGGCCAACAGCTCTTAGGAAAATATCCCCATGAGCTCCAAGTTAGCTTAGAGTGATCACTGCTGCAGTCCTCAGCACAGCACAGGGAACCTCCTGTGGCCACAGAGACTTTTGAGGGAATGGAGATCCTGGGAATGGGCTGTGGTAGAGCACTACTCCAGGATATATGGCTCCTGCTAACCCATTGATAAGTGGATGTCTCTGAATCTACTTCCAGGCATCTCATCATCAGACTGGGGTTCTCCACCAGCTCCCATATCCACAGGCATGGCAATGCAGATATCCTATGGATTAAGCTGTACCCTGAAAGGAAAGGTATGTTACCATCCCATCAAGCTATCCACGATGAACCCTCATAGAATATCCTAACTTGGAAGGGATCCACAAGGATCATTGAAGTCCAGCTCCAATCCTATACCCCTTCAACCTGGCAGCCTACGAAAACAGAGGAAGCCACCAAGAAGCAGTATTAGACCCCACCCAGAACAAGCCTTAAAAACAGTGAGAGATGTTGCACAAAACAGGGTTTGTGAAAGAAAAGCAACAAGGGATGCAGCAAGTAGACTGCAAGCAGCCCTTTGTACCAACTACACTTCAGGAAAGAGCTAGCTCTCTTCCCCCATTAGGGACACAAGAACAGGTTGTATGCAGTTTAAGAACATTTAAACCTTTATTTCAGATCACAACTAAAGCAGGTCTTGGCTTCCCAAAAGCACATCTTGGTTTAACTAATTAATTTGATAATCCGCTATTTGCAATCCTCAGGAGACATTCAGCTTCTAAATCAAGTAATTACCACTAAGTGGCAACCTCTTTGTGAGGCCCAGTCTGATTAGGGAAAAAAATTTCTTAAGCCAGAAATATAATCATGGTGTGATTTCCCAGAAGGACTGAAGGAGAGACTACATAACAACAGCTGGTCATGCTCACCACCTGAAGGAACAGAAGCAGCACAATTACTAGGTCTCCAGCTACAATTCAAGATGTTGTTCAGTGCCACACGCAACCATGGCCTGCAGTTAACCATCAGGAAGTCTTACAGGAGGTATTTTGTAGGGACAGAAATCAGGATGGTCCCACTTGAGGGACTCAAATATCCATGTGTGCCACAAGGAAAAGAAGGGAGAGGAATAATTTTTTTTTTTTTAATTCACACATCAGGCTGGCTGTAGCACATATTGAGAGAGGTGATTCTCCCCCTCTGCCCTCATGAGACCCACCTTGGAGTACTGCATCCAGGTCTGGGGTCCTGAGCACAGGAATGACATGGACCTGTCAGAGCAGGTCCAGAGGAGGCCACAAAGGTAATCCTAGGGCTGGAGCGCCTCTTCTATGTGGACAGTCTGAGAGAGAACTGTTCAGCCTGCAGCAGAGAAGGCTTTGGAGAGATCTTAGAGCCCCTTCCAGTACTTAAAGGAAGCTTACAAAATAAAAGAGAGAAGTTTTTATGCAGGCAGAGAGTCATAGGACGAGGGGGAGTGGTTTTAAGCTAAAAGACAAGAGATTTCAATTAAGAGTTAGTAAGAAATTCCTTATTCAAAGGATGGTGAGGCACTGGCTCAGGTTGCCCAGAAAAGCTGTGGATGCCCCATCCCTGGAAGTGTTCAAGGCACAGTTGGACAGGGCTTTGAGCAACCTGGTCTAGTGGGTGGCATTCCTGCCTGTAGCAGGGGGGGTTGGAATTTTGAGGTCCCTTACAAACCAAACCATTCTATGATTCTAAGTCCAAGCTCACAGTGTGCAGTCCCACAGAGAAGCAATACAAGCAGGGCAATATCAGCCTTACAGCCTCTGCCCAGATACAAAGGCATACCTTGATGACACACTGTGTCTTCCCAGACAAGCCAGCTGGACTCAATACATGCAGAGTACTTGCTGGTTAGACTAGCTCCGGGCATCCTCAAGTGCCCAGGTTTTGGCTCAGCTGGTATCAATTGCTGCCAGAGTCCACAGGACAAAGTCCTGCTTCTGAACTCATCCAAGACACCCATCTCAGTCTGAGCAGCTTTGGCCTCCTTTAACTTCAGACCAGGGAGGGGACACACAGAGGTGGCCCCAGGCCTTATGAAGTGGCCATGCTGCACACCACTCTTGGTTAATGCTGCTACAACAGTCTCCAGACACTTCTCCTTGAAGTCATGAATGCAGCCAGCACAGATAGGAGCAGGGCTTGGATGGAAACCTGGGCTCCTGCCCAATGAGACACCATTCCAGTACACCCACACCCTGAGGGTGTTTCCCCACTGCAGTGGACTCCCCTCTTGGGTGCTGTGTCTCAGCATTCTGGTGCTTTGAGTACTAGGCAGGTGCACTGGTTGGCAGGATGTGACCATACTGGAGAAAATATCCCAACCCCCCACAAGAGCCTGTAGGACACAGTGCCAGGCAGGGACACACCTCTGTGAATGTGGAGTCAAGAGAGCTTAAATGGTTTAAGAGGAGCTACTTGTCTGTCTCCTGAGAGTTTAGGCATTGCCTGCCTTCCCTGAGAACAAAGTCCTCTTGGCTTAGAAATCCAGCTGTGGTTTCAGGACTGCTGCTTCAAAACTCACCACAGTCTCTGAACAGAAGAATAGGTCAGCTTTTCCTGAAGAACAGCCTAAAAGTGATCCATCTCTCTCCAGATCCCACATATTTAATGGCACAGGAGAGTCATTTGTTTACCTTCCCTTCTGGCAGTGATGTTGCATGCCATTTAGCCCCACAGCACATATTTACTGTACTCTCTGAGACAGCACGCTCACCTCTGAGCTAGACGTGCCAGTGGGCACCCACACCCTTCCTGCCCCAGCCCCTCTCCCACAGACAAGGGAGTTGTGGAACACAGGGTCACACACTACTGCAAATTCCATCCTCAGTCACAGCTGCCAGGGCCTGCTCCTCTTTCCAGGTCTGCTTGGCAGAGTAAACGTTGTGATGACAGACAGACAGACACCCCCACCACGGCTCCACACCACCAGGAGCCCCCCACCTGTGTCCCTGCTCTGTGCCCAGCTCATGCCTGAGCAACCAGCACCCATGAGACACCCGCCCAGCCCACATCTCCCTTGGAGGATGCCACTGAGCACCAACCATTACCAGACAAGGGCTGGGACACACTTCTGATCTGGAGACCCATCCCTTCTCTTCCCAAAATCAACCTAAATCCAACTATGCCCTGCTAGGAGGCAGGGCTGGCAGCTCTAACCAGGGCAACAAGGACCCCCTCTCCAACCACTGGCTTCAGTCCCTGCTCCAGACAAGGCAGAGCCAGGGCCAGCTCCCAGGTCCTACCTGGGGTGATAGTCAGGGACTCTGATCCAGGAGCTTTGATCCCCAGAATTGCTATTCCCCTAGGTGCACACTCTGCCAAGCTCCCATCCAGCCCCTCCAACCCTCCCAAACCCCACACTTACAGCCAGCATTTGCAGACCCTCTACCCAGCAGATTCCGACAGATCTTGCAAACCATTCTCCCATGGCGGAATGTCTCCAGAGAGAAGGAAAGCTCTCACCTGCCTACAGTTTGCTTCTCCAGAGCAGGCAGGCAGGCAGGCAGGCAAGCAGCTGAGTTAGCTCAGCACCCCCTGGGGGAGAGCAATAGCCCCAGGATGCACCTCCAGGTCCAGTCAGTGCCTTATAGAGTGTCATGGGCGTTCCCTGGGACCGGCTGTCATGGTGCCTGTCACAGCTGGGCTGTGTTGCCCACTGAACTCAAGCAGTCCCACTGTGAGTCCTCCAGGTGCTTCTCAAAGTACCCTTAATCCAGCTGGTATTTCCAACAGGGGAACGACAACCTGCTCAGGTCTGACAGTTTCCCCAGATACAGAGATACGGAAGAGACCTGCTTTGTCCCCCTCTAGCCTTGCCCAGCTGATAGCAAAGGGGAAAGATCTCAGTCCTCCAGCAGCTCTGCAAGGCTTAAGACTGATGTTCAAGTCACTCTGCAGTGGGCAAAGAGCAGTTTGGGGTCAGGGTCTTCTCCCCAGGGGAGTCTAGAGCCAGCTCTGCTGACTGCAGATCCAGAGCACTGAGAAGACTCCTTATATGCCACTGGGAAGGGCTGGTTTGACAGGGATAGAAGCTGTCTGCCATGAACATCCACAGCTGGCAATTAGAGGAGCGAACCTCAGGGAATGCCTACAGCAAGGATGCCAGGCAAGAACACAGAGCAGGTGGGACACAGGGCACAGTGAGGAGGTGGTGTGATGTGGATCATAGCTGCTGTACCAGGGACCCTTTGTTCCCAGTGCGGGCTGGAGGCAGAGGAAGCACCAGAAAGCAGCATATGACTGACATGCCCTGAGCTTGGTTCCAGCTGGGGTGGGCACCTCCCCTCCCCGGCCCCAGGGCTGGAGAGCACCGGCAGGAAACGTGTGATTCGATGCCATCAGCAACGATAACAATGTGCCTCCTGAAGGAGATGAGCAGCTTCCCCTTCAGACAGGCAGGGCAGAGGGCTCCTGCCTCCTGTCAGCAATCTGTCCTCTCTCCCTCTCTCTTGCCCTTCTTCTGTAATATTGCTGCTCTCTTCCTCCTTGCAGAGGAATCTCTGCTCCCAAATAAAGGCCAGCTAGAGAGCAGCCACGGGAAGGTTCGAGGAGGCTTAGACCCCTCTGGGGTTCAAACAGGGCTGTTAGGTTGGGGCCATGAGCCTTTGGAGGAGCTTGGTGGGAGGAGGGACAAGTGGGTCAAGAGCTTCCTCCGCAACACAGAAACACAGAGGTCCAAGTGTGTGTTCTTTGCTGCTTTTCTTCCTTTATAGAATCATACAATGTTAAGAAGTTGGAATGGACCTTAAAGATAATTCTGTCCCAACCCCTCTTGCCATGAGCAGGGACACCTCCCACTAGACCAGGCTGCTCAAGGCTTTATCCAACCTGGCTTTAAACACTTCCAGCGTTGGGACAACTACAACCTCCCTAGGCAACATGTTCCAGTGTCTCACCACCCTCACAGTAAAAGAAAGCTTTGGTTTTGGGTCATATTTTGCAGCCCCTGCCTGCGTTTGCTGCCGGGTGAGATGAATGTATCTGAGGAGGAGTGTGAGCCGGTGACTGAACCGGGACTGAATGACACCCGCCATCAGGAGAGCGGGAGGGAGCTGGGCAGCTGGGGCTGGCACACCAAAGGAGGCCTGAAACTACCACATGTATATCTTCTCCCTTAAGACTACCCCGTCACGGAATCCCCGGGGCCTTTGAGCCGCGCTCCGCCACACCCGTCTCGCCGGGGCCTCCCTGAGGGGGCGCGGCGCCATCTTGGCGGCCGGGCCG
>VXAX01003205.1:0-23651 GCA_013399835.1 Leptocoma aspasia
TGGTGCTTAATCTATCATACTATCACTGGGGCAAGGTTTCTCATCTCTCTCTGTTCAAATTTCTCATTGAATGAAAATTATTTCAACATCTGCTCACTTTAGCACTGGTGCCTCTGTTCATGGCTGTGGTTAGAACGCTACATCCCCCCAATGCATTTTCATAAGTTACAGGGAAACAAGAGTCTGATGTATCATAGTCTATCACTATGGCTTACAAGAGAATTTTACCCTAAAACTGAGGCATCGCCTCTATCCCCTCACCGCCTATTTAGAATTTTATTTCTTCTTTACTGACCTCAGGGTCTGTGTTGTTGTCTCTAAGTGTCCTCATCTTTCCTTTTTCTGATTCGGGAGAGAACTGGTGTTTGTAAGTTTATTTATTCTCAAGTTTTACCAATTTAAACAGTTTTTACAGAGTCTTGCATTGTTGAAAGGTTGAGCTGCAATCAAAGAATCGCTGTCTTTCGCTGCTGGCACTGCACAAGTGCCAATGCACTGGCTGCCAGTGCCACCCCGCTCTTTTCCTTCATGTGGGACGCCAGAAGAAAGAAAAAAAAAAAANTATCATAGTCTATCACTATGGCTTACAAGAGAATTTTACCCTAAAACTGAGGCATCGCCTCTATCCCCTCACCGCCTATTTAGAATTTTATTTCTTCTTTACTGACCTCAGGGTCTGTGTTGTTGTCTCTAAGTGTCCTCATCTTTCCTTTTTCTGATTCGGGAGAGAACTGGTGTTTGTAAGTTTATTTATTCTCAAGTTTTACCAATTTAAACAGTTTTTACAGAGTCTTGCATTGTTGAAAGGTTGAGCTGCAATCAAAGAATCGCTGTCTTTCGCTGCTGGCACTGCACAAGTGCCAATGCACTGGCTGCCAGTGCCACCCCGCTCTTTTCCTTCATGTGGGACGCCAGAAGAAAGAAAAAAAAAAAAAAAAANAACACCAAAACCAAGAAAAGCTGCTGCTGCTGCTTTTGTCCTTCTGTCCACAGCATAGCTGGTTAAAAGTGGCTAAGCAAACAAAGTCCATTGTGAGTCATGCCAAGACAGCTGCAGCCACGCAGTGCAGCCTGGCCATGCAGTGCTGCCCTGGCTGTGTGGCGTGGCCTTGGCCACAGGCCGCATGAATCTCAGCTGCGGGGCCACTCCCCACGCTGCTCCCGGCTGTGAGGTTGCCTGTGGTGCTGGGATAGTCCTGGTGGCGGGGCCTGGCAGTGGTAGAAATCCTATCCAAGCTGCATGCCAACCTGGCCACACGGGCCCGACCTGGTCCAACCTGTGCAAAAGCTGGAAGCCAAGAGAACATTGTCTCGGCCTTTCTTAGTTTTTAAATGCACTTTTCCACAGGGGCGTGCTTAACTCCTAGTGGTCCAACCAGGTGTCCATCCCCAAGCTTAGCCAGCTGATTGGCCCTTCAAAATCAGGCAGTTCATTGGCTCTGGCAGGTCCCCACAGGGAACCACCCTCCCTCCTCCCAGCTGAAAAGGAGACTTTCATTAAACCACAACGCTTATCCACTGAAAGATCACTTTATTTAGCTTTATTGTGTACAAGTGCTCAGGTCCTGGCAGTGTGGGACTGCAGGGGTTGCCTTTGTGAAGAGAAGCTTGGGAAGCTCTACCAGAAGCAGTTCCAGAGGACTCCAACACACCCACTCAAGGTGATGGCAGGTCTGAGACAGTATTTGTAAAAAGCATAAATGCCACACAGCAGAGGATGGGCGAGGAATAAGGAAAACAATATGTAAGAAGCAGCCTCACAGACAGTAATAGTGGTGAAGAAGGTAGGGGAGCAGGTGATCCAGGCATCAGAGCAGATTCCTTCGCAGGCCTGTGGTGAAGCAGAATGTCTCTGTGCACATGGAGAATTGGAATGGAGCTGATATCCACACTGGAACCTGTGCAGGATGCCACACCAGAGCAGGTGAAGATGCCATGAAGGAATCTCTAGTCTGTAGAGAGTCCACCAGCACCATGTTCTTGTGAGGAGCAGTGGCCAATGGAGAAGAGCGAACAAAAGAGTGGGTTTTCTGGTGGGAAAGTACAAAGGGTTGTTGAAGAGCCTTCCTGGCCTTTGTTGGCTATCACTTTTAAATTGTGCAGCTAAGAATTTATTACTTTAAGAAAATTCAGCTGCCATTGGTCAAAGAACACCAGTGAGTTTGGGTTTTTACCCAAACTGTCTGACAAAAACAACAGATTCAGCAGCTGAACCTCCCTTTCTTGCTCAGTGCTAGCAAAACTGAGGTTTCTAAGTATTTATATATTTTTAACTATGACTAATACTGTGTAGAGTCTCTTAATTTTACATACAATTAATTTTTCTTAATCTCTTCAATAGTTTGACTGCTGTGGTGACAACAAATCCTGACCAAAAGTTAATTGCCTCACATATCACTGCCTTGTCTCATACATACCCTAAATTAAGTCTCTGAAGACTCCAAATGTGAAGCTATTCTTTTCTAGTAAATTACAGGAACAATTAAAGGTATTTGTCATGCAAGAGAACTGAATTTTGCAGATGTACCTATCTTTTAGTATTAGGACGTATCAATCAATCCTCACTTTCTGAAAATCTTACATGATACTACTGAAAACAAGCTCCAAAAACTCCCATGCATCAGCCATCAATATCTAGAACCCTTGCTAACAAAAAGATACATCCAAATTCCATGCAGAAGAAAGGATCTTCTTAAAAAAATCTACCCTGCCACTAGAGATGTGGACTGAAATTAACTGATCTACTTTTCTAATAATAGTTACTGTTCATCAAGACAGTGACTCTGAGAGCAAAGTGCACAAGATCTTTCCCGTACTAACTCCATGTCAGCTTTGTTTAAGAAGCTCTGGGAAAACAAGATTGATAGTTTTTTCCTGTAAATATGAACACATCCTCTGCTTCAGAGGAAATCCATGTAAGATCTAGTGCTTTCCAGTACTAATGCACCATACATGCAACCTATCTTCAAGCAGTAACTTTCCAAATTAAAGTATATGTAAACAGAGTTCTGTCAGCACTTTCCTTTCCTGGGCTGGAAAAACACAAGTGGACCTTAAGTGTGTTCTGTCGCCCATATTGTAATTACTTTTCATAAGTTAATGGCACAACTTTTAATTCAGGAACAAACACTGGTCAAAGAGTTATCACGACTGCAGTAAATAACTAGACTAAAAAATTACCACAGAAAGTAAGTGATATTAAAAAAATTACTTTAAAGACTTAAAGAAATGCATACAGGTCAGAAGTTCAAAAGGAATCTTTTTTAGGCTAGATTCAATATATTTACTACAGCATTTCTTAGTTAGTTCTGCATTAAAACATGGAATACCACTCAGAAAGTATGTTAGATTTAGTAGCATTCCTAAACTGTTGGTTCCTTCGCTCTTTTTCCTAGTAGATTTCTGCCAGCAGAACACTGACTACCACAAAGACATCTGAATATGTCCCTTGAAAAAGAACTATTCAATTCCCAAAGTTTTTATCACCTCATAATCAGTTAAAAGGATTTTAACTAAATGTCTCTAAATGTCTTTGATGAAAAGGTCAAAAGCTTGCCAGAAAATGTGGCATAGCAGTGGCATCATGTTATATTTGCTACATGACTCACTTCACCTTTTGTTTCGTCAGAAACTACCTATTGATTTTGGGATTCATATTATCTTTTTTTAAAAAGAGCTGGAGTGCCACAGATTATTTTTTTCCCCCGGGCTGTATATTCTTCTTTACATCACATTTTGAACCATTTTGAGTCAGACAGAAATTGTTTGGCTTTCAGGAGCCCTGACTCAGAAAACTGTTGAACACTAAAGCTTGAAAGAAGGCACACAGACTTCTGTGTGCTAACAATTATTTGTGTAATACAATTGACCTGTTAAATACAATTAAACTAAAGTTGTCTGCAAGTGTTCTCTGACTTTAGGACAACTGGCACATAATAGCTAATGTGTACAGTATCAAAACCCTCCAAGCTTTCAATGCAGCAGGCCTATGTGCAAACATCCCAGAATGGGTCCTGGATTATGCTAACTCTTGAAGACTAGTCTCAAGTACCTGTAAGAATGCTGACTAGTAAAGCAAAACACATGCCATCCCAACAGTTTAAAAGTATAAGCACATGATTTTTGATAACTGCAGATGTTCTCTGCCATTGTTCTCTTTGAGAGGATAGATGTCACTGTAGTGAAGAGACTTGAATGTTGTTCTGCTCTACAACAAGTTTCTCCCAAGTGCCAAGAAAAAACAGAGAAAAAGTGAGAATATCCATTGATGTTAAATTGAAACACAAGGATGGAAGGAGCATTTATATTGGTCAAACCAAGCTGGTTTATTTCTGATTATTATTCAACATGTTAAAAGCAGATTCTGTCCATATCAAAACTGGTGGGGGTAGGAGTTGTTGTTGCTGCTGTTGTTGTTGTTATTGTTGCTATTATTTTGAGATAGAAGAGGCATCAAAAATAGTGATTAGCTGTTACATGTTTTCATTTCTACACACATGTATTTTGCAATAAAAAACCAAATCTATAATTAAAAAATCTCATCCAGCATAGTGGGACTCAGAGGGAAAGAAGAAAGTGAAACATAATGCCATGAAAACACTGAGAAAAGTGCCATAATTAGTAATCACTATGCTACAAGGGTACAATGAATGCTGCTGTGTAAGGGATTACCTCTGTAATACATACTATCTGATCTAAGCTTCTCAAAATCTGTGTTAAATAAGAAAACTCTAATTCTAAAATATGAGCAAAAACATCCTTTCCAAGATGAATGAAGATACCAGTGGGCGCTAGAAATTTGTTTTAGTTAAAACAACAGCTGTGCAGCATCTCCCCATCCTCAGACAAAAGAAATTCACCAACATGTAATGGAGAAAGGAAGCTTTATAGGCAGCAACAAAACTCAGAAACAGTGTGTCACCTAACTATCAGCCAGAACAAGAAATGAAGGGGCCAATCACAGATTTGATTTACTGTCCCTGCTTCAGTGTTTCACTCTGACTGAAACCTGAGAAATGGTATGTTAAGCTCCTTCAAAAAAATAATAGTGAGAGAGGCATCTCAGAAATCAGTATAGGAAGCAGCAAAAGTACTTTCAGCTTAGTGCTATTCTGCAAACAAAAAAAAAATGAAGACAGAAATGGAACTTTTGAAATAACTCACAGTACGTATTCTCAATGTAACCTTACCAGCATGCTTACAAGGTTTTAGTGGAATTCTATTACTCAGTGCTGAATCTTTCTACTACTATGCTTTGCAAGGTACTTTTACAGATCAGTTGTTGTCACAGCAGTAATTTCAACACAATGAGAAGCAGTTCAGGTTAGGTTCAGGGGAAGACCTACACACCTTTAGCATAGGTTCCATAACACCTAACTTTCAAGTCCTCTAGCTTAAAGCAAAATCCCTGACACTGTATTAAGTTTCTGTACCGTCTTCACAGTGCATAGGACATCAAGTGTCCCAAAATTAAAACCAAAATTGCAAACACTTTTTCAAGGGTGCCAAAACAATCATGTCAATAAATTGAACAGTAATGTGTCTAAGCAACTGTCACATAAGAAAATGTGGAGGCCAAAGTTTCCTAGATCTCAGATTTTCTAATTTCAGAATGTCTTCATCCACTATAAGCAAGCTACTTTAAAAGAAGGTGCCTATCTCTATTAGTCAAAGAACTTTAAAAATCCTGTAGACACTGACATACTTTCAAATATTTTAGTGGTTGTGACACTTATGGGAACTTTAAATACCAGAGTTTCTCATGAGAAGTAAGAAAGCTGCTTATATGATCACCAAATTACAGAGGCTATACAAAAGGTGGTACCAATACTACTATTGGGGAATTTCTTGTGGAACAAGGCCATGCTGTACCCCTNTAAATTGAAACACAAGGATGGAAGGAGCATTTATATTGGTCAAACCAAGCTGGTTTATTTCTGATTATTATTCAACATGTTAAAAGCAGATTCTGTCCATATCAAAACTGGTGGGGGTAGGAGTTGTTGTTGCTGCTGTTGTTGTTGTTATTGTTGCTATTATTTTGAGATAGAAGAGGCATCAAAAATAGTGATTAGCTGTTACATGTTTTCATTTCTACACACATGTATTTTGCAATAAAAAACCAAATCTATAATTAAAAAATCTCATCCAGCATAGTGGGACTCAGAGGGAAAGAAGAAAGTGAAACATAATGCCATGAAAACACTGAGAAAAGTGCCATAATTAGTAATCACTATGCTACAAGGGTACAATGAATGCTGCTGTGTAAGGGATTACCTCTGTAATACATACTATCTGATCTAAGCTTCTCAAAATCTGTGTTAAATAAGAAAACTCTAATTCTAAAATATGAGCAAAAACATCCTTTCCAAGATGAATGAAGATACCAGTGGGCGCTAGAAATTTGTTTTAGTTAAAACAACAGCTGTGCAGCATCTCCCCATCCTCAGACAAAAGAAATTCACCAACATGTAATGGAGAAAGGAAGCTTTATAGGCAGCAACAAAACTCAGAAACAGTGTGTCACCTAACTATCAGCCAGAACAAGAAATGAAGGGGCCAATCACAGATTTGATTTACTGTCCCTGCTTCAGTGTTTCACTCTGACTGAAACCTGAGAAATGGTATGTTAAGCTCCTTCAAAAAAATAATAGTGAGAGAGGCATCTCAGAAATCAGTATAGGAAGCAGCAAAAGTACTTTCAGCTTAGTGCTATTCTGCAAACAAAAAAAAAATGAAGACAGAAATGGAACTTTTGAAATAACTCACAGTACGTATTCTCAATGTAACCTTACCAGCATGCTTACAAGGTTTTAGTGGAATTCTATTACTCAGTGCTGAATCTTTCTACTACTATGCTTTGCAAGGTACTTTTACAGATCAGTTGTTGTCACAGCAGTAATTTCAACACAATGAGAAGCAGTTCAGGTTAGGTTCAGGGGAAGACCTACACACCTTTAGCATAGGTTCCATAACACCTAACTTTCAAGTCCTCTAGCTTAAAGCAAAATCCCTGACACTGTATTAAGTTTCTGTACCGTCTTCACAGTGCATAGGACATCAAGTGTCCCAAAATTAAAACCAAAATTGCAAACACTTTTTCAAGGGTGCCAAAACAATCATGTCAATAAATTGAACAGTAATGTGTCTAAGCAACTGTCACATAAGAAAATGTGGAGGCCAAAGTTTCCTAGATCTCAGATTTTCTAATTTCAGAATGTCTTCATCCACTATAAGCAAGCTACTTTAAAAGAAGGTGCCTATCTCTATTAGTCAAAGAACTTTAAAAATCCTGTAGACACTGACATACTTTCAAATATTTTAGTGGTTGTGACACTTATGGGAACTTTAAATACCAGAGTTTCTCATGAGAAGTAAGAAAGCTGCTTATATGATCACCAAATTACAGAGGCTATACAAAAGGTGGTACCAATACTACTATTGGGGAATTTCTTGTGGAACAAGGCCATGCTGTACCCCTAAAAGAGTTGAACAATTTCAGCCTTCAGATTGCAGAATAGCTACTTTGCAAGAACAAGACCACCCTGGTTTGTAGAACATCAAGTAGTGTTCTGTTCTGTAGGAACTGGACAACTTTGTTCTGAAGGTTATAGGATACCTACTTTTTAATTTTTAGATCATCCTTGAAGAAACAGTAGGCATTGTAAGAAACAGTAAGCATGGTATAAAGAACAGAGACCTTTGTATGAAAACAATAGGCCTTATGCTAGAAGAAGAGTTTATTGTTAAAGCAGAATGAGAAAACCATAAGTAAGCATAACAAGATCAGATACTTTCTTAGACATAACAAGATCAGATACTTTCAGCTGCCAACCAGTTGTCAAGCAATGCGTACATGACAACAACCAGTTCTCAAGCATATGTGTATATGATGACAGCCAAGTAGCCAATGAGATTTAAGCATTATATTTGTGAGTAAGTGTTGAAAATATGTATAATTAAGCTATTTTGTGCAATAAAGAGAAGACGACATTGGAACCATATTGGCGTGATTTGTCATACTTTGGCTAACTCTCTGTGTGGGACCCTCTTCATACTACTATTTATTCTTTTGGCTAGCTTTCAAAACACAGGCCTTATAAGTTATAACTTATAACTTATAATTATACTTATAGTTGTAAGTATAATGTCTGAGGAGCCTAATTTTGACAGAATGTACATACATTCTACAGACCAAGTGTTTAATCCCACATTTGCCACTGCAAAGGAGAATTTCCCTTAGCTAGATGGGGACATCCTCCAATGAAATTAAAAGACAAAGGCAGTCATACATTCTTCTGGTATAGACTCTCTCATTTTAAGACATAGTTATAACTGTTTATAATTTTCTGCTGATTTCTCTTTGTTACTGCAAAATTTGTACCTTTGTGGTACATACAAATATATAAATAGATAGTTAACTGCAACTGGAAATTATCTGCCTCAAGAGTATAAAAAATATTTTGTACTTACATGAATATATTTACCCACTTAAGCAGTCACTTTATGTCTTTATTTTTCAGTTAGTTTAAATAACTATATGCACTAATTCATAACTTTGCCTTCAGTGTTTTTCAACTGTTTATCTCAAACTTCTGCGCTTAGGTCCAATTACTTATTTGTAAATGACATATTCTTGCTGCTGAAAAATTAGGATACATCAGACAGAAGAAGACACATATTTGGAGCCTTCATGGAGAACAAACCTCAGGCATCACTCTAGCTAACAGAAAAGAATCTACAGAATTAGAAAACAGTTAATAAGTACACAAAAGGTGAAATTCCATTAGCTGATTGCTGTTATTAAAATCAGAGCTTTAAACAACTGTACAGAATATCTATTTAAAATGAAGACTTCAAGCTAAGTACAAAGGAGAAATAAAAATTAAAACCAAGATATCATCTGTTATGAGATACTGCTGTGCATCATCGAGTAGCACCTCCCTTGGAATATGTGCAATGTAGATTGGAAGTGATGTCGACTCACCTCTTGTTTTTGCAAACTGCTTGTGTAGTGGAGAGTAACAGTAGCTAATTAGTTTAAATTCAGTCTCACTGGGCAAATCATTCCACTCACCACAAACCTTCTTGTTAGATTCAACAAATAGGATTATGTCTGCAATATCCATGACACATGGACTCGAATTAGTCAAGCTAAATTACGACAGTGAAAGCCTGAGTGATTTTGAAGTGTAAAATTTGAAAAAATCCATTAGGAAACACCCAGCATCATCTGAAAGGGCAAACTGACAAAAACATACTTTATCTGTTGAAAGAATAATTTGATATGCGGCAAAATGCCAGTTGTACTGCCATCAAGGCATAGATGCATGCCACATGAGCAGGTCAAAATGTGTCTGTAAGGAGAATGATGTCCATCCTGCAATCCTCATACATTCTTCTGGTGTAGACTCTCTCATTGCAACACTCTTACACACAATAAAAATAGTCTTAAATACATGTTTGGGTAAATTTAAAGTAATTTCCACTAAAACTGAGAAATATTCAATATTGCTTCAACTTGTGTCTCAAAGCAGTTTTAGAAACAGTCACAAAAGCCACATGCATAATGCTACAGTAGTGGTTGGCAAATCGCAGATGAAAGCCTAACGGCAGCATGGAATACAATGTACTTGCATAAAAGAGGTGCTATTTACTGAAAGAGACATTGTCATAACATTTTCTTTCTTGCTTGCTTTCTTGCTTTATTCTTTTCTTTCACAGTTGCAGTTAGCTTGTAGCAGCCAAATAAATCTGGTCATATCAGACCTTCAACCTCGGCCAGCCTAGAGGTAAAACAGGTCCTCAGATGAGGCAGGGATAGGTTGGATTCAAATCTACACAAGGACTTCACCAATCATGTTTCATCCTGAGCTGCAGACATCACACTGGTCAGGAAGCTGGGCTGAGCAGGGATCAGAAGAATCAGCAGTTTAGACCAGGGTATTTCAAACCCCCTATACAAACTAAGTTTGAACAAAAAAGCTTGCTGCTGTCGCATGAAGCTCTGAGGTATCTGTCTCATCCCTGTTTCTGACCACCAACCCCATGAAACATGTAGCCCCCCCCACGTAATATTTTCCTTCCCTTCCCGGAACTTCCCAGAACTTCCCGGAACTTCCTGGAACTTCCCTTCCCGGAACTTCCCTTCCCGGAACTTCCTGGAACTTCCTTTCCCGGAACTTCCCTTCCTGGAACTTCCCTTTCCTTTTTCCTGATTTAACTGCCTGACCCACAGTTCTTTAAATCAAAATAAAGTCCCTTGTCTGCAAAAGACAGTATATCAGGGTATGGCTGTGTATCACATCAGCCAAAGGTTGTTACATTATAATCTAAACCAAGTATTAAAATTACCTAAAACTACAACAAAGAATTTCTTACACTTCCTTAGCTTCTAAATATAGGTATGAATTTTTTAGGTTTACTTGATTAAATACAAGTTGAAGCATTCAACCATGTATGTTCTTCAGGTCTATTTACTCTAGGGAGAACAGCCACTGAAATTTAATGGCAGTGAACCAAACATGATGAACTAAGGCAATTTCAGTTTTGTTGACTATTGCTCCAGGTCATTGTAATTTAATGAGTAGTAATCCTATTTAAAATATGTTACAGACAGCAAAGTGCCTGCTGGGAGAAAGCTGCTACACATGAACAGATCAAATATGTACTGCGTGCATTCGACCATTCAATAATCGATTCACCCTTGTTATGAGAAAATAAATGCTAAAGTCCTAAAAGTTAATTTCTATAGAAACATTTACAAGGCTATCAAATTATTAAAAGTTTTTATGGGTTCTTATTTGTTGCTTTTAGTTTTTAAATCTTTTTGCAGTACAAGGTGTATCTCACAGCAACACGCAGTTAGCCCTAGCTACTTGATTCTCCAGTTTCATCCTAGGCTTGAAGAATGAATTTTTGATTCAAAGACTGCTATTAATTTGAGTGAGGAAACCTGGGGATCAAGTAAACTTTTCCCAGTTTAAAGAATTTTAATGGAAACTGTTACAACTACCTTGCCGAAGTTTTTCATTTGGTTTGTTTTTTTAAATCAACATCTTTTCTTTGAGACAGTAGTCTTTGGATCTGATTCTTAAAAACAAAATAATTTGGCATTCTATTTTTAAAGTTAGCATCAGAGACTCAAAAAGTATAATTTTAGTTTCTGGTCTTTTTTTTCATTATTTTAAAATTGTATGTTGGAAGAGTACCTGTTCAGTGCATTTGGATTCTTTGGCTAAGCCTCAACTCAACTAATACTGAGGCTGGATCTAAGGGCACATTTGCTATCTACAGTCAGTGGTTCTTGTTGCAGGGCTCTCCTGGCTCTTTCTGCCAGCCTTCCCAGGAATAAAAGTAAAAATTGCAAGGACATGCAACAGGGGAATGACCTGAAAACCTTTGTGCTCTTCATGTCTTACATAGGTTTCTGACAGTGCTTTGAAATGACCTTCATTAACACAAAAAATATAGACTGTGTTCTTTTTTTAAATTGTGCAGGCCTTGCTGTTACAGGAACAGAAAAATATTGTAGCCAGTATAGAGACAAACTTTAAGTGATGTTCACACCACACACTTCAATTTCAAAGGTGTTCACACTTTAAACACCTAATTCCAGGTCTGGTGCTACCGTGGGTTTCAGGTCACTGACAAAGACCAGCATTCCAGCTGCAGCATTAATCTATCTGAAATGCCCAGATCCAGCCTTTCACGTGTTATTTAAGTTTTAATAACCAAAATATTTTGTGATGCTTATGCTAGCACTTCCAAAAGTGATGATTGAACTACCTCTTCATGTGGCATCATGAAAGTATTTGTAACAGATTGAATCTTTCATAGCCCAAATCACAAATATTAAACTGTCAATTTCAAATGTCCCAGCTTATCTGTCTCACAACCAGTTGCTAATAGTGTTTTTAGGGCTGTATTGTAGTAGAATAATTCCCTTTCTAAAGGGTTAATATTACAATTTCATCTGAACTGGCTTTTGGAAGGCCCTCTCTAATAGCTTTACTCTCAGTCTGCTTTCTCTCTCTCTTTCAGATGAAAGTGTTGTTGAAAGTCTGTCAGGAAAACAACATAAAACTGCAAGTAGCAGAGGTATTTCTGCAGTATTATTTCTGCTCTCTCATTTTGAATGTGGAAGAGCCTTTCCCATGCTTTTAATTCTGTTCCCAGACAAATGTGTGCCAGACATTCCCCAATCCTGACAGCCCATTTACTGCGACAAGCAAAGACTTATTTCAGTGACCTGTTACCAATCACTGGAAGACAGAACAGCTTTGAGACTTACTTTGTTTTCTCTCAAGAGGATTAACCAAGTTTTCACTGTCTTTTCAATTGAAAGCAAATGTGTAATAAAGTCTATCACAAGTAAGGTTTGGGCTTTTATGTTGACAGCATATCCTTTCAGAGTTTCCTGCTACCCTGTGGCAAAACATTTATAGTATCCAAGAAGGTACTAATCATTGAACCCTTATTTCTTTTAGCCTTCTCTTCTGCTTAAAATTCCCTAATGTTCTACTCTAATATTATAAAAGTTTCATTCTGAATCCCAACAGGAGAACAGCTATTCTTTTCTACCCTGTAATTCTACTGAAGTTAGTTAAGTGCTTTCTCATAACTAAAACCTGTAGAGGGCTAAAATTAACAGCTACTTTAATTCTTCTGCGTATCATGTTTCATTGTAATTTGCCTTCTGGACAGACTCTAGTCAGTGACTTCACTCCAGTCTAGAAGACCAGGTTTTGTTTTGGGGTTTGTTTGTTGTTGGGTTTTTTTGTTTTGGGGGTGGGTTTTTTTGGTTTTTGGGGGCTTTTGTTTGTTGGGGGGGGTTGTTTGTGGTTTTGTTTTTTAGGTTTTTTTGTGCTGATGTCAGTGTTACTTCTGTGCATGTAAAGGTCAAGACACTTTTGAAGCCACTCATTCTCACCAAACAGAATGTCCAAAATTATCAACTACTACAAATTTTTGGTCCTTAATCATTCATAAGGCTCCACAAATCTGGGGAAACCTGGAGGCTTACAGATATATTTGGTAGATTGAAACTTGAATCCTGAGTCTCCCCATAATGTGGTGAAAGGTTAGTTTCTGATATACATTCAAAATGTAGGAATTCACCCTGATGCACAAAACATTTGCAAGACTTAAGTCTAATTTCTAGGATTTGCATAACATTTAAATGATAAATAGACCCCATGATGTCCCTGATCAGGAAGATAATTTCTAAATGTTCTAAATTTCTAAATGTTTGCTACATCCAAATGTTTACTTAATATGACAACAAGAGAAACTTTTTTTAAAATTTGCTTCCACAAATACAAATTAAGCAAACTCAAGAAGTCATAGCAAAAAAGAGATTATATCAATGTTAACCGGAAAAAAAGAGGCTTAGTGCATCTATTTAATTGTATTTAATGCATTCTATTTAAGAAGAAACAGGATGAACTCCATGGGAAAATAAAAATTTAATTACTATGAAATTAGAAAAGTCATAAATCTACAACACTTTTGCAGAATCATGTGGAGTATTATGTTTTTATCCAGAGGCACACCTAGGAAGAATTTAATAGTAATCTATACAAATCTGAGAACTGGTGAGTGAAAAAAACCCACTATTATCATAAAAAATACTTTCCCACCTGTCCATGAATAAGGACCCTGTGTTTCACAGTGAGCCAGGAAATGCAGAAATACAGAAAAGTAATCAGGAATTTTAGAGTCAATGAAGAAATAACATGCATGAAGAAAGGGAAGATAATATAAAAATATAATTTTTCCTCTCATAGACACAAATTTCATGTATCTTCTAGTCTCATGGGCTAAAAAAAGCATGTGGTTTGTCAGCAGGTGATAAAATAATAACAACAAACTGGTGAATGTATGATCCTTTTTATCCTTATGCCTCTGTAGCTTTTTTTATGGATTTGGGTTGCTAATGACTGTTTATGCTTAGGAATATTTTTTTGTCAATTTCAGAAAGCAGAAATCTGAGGCAATAATCTTGGCAGACAGACTAGAAGGTGTCATGTAGATACTAAACAGAACAGAATATTAATTTCCAGTAATAAATAATTAAATCCTCTACATGGGTGGTGCTGAGGAGTAAGAAAGTGAGGGAACAATAATATTTCAAAATTAAAGTCTTAGGCAGATTTGGGAGAATTTGGCATGATATTACACCACTGTGTTTTTTGACTGAAGGAGTTTTCTCACACACCAGAAAACAGCACCATTTGACAAAAAAACCCAACAGCCCTCATAACTGACTGTGTTTCATCTGGAGAAGATCCACACACAAAAAACCCATTCGGCCTGTATGGCTTTAAACGAGAAGTACAGAAAGATGGAGGTATTTCAGGAGATATGTGGGCATTGTTGCCTTCCTCTGTTAGAAAACATGCAAATATCCTTATAATACAGTTAATGAATTATTCATAACACATACCAACATTTCTTCTGTGATTGTTTTTGCAAGACACTTGGGTCATATTTGAGGGTGGGAAAATCCAAAGAACTTCATGAGAAGTTAATCAGAAAGCCCATCCAGAAAGACAACTTCTGCAGATTAGGACTTCTTGAACTCTGAATGAGATTGTCAGTAATGCCAACACATTTTAAATTCAATTATCAAAAGAAATTTGCACTTCAAAGTCAAAGAAACTGAAGACTTCAAAAAAGACATTCTTATGGCTTACTAGATTTCAATTCTGATAATTGACATTTCTCTGAATATTGATACAGTCTTCAGTGAGTCTGTAACTTCACTTGATTCAGCCAACCTCTTTCTCAAGTGTTTTCTTCTCCAGTAGTTTATTTGTAAGTATCTGGGATTTCATAGAGACTTGTAGAGAAAATAACTGATCCAAATTTTTTTTGCCTTTTCACTTCCCACTTTTTCACTCGAACCAGATGAAAATACCACAGAAAAGGTCTCATCTTCATTTCAGCACTGAATCCATCTCAGTAGCAGCAGCATTAAACCGCTTTTTGTACTATAAAACTAATTAGCAATCAAGGTAGTTACTCTCCAGAGAATATAATACTAGTGAATAAAATTTGTGTGTCCTCTGGTGTTTTTCTCTATAAAATCTGGTACAAGCCACCAGTAAAAAAACCCAAACCAAACCAAACCAAACCAACCAACCAAATAAACAAACAAACAAACAAAAAAAACCCAACAAACAAACAACAAAAACCTGGTCTGTTCCCATACACAAACTTCTGAGTGTTTAAACTCCAGTTTGCCTTTTGAGATAACCCCTTGTCTCTGTTTGAAAGACAGGTGTCTGCCAAGGAAGGTGGGAACCTCCCTTGGAATGGAGAATATGACCCCCTTCCCTCTGAACTATTGTAACTTTGAAATTAAGGAGCTTTCAGGCAAAGATATGGGAAAAGAAATAACAGTGCTTTACTAGTATGCATGCGTATAACAAGGCAAACAAATAACAACAGTGGCAGCAACAACAAACAAAAGAAAGAATAAACCAGAACACCCAGTAAAGTCTCTTCCTGCTCTTCCAGCAATTTCCCCCTTGGTGCAGTTACGGTCACAGCCGGCAGGGGCGCTGGTGGCTCCCCAGCCAGGCCAGTGGGTGCAGTGATTCCCCCACGGCTGCAGGGAGCGCTGTGGTGCGGGGTTCAGTCATCTCTCCCACATGGTAATGGCTGGCACAGCCGGCAGAAGGGATGGAGAAGGAGCTTCCTTTATGAGCCGACCGTGGTGCCCCTCTGGATAGCAAAAGGAGCAGTGGCAGGGACCTCGGAAGCAGGAAGCTGGAATGGCAGGGAGGAGAAAGGTCCCGGAGTGGTAGACGAGATGTATCAGAAACTCTGCAGCCGGAACAGGGACAGGCAGGCAGGAGGTAGAGGGCTACAGTGTAGCAAAAAAGCCCCGGAGCAGTGGCAGAGGTACAGGGAGGGCTAGCAGCAGCAGCCCCGCTCCTACAAAGAGCAGGGAGAGGTGCTCTGGAAGGGGGAAAGGGCTGGGGGATCCCAGGGTTCCCCCTGAGGCACCTGAGCAGAATGTGATGGGTCCTTTGTTTGGTGAGGCATGGTGTTAATAAGGTCCCAGTGCAAAGGCCGCTCTTACGAGCAGAGGTCCACTCATGGTAGAAGAAAGGCAGCAGGAGACAGAACTCCGCAGTGGTGGCCAATTCTTCCCACAGCAACTGCAGCCTCTTTCCCCCTCCCCATGCCGAGAGTGCAAGAGAGAAAGGAGCTACACCCAGCCCCCTTTTCCCCAGCCCCGTTCTCCCGATACCTCTGCCCGGTATCTCTGCTCCTCCACAAGAAACCTCCAGGTAAAAAGAGAGAGAGTAGTCAGCTGTACCTTGCCCCTGAGCTGTGGCCACTTCTTTTGGCTCTCTTAAGTACTGGTCGCTATTGTTTCCTAGAAACACATATTGGGGGAAATTCTCTGAGAGAAAGAAATGAAAGAATCCTTAACCACAACACCACTACCATTAGCTAATTAAGGGCTAAATTAGGATTATTGCAGGTGGTGCAAAACTAGAAGAGAGACAGAAATGAAGGGTTGCCTCAAAGCTTTCAGTCTGCAGGAGTCTGCAGCAATAATAATGTCCTCAGGCACACTTGCAGGAATGCAGGACTGCCTTGTGATGCTTGCTGCATTTTATTCCAAGCAGTATGCATTTGATTAGGCCTCCAAGGGCTGTTTGATAGACCACAGGCAGCTGAATGTGGTGTTTCTCATATTTAGAGAGCATAATGGGCAGAAGAAATCCAAAATCTTTTTAGATACTGTGTAAATGAAGAAAATAGAGATTAATGGGGATGGAAAGGAAAACACAGGAATGCTCAGCGTGTCATTACAATAACAAGACAATCTACATTGTGATAGCCAAAGATGTGAGACCTTGCACACAAAGTCAAATATCTGCCTGTTTACAACATATGGGAAAGAAGAAGACAGGCTTAAGTTTTTCTAATTGGAAAAAAGGGTATGAATTAAGTCCTTGTGAAGGTAAGAATAACAATAATAATAGTGTATTAATTTTCACCCCAGAGATATAAGAAAAATAGTTTTACATCAAGGCGTGATTTGTAGACATGATTTCTTAAAGTCTAGAAAGTTGTAGGAAAGTGGGAGAACTGATAGTAGTTCCACCATATCCAATCATTTATAGTCTCTGTGGATATTCAAGCAGCCTCATTTCACCTAGTCTAAAATCATAAGCTTGAGATCAAATGCAGTTATGGGTTCTAAGATTTTTTGGTGCTATAGGCTTTTTGCTGCTTCACCAGAATTTATGAATATTTTGTTTTCTTACGATTTTGTTACCTGTTATTATAGATTGAAGGGATGCCTGATGTATCTGACTAGGATAAGGGAATTAAACCAGGATTCTTATCCTCTCTCCTCAGCCTGCAGTGGCATTGCACTTTATTTAAACCACAGTAATTTGTAATTGACAAACATAATCAGAGTGGTTAGCTTTGAAAATCTTTAATTTGACATTTCTTTCATTGTGGCTGCTGAACTATGAAATCTATTTTATCCGAGGTTGATAATTTGAATTTACCTCTATAGTGTGATAGAAGAGATAAAGAAGGTCTTGAAATTGCCAGAATAACACCAGATCTGAACACATGATTTCACATAAAATGTCCTAGTTAGCTGCCTGTGTATGGAATTGATGGGTATATCTGAAGATACTGACATTCAAAAATATTTGTATTTAATATAAATTTATCTGAAATAGGTCTATCAACATCTTGTTGTAAGCATTTTTTAAATTAAATTTGCATTGGTTTTATTTGACACAAGATGTGGTTTCTGAGCATTCCAGTTAGATCAACATTGCTCTGAAATTTAAGTTTCTGGAATGAATAATTGCATTTAAGATTTTTGATTACCATGTATTCTGACTATACCTTTCATATTGGAAGATGCTGAAGAATTAATGAAATTTATTTTAATTTTCTTTATATATACCTATTTTTTACAGGTGCTAGCTGTATTTTGTACACATAAATAGCTAAATTTGTGAGTAGTCTTTGAGCTGTTCACTCTATGTACTATTCATGCTGGTTAGCTTTCTGTTCATTGGACTCCACTACTTTTTAGCAACATAACTATCAACAATTAGTATGTCACAGAAATAGGTTTTCTTAAAATGTCTGATAGTATTTGGAATTTGTAACTATCATAGACTCTTAACCAAAACATATGTATGGACCAGTTGGGCATCAGTCAGTGGGTGGTGAACAACTCTATTATGCATCACTTTTTTGTCTTGAAGTTTATTCCTCTTTCTTTTCCTTTATAATTGTTATTGTCGCTATTATTATAACGTTTTACTTTATTTCAATTATTAAGCTGTTCTGATTTCAATGCCCAGGCTTTAACTTTTTTTGATTCTCCTTCTCATCCGACCAGGGCTGGAGGAGAGAGAAGTCAGAACAGCTGCACTGAACTTAGTTGCTGGCTGGGATTAAACCATGTGCTCTGTTAGAAAATGCTACACATTTAAAATGCATAAAATGTGGGTTATGACAATATAACATATAATTAATTTGTGGTGCTTGATACCACTAGATATTACTGAAAATTGTAAGATACAAAAATGATTTAACATTAATGAAAAAAAGCAGCATATACAGTTATACTAAGTAAACTAGAATAAAACTAAAAGGTCAATCAGTCTACATGCTTCAGTGTAAAAAATAATTATTGAGTATTTCAGGAGAAAATTTAATTAATGATATAGATACATCAAACAGTAGGGGGGTATAATGGATATGTTACATTCTTCAGAAAAACCTTATGTTGAACTCATAGACACAAGACACTTAGGCAGGAAAGCTATTGCTTATTTTCCATACAAAAAGATGCTTAAGATATTTAGGAAATAGAAAAAAAAATACACAATTTGACTGAGTCTGGAATGTTCAAAAATTCTAGCCTGATATTTTTCCAGGGTAAATTAATCTTTACAGAAACAATATTCACTCAAGTCTCCTCTATAATTTATTATCACTTTCATTTTTTGATGCATTTTATTTAAGTTTGTCCACAAACTAATGTTGTACATTTTAGGTAAAGCTCTGAAACAAAACTACAATGGAGATCAAACAAGTCAGAACCAAAGCTTTTCCCATCCCAGCCATGAAGTAACTAATCACCACTTTAGTACATTTGCAGAAGGAAAGTATGTAACATAGTCATTTCTCTTTGAAGTATCTAATTCCACCTTGTAAACCACAAAGGCGTGTGGTAATTATTTAATGATGAGATACCTCTTTCATCACAGCAGCTTCACTCATCTATAAATACAAGTATAGAGATGACAAGGGAGGAAGGAAGAAGAAGAATAGATTTCAAGTGGAGAGATAAAATTGTATTAGCATTCGTCCACCAGAAACAATAGATACATGACAAAGCAATTTTCAAAACTTTTTAATGAGTACCCCCAAGGCAGTTTTCTTGAGCTGCAAAATGAAAATGTCAAATAGATTAATTCAAACTAATACAGATCACCAAGAACATTCTGGGATGGTTTTTTTATTATAAAGGAAGTGCTGAACAGAATGTGGAGCAGCACTACAGTGATACTGGACACCCATAGTAGCTTAAATATTGTTACAGATCAGCTTTGATTAACAACAACACAATAAATACCACAAGTGTCGTGGCGGGCATTGTTCAGGGTGCTGTAACCTTCATGAAGAAGTGTCTTGAAAAAGACACCTCAGGGGCACAGGCACATCTGTGCTCACACTGCGTGATTTCAGCTCTTCTGTAATCAGTACACAGTAAGAGAGTGATCAGCGACACAGTAAGAGAGACAGGGTCTTAGTGTGGGGTTCCAAGGAGAGCCTTTATTGAGCTCCTTCCTCAAAGGGATCCAGGGACAAAACAGCCACTCAGGCAGGGGAAGCAGGGGTTCATATAAGGATCTTGAGGGGCAAGACAGAACACCAGGGCCAATGGGATGAGGGCACAGGGGTGGAGCGAGGGGGAAGGGCCAATGGGATACATTGAATCTGCATGTCACAGCAATGCATGCTGGGAGAAGCCTTTTTTCTCACCCTAAAAACGGAGACTGTTGCCTGAGGGGTTCTCCCTCCAGGGGAGTGTTGTGGATTCATTTCCTGTTGGCCCACCACTTACACACACAAGAGCATACAGTAATTCACCATGTACTTAAAATTTCTTTCTTTTGGAATACTTCAGCATGTTCAACAAAATTAAGTATTTTTTTCTTGGAATACTAGTTATCAAATATTAATGAGGGAAGGGTTTTATCCATCAAACCATTCTGATTATAATCTTACATACCAGTTTCCCACAGAAAATTATTACAATATGTGGCTTTTTTAAAGGCTAACCTAGCTGAGGAAATTGTTCCCATAAATTTCCTGGCAATTTGCTTCTCATTTATAAGTGTCAGCCCTTCTACTGTTTAGTTCTGCCAGTTCAAATCCTGTCCTATGCTATAGAATCTGCCACTCCATCTTGGGTGGGCAGATGATCAACAGCATCACCCCACTCTGAAAATGTGAGGAAATAAAGATAGCATGCTTTCCTTTTTCTTCATCTCTTCCCTCACAGGTTATAGAGATCAGACATGTCAGTTTACTGAGAGATCAGATTATTGCTTTAAGACTATACTGCAAAGTTGTATAACACATCAATTGTGAACATTACAGCAGGATGACATAGTCCAATGCATGATCTCTGTGTCAAGAAAAAAGGAAGTAGAAATTTAGACTTCGAAATATGAAAAAGATGATATAACAAGATGATCAATCTGATGTCCTAAGATTTAATTGGGGTGAAAGCATAGAAGTACCTCCATAAATTTCTAAATACCGTGATTCACAACTATCAGCATGTACAGAAGAGATTTCTGGGTTTTAGGAGGTGATTTGGTACACAATGCTTTGATTAAATAGTGACCTCTATTAAATGCAGTTTTGTGATCCCTCTGTACTCTGCTTTGTTAAGCTTTTAGCATCCTTGTTTGCTCCCAACATGTTCTGTTTGACTTTACAGCTGTTTGATCTGCTTTGTATCTCTTTTGTGGGCTTTTTTCTGGGGTTTTTGTTTTGGTTTGTTTTTTTTTTCCCTGTGGCTCCTTCCAGTTCTTTTTTGATTTGTTATTCTGAATGCCTTCCCATTACCCCCATATTCACTAGATTTTCAGGTTATTTCAAGGAAGAATGATTTCAAATATATCCTGTCCTACTCCAAACACACCAAGAGGTAAATTTTCAGTAAAATGCACAATCATTTAGGTGCACAACACTTACTAACTTTAATGGGACTCATGCAGCTAAATTCGTTCACACCATGTTGAAAAGAAAACCACAGATCTTCTCATCAATGAAAATTTCATAAGGATGTTTTGCCCAGGAACTCGGTGGCCACACAAAACTACTAAGAAAGCAACTGGGCTCAAGGCTCCTAATTGATGACTACACAACATAAATAAATCCATGTTACTCTAAATGCTTTGTTCTACCAAGTGTAGAATCTGAGGAAGAATTATATATATCCTTTATTAAGACACTTCAAAGCACATGACTTCATACAAATACAAATACCACAGAGAAACACTGTAACACAAAATTTTATATATTTCAGGCTAATTTTTCTTACTTAAATCCTGAACTAACAGAGTGGTATCTTTGGTCGAACAGTATCTGAACAATGCCCTTCATGCTGAGTGAACCCAGTATGAACACACATCAGAATCAGTTTTGCCTACACTTAACCACATCACATGGGAATCTTCAAAATTTGGAAAATGAGCATTGAAAGGAAAGTGCCTTCCACCCACAACTTCTCCCTGACAATTCTACCTATCAGTTAAGTTAAATGATATTAAATAGAAGTTTTTATTTTAACTCCAGTTAACTAAGAAATTGCATTTTAACCTTCACTCGAGTTTTTTTTTAGTATCTCAAGGAAATATGTATATACCTAAAAGGCCACTGCTAATGAAGTTTTTCAAATAATTTATCTTAAGAGATTTACTTTCCTTCAATGCCTTTATTTTTAAGTCTATTTCAGTTAAACCAGTCAGGCTTTATAAGCATCTGTTACTCAATCCTATTGCTATCCTGCTTTTAATTTCCATGCTAAAGCCCAAAAAGGTTCCAAAAAGGTAAAGAAAATTTAATAATGGCTTAATTTTTTTTCAGTTCCACACTAAATTTGATATAATTGCTGCATCATATAGTGATTTGCCTAGAATATAATCTTGAGAGATACTGATCTTTATAAAAAGCCAAAAATAGAAAAAGAAAACCCAGATAAGCACATTTAACAGAAGCATAGCCATATCTAATTCATTACACACTACACATTTTCTGCAATAATGATTCCTTCCACAGCTTCAGCTGAAAAAACAGGAATCCTTCTTTCCTGCTCAGAGTTTCGTCATACTTCCCTCTGCAGTGCAGAGGCAAAAGAGAAACCAGACCCAATGCTTCTTGTTAGAAAAAGCAGCATTTCAGAAGTACATAAAATATTAAAGCCTCATCCACTTTTGTTTTGCCAGGTGTCTCCCGCTCCTTATATGCTCAAAACTAAAGGACTCAGTAGCCACAGAAGTTGTGTCTGAAATTGGTAAGAATTTGCAACACTTCACTTCACTTCCCTGCCCATCCACATACCTGTTTGTCTTGGAGTTATTTTAAAAAATCAATGAACAAAGTGTTTCATCATTGAACTGAATATACAATAGTCCTGTTAGCTGTTATTAGTAAGGATTCATCTCTCCACTACTATCTGTTTTGTTTGATTTGGCCTTTTTAATTTCTAATGCAGTTTATGGACCTTTATAAGAGCCTTCATGACAGGCTTTTTCACGAAGTATTTTCCACATTCAAACCTCAAGGTTTAAATAAATTATTAACCTCCTAGGTTATTAATTTATATACTAGTCCTCTCATCAAGTTCTAAAAACACTTAATCTGAATTTTTGCTCATTTTAACTTGTTTTCAACTCTCTACTTATATATTCCCTATGCTGTGGCAAAAACACAGACAACAGCAGTCTACAACCCTATTCTCCATTTTGTCACCATCCAGGTTGATCTCAGAATGACTGAGTGTCTGATAAAGTAAAAAAAAATGAATGTTTAAGTGCTTGACCTAAGCCTCTGCAGGTATCTCCTGGAAACATTGCAGAAAGTTTGAAAAGCACAAGTTTAGATGGCACCAGCAACATATAATTTCAAATTCCAGAATCTGTAGGCAGAAGGGTGGCTAGGCAGAGTGCACCAGAGAGTGATTTGGAACTTCTGTCATTCTGAATGCATATGAAAGCCAGGACCAAATGTGTGCCTCAGGGAAATATTTCAATGAGATCACAAATGGAGAAAGAGCTTTATGGTACACTACAAGTAATGAATGCTGCCTCCGCTGAGGCGTGGCGACCTGGTTCGAGAACGGCACGACAGCCACTCCGGGCTGTTCGGGCCAAGTACTCACGAGCACCAGTATGGTGGATGGCGAAATGGCGTTTATTTAAAAATTGCGCGGGACTATATAACTTGGATATTGGCACGTCACTTCCTTCTGCATGCGTCACCAGCCTTGGTGTTGCCAGGCAGATAAGGGAGGGTGTGCAACCTGGACTGATCAGCAGTGGTGAGGGGCTCTATCTTACCCGTACAAC
>VXAX01003239.1:2187-15247 GCA_013399835.1 Leptocoma aspasia
AGGAAGGGGAATTTGTGGATGGAAGGGATGGGAATTTGTGGATGGAAGGGATGGGAATTTGTGGATGGGAGGAAGGGGAATTTGTGGATGGAAGGGATGGGAAGGGCAGGGAGAGGTGGGATGTGTGAGAAATGAACTCGTTGGGACAGGGAATGAGGGGCAGGAGAGGTGGGAATTCAGAGCTGGTCCGAGGCAGAAGTGTCCAAATTCCATGGTTGGGAGCAGACCTGGGAATTGATGGTGTCGTAAAATGAATTGATGGTGGGATAAATTTGCTGTTGGGGTTGCTCCTTTGGTAGCTCCTGTAGCATTCCCTGGATTTTTAAAGGTGGTAGGAGTACACTTCTCACAGAATTATCCAGAAATTCTGGAATTCTTGGGGTTTGGGCTGGGAGGAACCTAAATCCCATCTCGTTCCACCACCCCAGGCTGCTCCAGCCTGGCCTTGGACATTCCAGGGATCCAGGGACAGCCACAGCTTCTCTGGGAATTCCATCCCAGGGCCTCCCCACCCTCACAGGGAATTTCTTCCCAACATTTGACATCTTCTCAGGGGGTTGGAAAAAGGAGATCCCTGAGGTCTGTTCCATCCCAAACCATTCTGGGATTCCCTGCACTCCTGGAACCTCCTGGATTCCATGTCCTCGGATCCTTGGGAGTGTCCAAGGCCAGGCTGGACGGGGCTTGGAGCACCCTGGGATAGTGGGAGGTGTTGGGGGTGGAACTGGATGAGCTTTAAGGTCCCTTCCCACCCGAACCATTTCACACGATGGCTTCAAAGGCAGGATCAGCAGCAGGGACAGGCTAAATCAGGAAATCCCAAATTGTTCAGGGTCACAAAAGCAGGGATGAGATCCCACGTACGCCAGGGTGGTGCCACAGGTGAGGAGATGGAGCACCCTGCAGGCTCCATCCTGGCAAGGACTGGAATTCGGGATAGGATTTGGGCAGGTGAGGAGATGGAGCACCCTGCAGGCTCCATCCTGGCAAGGACTGGAATTCGGGATAGGATTTGGGCAGGAATTCAGGTCTGAGGCAGAAGAGCCTCCTGTGGCATTTGCAGTGAAGGATGGAGGGATTTTCCAGCCACTTGAGCATCTTTAAACTCCCTGAAGCCGTAGATGTGAGACAGCAGATCCCAAAATCATCCCGGAGCACTCCACAGCTCCAAGGCCTTGGAGGAGAGGCCATGGGCTTGATTATCACAGAATCACAGAATGGCCAGGTTGGAAGAGACCTTCAGGATCATGGAGTCCAAGCCAGCTCCAACACCTCACCCAAACCCTGGCACCCAGTGCCACATCCAGGCTTTGTTAAACACACCCAGGGATGGTGACTCCACCACCTCCCCGGGCAGAACATTCCAGAACTTTATCACTCTTTCTGTGAAAAACTTTTTCCTCATGTCCAGCCTGGATTTCCCTTGGTGCAGCTCGAGGCTGTGTGCTCTGGTTGTGTCAGTGCTGCTGGAGACAGAGCCCAGCCCCAGCTGAGCACAGCCACCTCTCAGGGATTGCAGAGAGTGCTGAGGTCACCCCTGAGTCTCCTTTTCTCCAGGCTGAACACCCCCAGCTCCCTCAGTCATTCCTCACAGGGTTTGTGTTCCAAATTACACCAAATTTGGGCCGTTCTGCTGCTAATTAACGCTCCCAAGCGCCTGGAGAGGCAGAACTCAGTGAGAGCCTCAGCTCAGATGTGTCTCCAAGAACGCTGAAAGCAAATCCGAGTCTGTCTCTGATCAAAGTCCATAAACAGCTCCCTCCTCCCTGGAATCCTGCAACCCAAAACTCAGATCTCTGACTATTCATCGCTTCCTTGGGGCAAATCCTTTTCCAAGTTCAGCTTGTTAGGTTTGTTGGGTTTTTTTGGTTTTTTTTTTTCCCCCACCGTTTTTCCGATGTGACAATAAAGCAAATAATAACTGTCAAGGCGCCAATAAAAGAAATGTCATTTTCCAGCCCTCGCCAGAGCCGCTCCTGCTGGGAGAGACAGAGCTGGAGCTGTCAGCTGCTGCAGCAGACATCAGCACTGATAATGTCCCTCTCTGCAGGAACCATCTCTGCAGGCTGTCAGAGCAAGAGCTCAGAGTCTGGAGCTCATCATCATCATTCCTGCTCGCCGTTTAATCGCCGTTTTATGTGCGGTTATAAGCCGGGCTCTTTTCACCTTCCCCCCTTCTTTGATCTGTCTGCTGGAAAAATCATTTCCAGCCTTCCCTCACTTCCCAGGCCGCCATCCCGAGGGTGGGAGGTGGCTTTTGTGGAGCCACGTGTTGGTGCTTTGGGGTCCTGCTCCCTGTGGGGAAAGGTCAGCGTCAGAAATCCTCCTCTGGATTTTGATCCGGATCGTCCTCGGTGGCAGCTGTCACCGCAAAGTGACAAAGGGGAGCAAAGGCTGCTCTGGTCATCCCGTTCCCCGAGGTTTTGCTGAGTCGGGATTGAATCCCTGCAGGATTTCAAGGTGCCTCCAAGTTGGGATTAATGGAATTTTTGAAATAAAGAGCTGGGAAGGAAGTTCAGGTTTTGGGGCACCTCCCATCACTGCGTGTCCAGGAGAGAATTCCCATGGAGCCAGGCTGGGAGAGCTGGGAATGCTCACCTGGAGAGGAGAAGGCTCCAGGGAGAGCTCAGAGCCCCTTCCAGGGCCTAAAGGGGCTCCAGGAGAGCTGGAGAGGGACTTGGGACAAGGCATGGAGGGACAGGACACAGGGAATGGCTTCCCACTGGGAAAAGTGAGATTTAGATGGGATCTTGGGAAGGAATTCCTGGTTGTGAGGGTGGGGAGGCCCTGGCTGAGATTTCCCAGAGAGGTTGTGGCCTCCTAATCCCTGGATATTTTGTGTTGGAAGGGACCTTAAAGTCCATCCAATTCCAACCCCAACACCTCCCACTGTCCCAGGTTGCTCCAAGCCCCGTCCAGCCTGGCCTTGGACACTTCCAGGGATGTGGCATTGGGTCCAGGAGGTTCCAAGAGCTCAGGGATGATAAATTCCTGACAGGAACAATCAAGGGAAGGTGGCAGGAGAAGGGGATGTGGATTCTTCCCCTCTCCACAGGAAATGTCAGGAATGCTGGGTCCATTTCTGGGCTCCTCAGTACAAGAAAAACCTGGATTTATGGAATAAACCCAGCACAGGGCCTCGGGAATGGTTAAGGAAGTGGAGAACTTGATGCTTAGGGAGGTTCTGGAATCTCCATCCGAAACTCACGGACATGCTGAGCCGCTCCTTTAGCCGATCCTGTCAGGGAGTTTGGATTAAAGGATCACCATAATTTATTTCCAAAATCATCCATTCCGCGATTCCGTTGATGTTTTGTGGATTGTTTTTCACACTGGATTTTTCTCAGCACGTGCTGAGCTCCCTCTAAACACTCAATTTTCGTTTTTTGTGTGTTTTATAGGTATTTGAAGAAAGAAGAGCCCTGCTTGGAAAATGGGTAAACTTTTCTCTTTAAATAAATCTTTGCTGCGGGGAGATTTTGGAAGCGATCAGGAGTTTATCTCATGGGAATGTGAACCTTCTCGTTTTTGGGAAAAGGGATTCACTTCCCTGATGTGACTGCTCTGCTTCTTTGAGGAGAGTAAAGGTGTCAGTTCCCTCAGTTCCCACATTCCGTAAGTTTGGAAGTTGGGAAATAATATTCCATCACTGGAATGAGCTGAAATGAGATGAAAAAAGCCCAGGAAATGTCTGTGAAGTCTTCAAAGGAGATGCTGGATGTTCAGATGCTGCCATGGCCTGCTGGAGGGGCTTTGAAATCTGTAATAAATTATATTTTATCTGCCCAGTGCACACATAGATTGGTTTGGGTTGGATTATTCTTTACGCTTAATAAGTCACTCATGAATTTTTTTTTTTTTTTGCATCTCAGATGGTTTTTACAGGCAAATATTTTGATTTTAAGGATTATTTGTCTTTCTAGGAAATAATCTTTCCATAATTTGTTGTGCTTTGACAATAAGGAATTTCAGGGACACCGAGGAAATGAAATAATTGAGTGATTATTGTTCAAAAACCAGCTTTTAATGGGGTGGGCTGCAAGTGGAAAACACAAAATTGCTGGATTGGAAATAGCTGGATGTCTAAAAGCGCCAAAACCCGGGAAGAGCCTTCCTGCCACCACTGTCACAAGTGCTGAATCATCTCCCAAAGGTCACATTTCCCACCCTTCCCATGCCACTGGACCAGCAGCTCTCAGAAGGCTCCTTCAGAGCTGAGTCTCCTCGTGCTCCTGCCATCCAGCATTCCAAGGGAAGGAAGCACAAAAGCTGCTCTGAAACCCCTGCCAGGCCCGGGGACGTGTGACAGGAACCACGCGGAGGAACCTCAGCGCTCCGGGCAGGGCTTTCCACGTCCGTGACCTTCTCCAAGTGGAGAAATGCTGCAGCAAGAGCCTACAGGGAGATGTGGGACTCCAGAGGGCTCTTTAAAATGCTGTTTATTCTATCCAGACAGCGATCACAGGTCCTGGGTGACAGAGCCCAGCCTAAAGCCACCAGCCACAGCTGTAGGCGTGCCTGAAGTCCCAAGTCAGGAGTCTGAAGCCCCTTTAGCTCTGGTTACAATACATTATAGACTGCTCTTTACTGAGCATCTGAGTCCATAACAACCGATCCATGCCTCTGCTATTACCTACAGCCTGCCCTAACT
Source organism: Leptocoma aspasia (assembly GCA_013399835.1). Taxonomy (NCBI): domain Eukaryota; kingdom Metazoa; phylum Chordata; class Aves; order Passeriformes; family Nectariniidae; genus Leptocoma; species Leptocoma aspasia. Next base: position 6,839 of record VXAX01003239.1, read on the forward strand.
ACTGACACTGCAATATCCGTGTCACTGTTCTCCAGTCACAAAGGGTCAGTGTGTCACAGCTACTGACACTGCAATATCCGTGTCACTGTTCTCCAGTCACAAAGGGTCAGTGTGTCACAACTACTGACACTGCAATATCCGTGTCACTGTTCTCCAGTCACAAAGGGTCAGTGTGTCACAGCTACTGACACTGCAATATCCGTGTCACTGTTCTCCAGTCACAAAGGGTCAGTGTGTCACAGCTACTGACACTGCAATATCCGTGTCACTGTTCTCCAGTCACAAAGGGTCAGTGTGTCACAGCTACTGACACTGCAATATCCGTGTCACTGTTCTCCAGTCACAAAGGGTCAGTGTGTCACAGCTACTGACACTGCAATATCCGTGTCACTGTTCTCCAGTCACAAAGGGTCAGTGTGTCACAGCTACTGACACTGCAATATCCGTGTCACTGTTCTCCAGTCACAAAGGGTCAGTGTGTCACAGCTACTGACACTGCAATATCCGTGTCACTGTTCTCCAGTCACAAAGGGTCAGTGTGTCACAGCTACTGACACTGCAATATCCGTGTCACTGTTCTCCAGTCACAAAGGGTCAGTGTGTCACAGCTACTGACACTGCAATATCCGTGTCACTGTTCTCCAGTCACAAAGGGTCAGTGTGTCACAGCTACTGACACTGCAATATCCGTGTCACTGTTCTCCAGTCACAAAGGGTCAGTGTGTCACAGCTACTGACACTGCAATATCCGTGTCACTGTTCTCCAGTCACAAAGGGTCAGTGTGTCACAGCTACTGACACTGCAATATCCGTGTCACTGTTCTCCAGTCACAAAGGGTCAGTGTGTCACAACTACTGACACTGCAATATCCGTGTCACTGTTCTCCAATCACAGAAGCTCAGTGTGTTACAGTTTAAGCTAGAAGTGGTTTTTCAGTTTTCTCACAGTGGAAATTTCTGAGACCTTTTTTCTACTTACAACACCAGCATGTCTATTTACTTCTTGTATTTTTCTGCTTGGTAAAAACATCTTCTGTGTGAGGTGGGCTTATCCTTTGCTCTAAGCCATAAAAACCTTTCTTAACTAACACACCCTTCGCCTTCTTAGTTCCCCAGTAAAACTGGCTCAGCATTCCTTTAGAGCTTTGTTATTCTGCTACATCAAAACCTGCTTCCATCTCTATTCCTTTCTCCGTTTCTACATTCAAAACCCTTTCTGCCAAGCACACATAGCTGTGAGACTCTCTTGCCAGGCTTCCATCCACCCCAGCAGTGCTGGAGCTTGGATTTCACGGCTGGGACCAGGCTCAGGGCAGTTGTAAAGGATTTATTCTGAAACTGGAAAGCTGAAGCCTGACTCCTGTTGAGCATTTTCAGTGATATCCAGGTGGTGGAACAGAAAAGAAATCCTCATTTAATGGTTGGACTCGATGATCCAAGAGCTTTTCCAGCCTTGATGATTCCTGGATTCTATCTGCAGATGATGCCAGGCTTGGAGGGGATTCCTGAACTTTGGGGGTTTAGAAATCCAATTTCTAATCCAATTTTTGGGGGTTTTCCAATCAGGTTGCAAAGCTCTGCGGCCGGATTAGGGCGAGGGAGAAGAGCTGGATGAAAGAGTGACACTCAAAAACTTCACATCTGAGAGAATCTGAGGATGCAGCAGCTCTGCAGAAAAAAAAACCCACTGGGAATGAAGGTGGATCACAAAGTGAATATAAGCTGACAGTGTCCTAAAATAAAGGGAAATATCCCAAATGCAGAGTCATTCCCGGCTTTTGGGAACGCTGGGAACAAGTCAGAGTTGACAGCAGGTCCAGAAAACACGGAAAACATCCCTGTGCTGCAGGGAAGATGGAGAAGAGGTGTAAAAACATCAAATGAAACACGGAAGGTGTCGAAAAAGAGGAAGGGAGTGCTCAGATCCCTGTGCTGACTTTGGAGAGGGCAGGAAGCCCTGGGCTTGCGTTCCAGTTTTGGAGACACAATTCAGACACGAGCAAAATGCGGTGCTGCAGAAAATTCCCTGCTGGAATGGCGTGCTGGGGATGAGGGGTTGGGATCTGGACATTTCTGAGGTGCCACAAACACTGCCAGGAATGGTTTAGGGAGAGCAGATCCTGCCTTGTGACAGATCAGTGTCCCTCAACTTTTTCCACGGAAGGAGCATCCAACCTCCTGGAAAAGCAGGACGGGAAATGCCTCGCGCGGCCTTGCCACAGTGGTTTTCCTTTATTTGGTTTTCCAAATAAAGGCTGGATTAAACTTGGGATGCTGGTTGTTTATTTAAATCTTCCTGATTTTACTTGCGTGCATCCAGGGATTTACATTTTCATTTTGTTGGGTTTTTTTTTTCCCCGCTGGTGCCACAGGACATCTTTGATGTCTCCCAGGGTGTTGTGATCCATAAAACACAGGTTGAGAAACAAGGAATGAGGTGACCTGAAGGGATTTCATTTGTGTTTCTGTGCACCTGACAGGAGGATGGAAGGACAGGACAAGAGGGAAGGGCCTCAAGCTGTGCCAGGGGAGTTTCAGGCTGGACATCAGGAGGGGTTTCTCCATGGAAAGGGTGGCCAGGCATTGGAAGGAGCCACCCAGGGAGGTTTGGAGTCCCCAAGGAAGGACTGGACGTGGCACTCGGTGCTCTGGGCTGGTGACAAGGTGGGGATTGGGCACAGGTGGGGCTTGATGGTCTTGGAGGTCTTTTCCAACCTGAATGATTCTGTGATTCTGTGGTTTAACCTCTTGTTCTGCCTTCTGTCACCTCTCTGTGTGGAACTGAGCCCTTCCAGGTGAGGGACACTCTTCCATGGTGGTGGCCACGGGCCACGTTCTTGATCTTCTCATGGCAGGGTTGTCCCTGGCCCAGTTTTCTCTTTTTCCACCGTATCAAACAAATAAACCTGACGTTTTACAGGGGACTCACAGAAAGATTTGGGTTGGAAGGGACCTTAAAGCTCATCTCATTTTTGAGCAGGGACACTTCCCACTATCCCAGGTTGCTCCAAGCCTCATTTCCAAGAGGAGATTCCTGGGAAGTCTCTCAGGGAGGGAAGGTGGCCTGGTGACACGAAGGAGACATTTCATTGTCACCTGCCACGGACAGGGCTCGGAGCTTTAAGATCCTTCCAACCCAAGTCTTTCCACGATTCTCCTGTAAAATGTCAGGTTTCTTTGTGTAACTAGAGAGGGAAAAGTGAAACCAAACGGATCCCAGGGGTGAGTTCCTAACTGCTTTCTTCATCCTGACCCTCTTGAAGGTCTTGCAGAGGTGTCTGTGAGAAGGAGAAGAGCTATTTGCTTCCTGGAGTTTGTTCTCCAGCACTGGAACTCATCCAAGGAGCTGCTTGGCAGCAGAGATATTTGGGATTTGGTTGTGTGGATTAAGGTATTTTAACAGCTCCTGGGTCTCCAACAAATCCTTTCAGCAAAACTGTGAGAGGACGGCTGGGGAGGGAGGGGAAGGAAAATTGTTTGTCTTCTGGAGAATCATTCCTGCTTTTGCCGAGCACAGGGCTGGAGACCGGGGTTGTGTCCCTCTCCAGCCGGAGCCAGTAAAACCAGCAGCAGAGGGGCCTCTCGGGGCTCCCCCTCGGTGCCAGGCGTCCTTATTTGTGCGTGTGCACTCATGGATTCATTGTAAAGCGATCCAGCACGGCCTGATGTCACACGATCCCCGCGGTGACATTGTTCTGGGGAAGGCCCGGGCCGGGGGAAAGCTGCGGGGAGAGGGAACGAGAAGCGAGGGGAATCCAGTCCGACTGGTCGGGCTGCTGGAACCGCATCCAAGGGGAGGATCCGTGGGGGAAGCAGCCAGATGTGGGATGGGGACTCGGGAACGCTGGAAAAGAGACAAACGGTGCCAGATTAACTCCTTGGCTGCCGCTGCTGGGTATTCCCAGCGCTCCCGATGCTGTGGCACTGGTTTAAATGGCGTTTGAACGCCAAGCTGAGGGTGGCGGAAGGAATTCCCCCACTGGGAATTCCGTGGCAGGGTGGGAAGGGTTAAAAAGGAGCAGCTCTTCCGTCTGCTGGGAAGTGAAGCTGGATTTGTTTTGACTGGTTCACTTAATCTCTTGATGTGGAAGAGACTGAGCCAGCTACTCCCTCAAATTTGTCGGTGCAGATTGGTGACCGGGGATTGTTTTAACGAGCAGAGGATGGAGCTGGGATCACGGATGGGGAGCAGAAGTTTTCCCCCTTCTGTGGCAGAAAAAACCTTTTATTTCAAGCCGAGGGGACAGGCAGAACCTCCTCTGTCCCCCTCTTTGTCTGATTTTCTTCTCAGGGAACATTTCTAAGTCCTAAATCCCCAGGTTGTACTTCAGTTTTCCCCTTAAAACCCTGCTAAGCATCATTAGAATTGAAAGTTATATGAAAAACAGGGATTTAAAAAGGGGAATATCCCTTAATTCGCATTGTCGGAAAAGACAGGGAGCTTTTTATATTCAGCTTTTCATCTCTCCAGGATCTCAGGAATGCCAATCCCACATTTTCTTCATCCTGACCTTCTTGAAGGTCTTGCAGAGGTGTCTGTGAGAAGGAGAAGAGCTATTTGCTTCCTGGAGTTTGTTCTCCAGCACTGGAACTCATCCAAGGGAAAAGAAATAAATAAAGAAGGAGTTCTTCAAAATGACCACAAAAGAAAATGCTTCTCAATTACCTTCATCTGCACAGTACATTTTAAACTATTATTCTGCCAGTCCTCCACTTGAGCATAGATTTTGGGTGGGGAAGAAGCAGGGGAAAAAAAAAATAAATTCTGCATTTCAGATCTGTTTCATTCTGACAGGGAAAAGAAAGGAACACTGCACATTAAACTATTTATTTACCCATAATAATAAAAAAAGCAGTGGAAGGACTTTTTTCCTTATATTTTAATTTTAATTTCAATTTTAATTTTAAAGGGCTTTTTTCCTTATTTTTAAATTTAAATTTTATATTTATATTTATATTTGTATTTATATTTATATTTATGTTGTTATTTATATGTTATTTCTATTTATATGTTATTTGTATTTGTATTTATAACTGCATTTGTATTTCTGTTTATACATTTATGTTTAACTTTTGAAAGCCACATTTGACACGTCCCTGAGGTCAAATGCAGCCAAGGATTGAGATGTGACTTGCAGAGGGCGAGTTGGGAGCTGTGGAAAGGTGGCTCCAGGGAACAGTGTGTGCAAACAGAGCACGGGGCTGGGGATGGCAGCCCCAAGCAGGAAACAAACTGGGAAAAGCAGCATTCCCCAACCAGGGGAATTCCCCAAAACCTCCAGTTTTCCCTTTGAAAAGGAGGTGAGTTTGGGTCAACGCTGTGCCGGAGAGGAGTTTCATGGAATTCCAGAGGTTGGGTTAGAAGGGATTTTAAAGCTCATCCCATGCCACCCCCTGTGACATTTTCCACCATCCCAGGCTGCTCCAGCCTGGCCTTGGGCATTCCAGGGATCCAGGGGCAGCCACAGCTTCTCTGGGAATTCCATTCCAGCGCCTCCCCACCCTCACAGGGAAGTGTTTCTCCCTAATACCCTGCCTAAACCTCTCCTCTTTGAGTTTAAAACCCTTCCCCTTTGTGGAGTCTTATCTTCTTTTTGCCAGGGTCGGGATTAAACACACAAGATGGTATTTCTTGTTCGGACTCAGATGTTTGTTAGTTTTTATCTGTATTAGAGTGTCACAAACCATGAGTTCTACAGCACTTCACTCTAACAAACTAAAAATGGAGCCCTATCTCTGTCTCTTTACAAGGCCTTTTGAGGATAAACTGTCCAATTAAGAAATGACACCTCAATTATTTTTACTTTTAACCCAACAACCAGCCACCCGTGGCCCGCAATGTGGACTTTTTTATCCAATTACACAAAATACCACCCAAACCCATGAAGAAGGTGAAGAACAACCAGCCAATGCCCTAAAACCTTCACCTCGCTTTGTGTATATATATATATATATATGTGTATATATATATATATCTTAGAACCATATATGACGATTCTAAGATTGTTGGATAGCCTGACTCAAAATTCGCAAAATAGTAAGTCCAGTTANGGTAACCAGGGTGCCAACACCCCTTGTTCCATCACCACACACTCTGGTAGGACAGGATGAAGCAAAATCCACATTTTGGATTCCCCCTCAGGAAAGCCCTCTCCAACCACCCCACCCTGCCCTTCCCACTGGGAATTCCTGCTGCTCCTGCCCATGGCCACCACCACCCTGGGGCTTTTCCTCCCTGCTGGCATCAGGGCTGCAGGTTTGGAGCCAGGTGGCAGCAATTTGAGAGGTTTGTGGGGACGAGGTCGATTCGAGCCATTTGTGGGGACGAGGTCGGCCTCCTCCCAGGAGATGGCTGCCGACAGGGCCCCTGCTGTCACTCCCACCGTGTTTGCCCAGCTCTGCAAAGCCATCCCTGCTTCCCCGAGTTCCTCCCCCACGGATTCAATCCCCGAGGATTCAATCCTCCCCTTTAGGTACCTGTTGTGCAAAAACCTTTGTGACTCTGCCACCACCACGGATTTTCCCTCGTGCAGCTCGTTTGGTTTCCCTCTGCCCCGCTTCTCGTAGAGGGATTGTGAGGAAAAAATACTTCACAAATTGTGAGGCAAAAATACTTCACAAATTGTGAGGAAAAAATACTTCACAAATTGTGAGGCAAAAATACTTCACAAATTGAGATTACAGCGGTGAGGGCTGTGGAAGTGCCAGAGGAGAAGGACTCAGCAATGAATTCATCACTGGGGCCTGCTCCTGTGAAAACCCATCTGAGCCTCCTCCTTTCCGTGAGGGAAGCCGGGCCCAGGAGCACGAGCGAGTCCTGGCCTAGGCCATCCCGGATCCTTTGAGGGTTAGAAATCATTCTGTGGCTTCAAAGTTTCTTTTCATGTAGCCTCTCCGCTTGTTCCCATCTCTCTGCTCCCTCGGAGTGAGTCACCAGAAGCTGCTGCTCATGAGCTTTCCCTCGCCTCGTTTTATTTCAAGAAGCTGAATCTCCGGTTTCTCTGCACCTGAAACTCCTGGGTTTTGGTTTTTTTTTTTTCAATTTTATTTGTTTAATTTATTTTTCAGTTTGACAAGTGGACAGACGGCCAGAGGAGGAGGGTCCTGGTGGACCTGCTGGAACGCTGCTCCCTGTCCCAGCAGAAATTCTGTGCCAAGCATCTCCAGGCCCGAGTCCCCACCGAGGCCGTCGATTTTACCACGAGGCTCCCTCGAGTCCTGTCCTTGTACATCTTTTCCTTCCTGGACCCACGGAGCCTCTGTCGATGTGCACAGGTAAAAAAAGCCAGCAGCACCTGCCTGGGGTTTGGAAAGCCAGGTCAAAGCAGTTAAAAAAAAAAAAATTGAAAATATGGAATTTTGGTGAAGACAAAAGGTCTTCTGACTTGGCAGCTTGTGCCAAATGCTTAGCAGTGCTTGTTCTTCGGATCCTAAATTAAGCCAGATCGGCCAAGATTCATGGAAGTGAAGAGCAATTTTAAATGCTTAGTTCTAAAGCATTTTAAAAGTGGCATTTCCAAGGCTGATTATTCCCAGAAAGGAAGCCTGATACTTCTTGAAAATCACATTCCTCTAAAACACCTTGCGCTGTGTGCAGTGCCCTTAATTCTTTGAGAAATATTGGCTTGTGCTTTTGCAAAGAACAACACTTGATCCTTCAAGGAAAACAGATGCTTTAAAATGCCTGAAGGTCAAGTGTTGGATGTGGAGAAGCAGAAAATTACAGATGGGCTTTGGAGCAAAATGATTAAGACTCCAAAAATCTGTTTGCGTGCCATAAAATGCTGTGAGGTGCTGCCCAAAGTGGTTTTAAATTAATGAGTTAGTTTTCAGTGAGTTATTGATTACCGTGTATATATACTATTACTAGTGTAAGTTAGTTATTACTGTGCTAATGTAATATTCCATGATATTTAAGGATATATAATAATCTCAGCTTGGCTAGGCCTTGCTTTAGTAACTTTGTCTAGCATTTCATGTGGATGCAACTCAAGCTCTCCACGCTCAGGGAGACAATAGGATAGAAAATGACTTAGAATCACAGAATATTTGATTTGGAAGGGCCCTACATCATGAAGGCCTTGAAAGGTTTAATCAAAGGTTTAAAATGGAGCACTAACAGCGCAGAAGAATTGAATTTATTTATGTGGGAATTACAAATCCAAAATCTTGAGACGCTTTAAGCGCCGGGGTTTTCAGCTGGCTGGGAATCCACAGGTGAGCTGGCAGTGGAAGTACCTGTCGGAGCTGGACCAGCTGTGGATGCTGAAGTGCCTGCGTTTCGGGTGGTTCCTCAACTTCTGCCCCACGCCCTTCGAGCAGGGCGTGTGGAAAAAGCACTACATCGAGATGGTGAGGGAGCTGCGCGTCACCAGACCCAAGGTACGCACTGCTGGGGTGGATGGAAGC
>VXAX01003258.1:0-55814 GCA_013399835.1 Leptocoma aspasia
GTATCTGGATCGCGGAGGAAGCCAGCGTGTCTGGAAAAGCAGTTGTTCTGCTGACTTGGTCGTGCAAATTGTTTTTCACGGGCATCCCTTCGCACACGAGTGGTCCTAATGAAGTCACTGTTAATGCCAAAGTGCAGTTCTCAGGGTCAGGTCCGGAGCCCTTTCTCAGTGATCCAAAATGTTGGCAGCAGGAGGACAAAGTCTCTCTCAGCTTTTTTTCATTATTGGTTAAGTAGATGAGATTTACAAAGAATCTCCCCTACTTCTCCAAATTATGAATGGTGTCTTTTTTACATATAGCATAAACTAAAAGAAAACTTGCTGTTTCATAAAGATAGTTCTCACAGTCATTAAAATTTTGCTTTCTTCCTCTGGCTGGTCATTATATTTCTGTTTATGAAAATCACATCTCCCTTGAGATCCTTGTAGTTCAACTAGGAGAGATAAAAGGGAGTTCATAGTAGATTCAGAACAAGAAAAAAATTGAGACTTCTGAGAATTTAACTCAAGAAACTACTAGTCAAACTATGTAGGGTTTGACCCAGATGGGCCTGGTCCAAAAACTTCAAGGCCACATCTGTGCTTTCAAATCCATATGTTTCAAGCACAGGGAGGAAGGAGTTAGACTTGGGAGCTCATCTGAAAAAAAGATTCAAAGCATATGTAGTAACACTTCTGCAGGGAATTGGGACCGGGAGAGGAGGGTCAGGCTTGGAGCTCATTTTTAGAAGGAATTCCAAAGCACATGGATGTGGTGAAGGTCTGGTATGAAACAACGGCACAGCACAGCCAATGCAATGCCATTAAATGGACCGTTTCAACCCAAATTGTTCTTTGGATGATTGCAAAGTTATTTGTCACATTATTCCAACTATTTATCTGTCTAGTGAAGAAAGCCCTTGCTTTGTGAAATGCAGCCATTGCAACAGCATCAATTGCTTGTCAAATAACTAATAACAAGCATCTTTTGTAAATTTCTTTTTAATGTATTTTAATAATTTGTTTGGCCATTTTTTATATTGTGTATTTAAAGTGACATATTTGTTCCTTTGCAGATTGTCTCTTGTTTTAGGGAGGTGAAAGAGGGGAAGAAAATTATTTTGATGAAGCAGGTTCATTGGGGCATGAGCCTCACCTAGACTGTGAAAATTTGTAAAAATTTTCTGATCCATATGAAGAAATTCGAAATCCTAATACCTCAGGTTGGCATACACACAAGTACCCCCTATAACTTCATCAGCAAATCTTTTATTTGGAATATCACTTATCTTCACTGTTTATGAGAAATAGAGAACAGCTTAGCATAAGTGACCCCAAATGAGATGGGTTTATCCATTCATCTTGTGAGATGCTGCTCACATTCAGCTCTTGGGAATAAAACAAGGCCTTAGAAATGTCTCAAGTTCAGCAGGTCTGCTGAAGTGGCCAGGGGAAGAAGCCCTGGCTTTCACAGCGGATTACAGAGGTCCACTTGTGTCGAGGAACTTGAGTTCATAACGCAGCCACCCTTGTTCACAACTGCCTTCCCATACACATATTTGTTAGAGTTTAAAGCAAGCCCTTTCTAATTAGAGTCGATGACACACCCTGCAAAACCAAGGTTTTCACAGGAGAGCAGATCAGACAAAAGAATCCCAAATGTCAGTAACTGACTCTGTGTACAGTGGGATTCATGACTGTGTTGCTTGGGCACAGGAGCCACAATCACAAGCTGGTTACGTTAATCTGGGTATGAATCACAACTGCAGCTAATTCTTCCTCCATCTGGGAGAAAGTTTTAGCTTCTCTCAAAGTGACAAATCTTGCAATTCTTAGCATGGCTTTGCTCAGACATCAAATTCCAGTTGATTTCAGGAGAGTTTAGCATGGTATAACAACTAAACAGGAGCCCCAAGATTTGACTCAGTATATAATGATCCTCAAACTACAGAGACCTCAAGGCATACAAAGATTTTTGGTTTTCCTTCCATGGGGCCAAAAGTGCATTAAGTAATGACGTCTAGTAAAATATCAAAGTACACCATTCACAAAACAGTACTAATGATTAAAGGATCTCCAACCCAGTGACCTCAGTGGAATTCTTAAAGTTCGAAAGTTATGACGTAGAGTATTATTCATTGCCCTTTCATTAGGGCTGACTATACTCTACTTTTTCAGAAGATGGAAAACCCTTTTGAACCTTGCTATACTATTAAGCAGTTGGTGACAGGAAATGCATCTTAGCTGAGGAACAAGTGAATAAATTAATTCTAGGAATTCATTGTCAATATTCAATAGCATAGCAAAATTAATGACAATAGTTGGAATAGCAAGAATTACCTGATAGATGAAAGCACCACACTGATTTTCCTGTCTGGGTAGTGGTAAGATACTGCTTTCCAGTTCTTCTGCTTTATCTCCTTCCTTTTCTTCCCCTCTCCTGCCATGTTCCCTCCAGCTGAAGATGAAAGAAGGCTGGTATTGGCCTCCCACAGTCTCAGGTGGGTGCTGTTCTCTTCCACCTGGAAGTGGCATGCTGGTCATGCTACACCACCTCCAGAATAAGTGAGGGTTGATATGTGTTTTTTAAAGTTGAAAAGCCCCATGTAATTATTTAAAAAAAAAAAAAAAAAAATAAAGACACACAGAAGCAGTAAAGTGCAAACTGTGTGTCTCCTCCTCCTCCTCCTCTGCATTAAACAATCTAAGTCCATATTGAACAGAAGTGTTTTAAGAAAAGGTTGCTCAGTTGTGAAGGACAAACATATATGTGCTCTCAGCAGCATTGCCAAGGCCAATGGATCATATGTAAGCTCTTAATATTTCCAGGATACAGCTGATACAGAATTTTTAACCTCATCACTCTCAGAATCACAGATGGTCACAAACCACACTCAGCCTCCATTTCAACCACGTTCCAACCAAATCCCTTTTACTCCATCAACAAAGAATTGCCCACAGCAATGATACCTCTTCAACAGTTGCCTCAGTCACTACCCTGCTGATGCATTTAGGGCCACAAACCCTTTTATGAACATTTAAAGTTTAGTTTGGTGACCCATGAGTGCTTTGACTGCTCATTCCAAACACATAAATGAGATGCCTGTCACAAGACACTGTTTTAGCTTTTGGGCCTTTGTCCTTGTACCTCTGGTCTTGGTAGTTTTTTCAGCACTTTTGCCTTAGGCATTTTTGCAATCAGGCGTGTTAGCACCTCCTGGCTTTAGCAACTTTGCAGCCTTAGCTTATTGCCTCAAAGCTTTGGCATGCGTCTGCACTGTGGCATCCTTTCAACTCCAAACATACTTGCTTCACAGGTTTTCCTTGGGTTTTTCTTGGATGTCAGCAACTGCCCTGACCCTAGAGGGGGAAGAAAGACTGATCAGCAAGTTCAGACATTGTCTGTGCAGCAGAAAGATGTCTATCACAAATGAGTACATTCAGTACATCACTTGCCAGATACTGCACATGCTCAGGTACCATGAGAAATTTTTCCAGGCCTTCTTCAAGATTATTCCTATAAATCTTCTGAGAGCCTGTGATGATTGTCTGGAGAAAACCCTGGCAAACTTCATAGTCCCAGATTGTAAGACTACTATGTCTCCATACTCCAGTGGATATAGTTTCCATTATTAAAGTATTTTCTCTTTCACTTCTCTTCAAAGCCAAGAAAACCCATCAGATGGAGATGGATGTTGAGGTTAAAGGCTGGGTAGTTCAGGGTGACAAGTGCTGATACAGTAAGCTGTTTTCCACAACCACCAGTAGGCACCCAGTTGTCCTTTGTACTGCCCCCACTAAAATACTCCTTTTCAGGTGGTATCACATCTTTTCATTGTATTCAGGAAAATGAGTTTTAGAAGTCTTGAAACGGAAGAATCCATGATGATGAGTATAAAGGTTCATGCCAGGTTAATCTTTGTTTTCTCCATCTGTTACTCTGAAAGTCCTCATCAGCAACTGCCTTCAGTGAAGGACCAAGTTTAGAAATGCTTTGTTTTTGTGAATTCCTAATGGTCACCTGTTATGTCCTGCAACTTCTCTCTCAAAGACCTTTGCATAGCTAACTCACTAATCCAGATTTCAGCTCACCAGAAAAGTGGAAAGGTGAAAAAAATCAGTTGATGCTTCCTAAAACTAGTGAGACTCCTTCTACCATGTATTTCTCTAAAGCTGAGGAAGCCGGGCCAGGGCTTTCCCAGCAATTGGCTTTTTCAGTATATTTTAGTGGGTCTTGGACCTAGAATCTGTTTGCTTGCAATCTGATTGCAGATTCTCCAGAAAAAATTCAAAGATCATACAAAATTAGCAGGATTTTTTCTGTCATCATTTCCCCAAGGAAAACGCTGTTCCTATTCAAATGAAATGAACTTGCAGTTTATTTACTAATCCAAAACTATGGATGTCCTCCATAAAAAGCAATCCTTGAGATATTTTAAAGTGTGATTTTTCTGAGTTTTCTTTTTCCAGTGGATATTTTGCTGAGATGAAATTTGCTAACAACTGTAACAATATGCAGAGAAAGAGGAAAAAAAAACTTTTTCCACACCATGTATAGTGTACTACACATAAAAAGAGAAAAAGCAAAGTAGAAAGTACTGCCATGACTTCAATAATCAGAATATTTCCTTTAGCATCTAAGAAATGACAAGTAAGAAAGTTTTAATATAGGAGAGAACTTTTATTTGCATTTCTTAACAATAAGGGTGGTTTATACTCCACCTGGTGTCTTTTCTCACATCATCTTTTATGGGCTTCTCTCAGTGACAAGTACCTTTGTACAAAGGTTTCCTCCCCCCCTCTCCCCCTTCTCTGGTTCTAACTCTCTAGCAGGCTTCAGCATACAAACACAATGGGAGCATTGAAAGGAAGACAGTGGGACACCTCCTTTGATCTTGTGTTCTAATAACTTGTGTATGTTTGTGTCCAAAAACAATGTTCCAAGGCTGTGAGGACTGCTGCTGCCGAAAAGAATACTCATCACAGGGGTGGTGGAATAGTTAAATTGTATTCAAGAGAGTAAAGTACTGGCCAATAATGTAAACAGCAGACTGTAAACTCCACTAAAATGCTTTGATGACTGAAGAGAGCCCCACTCCACAGCTGACAACACAGACATCATAAGTCTGTTCAAAGCATGGCACTGAGGGTCACCATTAAATCATACAATTCCCTATTACTTTTCATATCCATTCTAGAGGATACTCACTGCACATGGACAAAGGAAACATGTCCTGCATTAAAGCAAATGGCTACTGTCAGATGGCTACTGAGCCAGCTGAGCTCCTCCACTCTGCTGCTACAACATTGTTCAATGTTGTTGGGGTTTTTTAAACTGTAAGAAGCTGGATTTCTGTTTTCATTTTTCATTTTGTAACTCACTGGTGCTTTTCTTTCTGAAAAAGGAAAAATTATTGCTGAAAAAACAATTGGCATGGGAACAAAGTAGGACCAGTCAGACCTTACACACAGAGCACACTGCTTGTGTAGAAGTCACTTCTGACAAAGTGGCAACCCACAGCAAGGGGTGGAGGAAGGAGAAAGTTGCTTGATCACTGTCTCATTATTTACAACTATGGGGTGGTAAAGTCTTATACTCTCACATGTTGGCAAATCCGTGACCTGTGGAAAGAAAAGGTAAGGATCAGGATCTGCACCTATATTTTGTATTTAGGTTCCATCTCTGGAGTATTTTCAGCATATTTGAAAGTACAGACATTGACAGTCACCCAGGCCTGATTTCCAATATGATAGCATTTGCAAAACTCTCATGAAATGTGAAAGGCTTGAATTCAGTGTGTGGTGGTTCAGCACAGCACTTCTATGTTAGCTTTGCTGGGTTTTTTTAAAATAAGCATAAAGTTTATTGAAGTTCTGTTGCTATAGTAAACAGGGTTGGTGCTGTGCTTACAAAGACATGTAAGAAGTGTTAACTTAATAAATATCTGAAAAGGATAAAAAATGTTAGTGAAACCACCTTTTAAGATCTGCATGAATTATAACAATTCCAAAGTGTTTTGGCAAACTCTCATAACCATATCATACTGGGAAATAAAACTACTCTAAAAACTCTGCCTGGACCACCATGTCACTGTACAAATCTGGCTCCAGTAATTTGCCACAAGTATTTTGTCATTCTAAAAGAAACTTGGCTATAAAAGAACTACTTCTTTTGACCATTAAGATACAGCAGAATAAGCAATCCGGTTTATCTCCAAGTTGTTTACACGTTGAGTCATTGGTTACTACTGATTTTCCCCACAGGTACCCTGTGCACACCAAGGAGTGGTGTTGGTACAGAGCCTGTGATGCAGCAGGAATACAGAGACTGACTCAGGTGAGGGGCTGAGGCACAGAAACTGCCCTTCTCCATTTCCCTGTGTGTGTTTCTGCTCTGCAGTACCAAGCAGAGCCCAGCTGCCTGTAGCCCACAGAGAGTCTTGGGGATGAATTACCCAAGAGTACAACAGAAAAGATCCGAACTGTTAAGTGTTGAGCACAGTCCTGGCTCAGTGCTCGGCCTTTGTGCAGCTTACCAGGGTTGCTGAATCAGAAACAGGCTCGTTTCAGGCACAGACCCAGGGAAATGCAGGCACACAGCAGGAGCAGAGAGCGTGCCAGCACTGCCCAGCACAGCACACACACGCTCCAGGTGAGGAGACACAGACAGAGCCCTGTCTGCAGGGAATTCCTGGTGAGGAAAACAGAAATCACTAAAGCAGTTCAACTGTATTGAGGCCACCAGCACAGCACACACAGTTTGATCTAAATTGTCCTCACTGTCTACCTATATTCTCTAAACTTTGCTGTGGAAAACAGCTCTGATTTCAAAATTTACTTAGTTTTTTCTTACAAGGTGCATCCAAAGGAACCACAACACTGACTCGTATAGATAAGACACTTTCTTAAATGAGCTTAAAATCAAAGTCTTCTTCACTTCTACATGGAAACTGCTGAAGGACTGGCAGATGAACAATACAAAATGACCAAGTAAACTCTGAACATTTAATTTATACTTCTCTGCTTTTCTTTTACCATTAACTATCAGTGTTACAAGACTCTGCTTCTACCAAACACACTGCACATTCATTTAATTTGTGTGCTCGATACATGGTCTCTTCACTGTACCTCTGCAACATTTTCTTATGGCATTAATGACATAATTATTTCATTCAGATAGGCTGCATTAGTTTGAATGAAGATAACCCATGGAGATCCACTTTGCTGCTCTGTTCTGCTTTCTGTGTCCTTTTACATTGTGCATTTTCAAATACATGACAGAAGCTACAGGAATTCCGGGATTTGCATAAAACTAACAAGCCCTCAATTCTTCTCCTGGCATTCATAATTTTGCCATGGTGGTTTTGAACTAGTGCCAGACCACGTCTAACCAAGGCAGCATTTCTGCCAGCATCCTGCAAAGGCAGGGTGCATCATAGCAGGCTTTCCCCTTTGCCTCTGTTCTGGCAGCCAAAGGGCAGACAAGTGAAAGAACTCGGGCACATAAACCACACACCTTGTACTTCCTCACAGCCTCCCTTGTAGAAGCCTCTTGCAATATCTTAAGAGACTCTTTCCCTGTAAGACTCCTTCAGTATCATGAGGCAGGTATCTGACTGTGGCTGGGTCACTGCTGCTACCACCACGTTCACACAATAAGAGAACGGTGTCTTATTTATTCATCCAAATTTAGATTTAAAAAAATACAAATTTCTGAACATATACTAGGTAGAATTTATCTTCCTCTACAGTCAATGGAGAGAAATGGGTGATTCATGTGACCTATTTTATATGTCTCTATGAAGTTGAAATGAATCATCTTCTAAAAGTACCTATTAGGACATGATTTGTCTCATCTTAACATAGACATTTAAAATAGGTCAGATGAACAGGTTATTCCCTCCCTTGGCTATAAGGGGAGACCACCTGACCAGATCAAGTGAAGATACTGTAGATAGCTAAAATTGGGTGAGATGCATTCCATTTTGTGCATATGGAGCAAGATTTTAAGGTTCTTCTTCCCCTGGTCTTGAAGGGACTTTTCTTTTTTTTGAACACAAAAAAGAATACTTCTGCATGCTATGCACTGTAAAACAATCAGGAGATCAGAGGAAACAAAATGCTACAACACTGGACAAGGCTCAAGTGGGATGTACAAAAGCGTGAGAGATCTCAGCTCTGTCACCGTGCAGAAGACAATCAATGTGTAAGTTACAGCCCATTCTTGTGTCTGTAGTTGTGGGTCTGTGGAATGTTTCAAGGTGTGTTTTCTGTATCTGCAAGGAGTTGGAATATCACCACAAAAAGTTTCTTACTGCTCCAGTCTTAGGGTTTGCTCTAATCATCCCTCTTGTGCAGAAAGGTACTGTCCAGAAAAACACTGTGACCAGATCAGCCATTCCCATCAACCTCAAGCAGACAAACACATGCAAGAACAGCTATGCAACCTCTGCTCCTCTGGTACTCCTAACCAGCTAGACAGTGGGAGTACAGTAGCTTACACAGGCTCAAGGAAAGTCTGGGCAAACCAACATAAGGGAAATCCAGCGACAGTTTCTAAATACAGAGAAGTCATTTCAGACTCAAGAATTCCCTGAATAACAAGCTGTGAGAGACTGAGAGATGATTGAGTGGAAGTATCATGATATGTTAACCCTATTCTATTTTTCCCCAGGTATCTGCTTTTGGTCCATGTTAGAGACCAGTGCCCTGTTCAGCAATTCTTGATCTACCTACACAAAATAATAGAGTGGATCATGAGGGTTTCAGACCAATTGAAGAAGTTCAATTAGTATAGTCCCCATAGAAGAGAGGAAGAAAATTCTTGCACCGAGTTCAGCTAAGCCACTGAGCTGGTCTGGAGGCTCCATACTGATTTCAAGAGACCCATGAGGTACTATTCAGTCTCTTCATGTCTGAGTAGCTGTGCAATAATATCCACATTATTAAAATAAAATCTTGTTTCATAAGACAGTTTCCTCATATGTTCTGAGTATTTCCTACTGAGAGTGGGAAGGCATTAATAAAACTGGATTTAAAATTCTACAAATCAGCATAAATCTCTATGGAAAAAGAATATACTTCAGCTCTTCCCCGCTGTTGGATTATTGTTTAATACCCTATGGTTCTCCACAAATTCTTTTCTGTAGCACAAACCAGTGAGACGGATAATAGAACTTTTGTTTATAAATTCTATATTCTCTTTACTATAATGTCTAATATTTTAATAGCTCATCTTTCACACAATGGAATCATACTCAGAATTATGGCACCCTGGCAAGTAGTTAAGGAATTTAAATGTATCAGTCTTAAATCAGGCCAAACAGGACTAACAACCTAAAGCTGACATAGCCTTCCCCTGGTCATGAACAAAGAGGTTTAACAGTACTTGGCTGCTGTGTTGGTTCCTTGGGTACAGCACTGGTGCTGCCTCCAGCTGATCACAAGGCTCCAAGCCCAGCAGTTCAGCCAAGGTTCAGCCCACCTGCCTGTGCCTTCATCCAGACCATCCTCCATCCCCCTGTCAGCAAGGATCTTACTGTGTTAGACAGTGGCAAAAGTTTTACTAAAGTCAAGATGAACAATATCCTCTGCAACATCCATTTTTCTTATAGAAGGCTGCCAGGTTTGCCAGGGGTTATCTCCCCCCTTCATAGTCGATGCTGAGCCCTCCCAGACACTTCTGTCCTAAGCGTGCTTGGAAACGGGTTCCAGGGCATTTGTTCCATTGCCTTCCCTGGGATCAGGTCTGTAACTCTGGTCTGTAACTCTGACTGGTCTGTAACTCTCAGATTCTCCTTTTTGTCCTCCTTGAAGATGTGTCACATTTGCTTTATTTCAGTCCTCAGGAGCCTTTCCCAACAGTGATGACCTTTCAGTGATAGCTGAGGGTGGCCCCACAGAGATACCAGCCAGCTCCCCCATGAGTGCATCCCACCAGTGCCCATGGACTTATTACATCCAGCTTCTTTAAGCACCCCCTAACCTGACATTGTTTCACTGAAGGTGAGTCTTCATTGCTTCAGACCTTCTCACTGGGCTCAAGAGCCTGGGGGCTGGAGGCTGGTTTTACCAGGAGAGAACGAGCTGAAGAGTTGAGTGAGCACCTTGGCCTTCCCTGTGTCCTTTGTCACCGAGCCCACCACCTCATTCAGCAGCAGACCCACATTTTACCTGCTGATACACTTGCAGAAGTCCTTTTTGTTGCCCTTCCTCTCCCTTGCCTAATTAGACACCAACTGGGCTCTGACTTTTCCAGCCCCAGCCCCACATTTGCATGGGCTGCTGGAGTCCACAGTGTGGAACACGCCTGAAGTTTGTGTCTAGAGCCAATCACAAATTCAATGTACCAACCTCAGGAGCAAACATGGAATGGGCTTTTGTGTACAAACTGGCAGGAGACTGATTTTGCAAGGACCACAAACGATCCCAGCCATCCATAATTTTCACTTTAGGAATTAAAAGATTCCAGATGTGATTCTCTGCATTCGTTTAAAGAAAATTAGACAAAAGTAAATATTACAAGCAAATATAAGAGTTTCAAACTGCTACAATGGTCCAAGCCTTTGTCATGCTTACAGCTGGGATCAGAGCTGTGCAGAAAGTAGGTTTTCTGCTATGTTAGAAATTCCACAATTTCTTTTTTCATTCTAAATGAGGAAAAAGCTAAAACTCTTTCTTTATTTTCATAAATTTTTTAAAGTTCTTTTTGTGTTTAAACTGATGGTTCTGATTTTTAGGCTTTTCTTATTACAAAAGAGTTTGTCTTCTTAATTTTGAAGAATGGGCTAAAAAACTACTTTACAAGGTCAAAATGTTCTATTCCAAAAATATAAAGAACTTCTGTTTCAAATCTATTCAAATATTCTGCTCCAGTATTTTAATACATAGAGCATTGTCAAAAGTGAAACATTTATATGGATTGCCATTTTGCAATGAAGAGCAGTTCCACAATAAATTTTCTGACCAGTTCAGTTTGAAATGTGAGAGAATACAGAGATTATGTTTACAAGTTGTTTTGTGTCTTCAATGGTATTACTTATCCCTTTCACCTCCTAAAAGCAAGGATGACTCAGAAAAACATGATCAAAAAATTCAGGACCTAGATATAACAAATATAGTAATTATATTTATTATTTTATCTTATTTTAAAGATTTAAGATGTCATCTGGAAAAAACAGTTTTCAATTCTGATTAATCTGACTCTTTATTTACCTAGATTCATCTTCCCAGAGATTTTAGTGAGGAAGGTACAATTTCATTTCAGAAGCAATTCAGTGTCTCTATTTCAGTTTTGCTATAAAGGAAGAACATTTATTTCTGTCCGTTTCCTTTACAGCCATACTGCAGGGTGCCTCTGATTATGCTAAACATTTGGGCCAGTTAGCTTTATTTTATGTGGTTTTATATTGCAGATTTTTACATTTCCTTTGTTAGGACCAGGGTTTTTTTCACCACATGAGATGTAAAAATTAATAATACTTTGTTTTGCTAATACTGAGTTAACAGTCACAACATACAGCATCCAGCCTGACCCTGAACAAGAACTCTGGGCCCATCAGATATTCCAAATAGTACAGACATAATCCTATTCAAAAGATAAAATAGTATAAGAGAAAACAAAGCAAAAGGAATCTTAAGTATGTATATTCCTCTTTAGGCTTCACAACTGAGCAGTCCCTCTGAAGCCATCACATTTCGTTACAGTGGAGCTTTCTGGTCCAGCCCTGTGCCTAGAAAAGGCAGCTGCATATCCTTGAGTTCTTTCCAGCCTGCATTCGGCACAGATTTTGAGTATAGGATGAGCATCTGACCTTTCAAAAAATCTTAAATTCAGAATATATAAAACAGGCTGCTTAGCCATTCTTCTTATTTCTAAAGGAGATTAAATGCAGTTGAAGAAACTACACTGCATTCAGAAACTGGACCCTTTGGAAGAAAGGGTGACATTTTCTCAAAAAGAAAAAGTCCACAGACTAGGACTTTTCAACTGTTCCAGTATAAAAGAGCCAAATATAAAGAACAGGAAACCATTCTGTACTTTCAGAATAATGTGAAAAAGACAACCCAAGAGAGCTTTAATACCTGAAATGCTCTTAAATCCTAAAGAAAGACTTTTTGTAATACTATATCAAAAGGGGAAAGGGAAATAGCCCAACACAGTGCTTTCCTTTTTTCAGCATGATATGGATGTGGAAAGTATGTTAATTCCCGTATTCTCAAAGGAAAACAAATAGCATAAACAGACAGACAGGAGAGGAAGAGAGCAGTATGTTTAAAATAATAGAGAAACCCACCACTCATTTAAGCTGTTAGCTCTGGGAAGGCTCAGGCTGTGTGTCCAATCACAGGACCCACAGTTTATGTCAAGGCTTGTTTCAGATGCATTCTGCACCAACTCCACCAAACGCAAACACAATTAGAGCATTCAGCATCAGACAGTAGGAGATCCCCTTTGATGTTGGGATAAAATGAGGATATGCATGGTTTTGTCCAAAATGACAACCATCCCAGGTTTACTAATGGGTATCTAATAGAAAAAGAGAACTTTATGATGCTCATTAATTACCAAACTGTCATGTGCTTCTGGCAGAAAGAAAGTAATCCTCTTCTCCAGATTAGACAGCCACCACAAAGGACTTCAAAGAACTTTCAGTCCCCTCCCCTGAGAGCTGCCTTGCATAAACCTCACAGCACTAACCGTGCAAATTAAAAGAAGGGAGCAGTTGACAAACCCTTCCTGATACATGCGCAGTCTATTGCTGTTGGCAGTTCAGACACGAGCCCTTATTCTGCTGGCAGATGTGCACATTCTCTATACAGAAAACGTGCTCTCAAATTCACACAAAACTTTACAAATTATCAGTAAACAATGCTTTCCATTCTTGCTTTCAAACCTGGAGATATTTGTGCTGAAGATCCTTTGGCGGCAATAAAAATTCTTTTTTAAGAACATGAAAATGTAGAAGAAATACAGCTGAAAGTCTAGTTCTCAGAAATTTTCCTCATATGCTGTTCTTAATAAGGAGCAGCTAAAGTATGCCTTTTTCTGGCAATTCGCCACAATGGGTATAAAGGGCTACAGAAATCATCCAATATGAGAATGGATGTGTGAGGGAGCATGAAGCACACTGATTCTCCTAGTTTAAATGGTCAGACATTTATGGAGTTGGAGATTTTGCCTTCAGCACAAATTCCTTCCCTTGCTCTTACATTTCTATAAACTCTTTATATGTAGCTTTTTTTTTTTCCCAGAGACTGAACTACAGACTTCAAAGTAGGCAGTACATTTCACATATTTATGATTGTCACCCAAATACATGTATTTATGGTTGTTTTCACAAAGGTCTGAAACAGTGATAAAGTCCGAATTGTTTCTCAGGAGAAGTAAGGGGACAGGTACTTGTGGGGTTTGGATGACATGTGAATTTCAGATGACAGGACTGTGTTCCCCAACATATTTGCCTTTTGTTTTCTTTATTTACTCACGTAGATTCAAATCACTTTACTGACAAGGTGAAAGACAATGAGCCCCACTATGATTTAGAATCTGAATATCCTTATTCAAAGCATCCCAAGCAGCATTTGGTTAAAGCTGTGTGCCTTGGTCTTACTGGACAGATCAAATATTTAAAGGTGCCCCACAAATTTTACATTAAAAAATTAATTTAAATTTTAATTTAAATAAGGTCTTTCTCCAACCAATTTGACAGATATTTTATAACGGTGATTGCCAAAAGCATGCTGCTATCCAGAATAGGACTGGCTTATGTTTAATAAGAACATAAGAGTCCAGGGGAAGTAGGGCTGAGAGAGAATAGTACTAAAATAAATGATCATAGGGACCATCAAAAAGTGTTTCTCTGTTCATACCACTTTTCAACCAGCACTTCTTTCGTACATCCGAGTGAACCTATACCAAACCCTAAACACCTTGAAAGATTCTCTCCTTCCCAAGTAATGTGTGTGCTACTTCTCAGTTTGATTTGTAAATAGAGACAACATACCCAGAAGAAAATAGGTTTAATTTTCCTTTTTAATTTTTTTTTAAATAAGTGGTTTAAATCCTTGAAAACTCTAGGGTTTTCAAAAACATGATGTATGCTGAACACAACCAACCTAGGTCACATATGTAAAATATTAAATGAGGCTGGCTGATAGTCAACCTTTTAAGTGAAAAAAACCCATCTTTTGGAGGGCAAACTCCACAATCATTTCAACCTAAATAAAATTTTTATAGTAGAGAAATGTCAAGAACTTAGAAAATATGAGCACAAAACTGGAGAAAATGGAGTTTTGTCTGAGAATTCTTTCTCTTTTCACCTTCCATTGATTCTCTTTGAGGATATAAAGTACATTTCCTGAATGTCTCTACAGTTAAACCCTTCATTTTTGTTTTTACTCACTAAACATGCTCCTTTCTAGAGTATTCTTTTTCTATATTAATAACTACTAAGGATCCCAACATTTCTGAATTACCATGGGCAGAACCTTCACTTCCCTATCAGCTCTCCAAAAAGAGCGTTTAGAATGGACCCGGTAATTCATGACAAAATAAAAATTTAATATTTGAATGTGAGACACTCTATGTTTGGTCAGTCACAGAGAAGCTGCCTGGCAGGTGCCAGCTCCAGCTCTAGACCATGGGAATCAGCAAGTGCCCCACACTGAGGGAAAGACAAGCACTGCTCACACTCAGGAGTCAAATGAAATATGATTACAACCACCAAAACAGTACTGTCATGTTGTGCTCTTGATGCCACTACTTCTATCTGTTGTTTTCTCTGATGTGAAATCATCAAAAATTATTTTAAATTATTAATAAAGACAAACCAAGTATTTTATTAGTTTGCAAGTACCGAAAGATGACCAGAATTGTAGGATGAACAGCAACAGGATTTTCTTTTCTACCCCTTTTTAGAGGTTATCCACTACAGCTGAAAATCCAGTGCTCATCCTCACTTTGTACTTGCAATTCAGCTGATGCAAAAAAGCAGGACATAATCTTTGACACAACATCCTTTGTTAAGAACATCCTCCTCCACCTTCTTCCCCAAAGATAGCAAAAAAACTCTAGTTTCTTCGGCACAAATTCAAAACACAGCCCTGTACCAGCCTCTCTGAAGGAAAGTAACTCTACCCCAGCTGAAACCAGCACAGAAACAGAGTCAGGAGTGAGGCACTCCCATCTCAGTGTCACAGGCATCCATTGCTGGGGCAAGTTCTCTCCTGGTAGGTGAACAGAAGTGATGCATTCATACTCCTTCCCCTGCCAGGCAGGGAAAATCTATGATTTTTGTCTCAATAAAACCAAAATCACAATTAATTCCTGAATGGATGTATTTCTGGGGACACACCAGCTTCCAGGATATGCCCCCAAAAATGTGACTCCATTTGTTGTCTGTTTTCTCTAGTGAATTTCAATAGAGAACTCTTGTTCCAAAATTCACTGGCTGGCATCAGACAAACAAGTAATTCTCCTGAATATGAGATAATTTCCATTAGTTTTCCTCTGGTTAAGCGACAGTTGAAAGAAAACAAGTCCTGGGAAAATTTTGGAATAGGATGATCCTTGCAGGCAGAAGTTGAAATTATTTCAATCAAAAATGCAATCACGGAGGAGTTTGTACTGAATTTTTGTGCTGCATTTTCAAACGTGAAAGAAGCAGTGAAAGAACAAATGAAGGCAGCAAAAAGAAACTCAAGGCAAACAGACAACATGATGTGAGAAGAGATAAGAGAAAGAGTTTTAGGGTAGAGGGCTGGATGGACAAAGGCCTGGGTTTGTGAGTGCTGTTATTAATCCCAGCTATGCTCAGGGAAACAGGGCTCAGTGCATATTCTTTGTGACTGAACAGATTTGTCCCAGAGAAACAATTCACTCCATAGCCAACTTCTCCTAACAGAAACAAGCTAAAATTGGCAAGCCCCTTAGGTCAAAAGGAGAAGTAGTGGTGTTAGCAATGAGATCTGAAGTACAAGCACAGAAATTTCAAGTTGCTGTTCCTACTCAGCCAAAGTGCAAGCTCTGGCATTTTTTCAATTCAATGTCAAACTCAAATGAATGGCTCACAAAATGGTCAGAAAGGGCAGGAGGGGTTTAGCAGTCACCTAGTCTGATCTAGCGCCAGTGATGCTCCAAAATTTTTTCCCCTCCAATCATTCCAATCCAGGACCAGCCCTTTATATGTTGGAACCAGCCAGCACAGGGGACAACTGGCCACAGCCTCACTGAGATTTACAAGTCAGGAGAGAATAAAAAGACCCCACTTGAACTGGCAAAGGACATGAGGAAATTTGTATTTTTGGCATATTCAAGAACTTGTAAGGTCTTCCAGGATAAACAGGCAAGGAACCAGTTTATACACACTCATGCATCTGGACTTGCAGATCGAGATCAGGGGAGGAAAGAAGCAACAGTCATCCCAGGAGGCTGTGGATTTGCTGATAGAACTTGACCCTTTCCCTTTTCCTCTCAGCAGTGAACTTCACAGGAAGGCAACTGGAGCTGAAAAAGATGCCAGCTGATTGCTGTGAACTGAGACAGCACAACTGGGAGCCTGATCCTGGGAAAGAGAAGTCTGAGGTATTTTGAGATGTTTCTGTGCAATTTCTACAGCAATCAATTCAGTTGGTAGAAAAAGAGTAAATGAGAACAACTGAAACATTAAATGAAGGCATTAAACTTGCTGGCATGAAAAACTTTCCCCTAAAAAGAGCTGGCCAAGTCCCCAGATGATCACAGATACACAGAAGTTTAAAGAGTGTAGGAAGCTGATTTGTGAATTTGCCAGAAGATTAAAAATTCAGCGTAGGTTGGATGAGAAGGAGGAACCCTTATTGTGGTCAACAAACTATAATTGGGCAGTTTTAGGAGTTCATTCATCCCTTCCATACACACGAGGTAGACAAATGCACACACAATGACTGCTCCTTTTCTAGTCTGCCCATGAGTTAAGTTTTTACAGAGTGAGCCGAGTCCAGTGCTGGAGGCTGAGCCTGTAACAGAACTACAAGTGGTGCTTTGGAACAGGTAATACTCATGTTTCATAGTACTGTACCTCCTGGCAATAGATTTTAGTTCAGTAGGACATTTCTACTTGAATTTTCAGGAGAACAAATTTATGATCTGGGGAAACCATGTATTGCTGCCACAGCTTTATAGATTTAACACAAACAGGCTTACACATAGGGATGGCAATATTGCTTTGTCCATTATTACTGTACTGAAAAATTAGCAAATGCTCTTCCAACCAGAGCAATTACCAGGTAAAGACATCCAAACAAAACTACATAAGACAAAAACCAGATGGCTCCTTGTGCCTCTGTTAACTCCTGTTAGTATGCCTGAAACAACTGGGTCATCAAAAGCATGAGTACACCCAGAATTTATACAACTGACAAAGTTCCCACTACATTAACTGGAAAAATGTATTTCTTCTTTCAATAATAGCCTACAGGGTGCTGAAATACTTACCTGAGAGGGATGCTGTATTGGAACAGAATGTCACAGTGAAATAATCTGGTAAATGAAGCACTCCACTCCAGCATGCAGTTCTTCTTCAGATAATCGTGCTTAATGCTTTTTCCATCACAGAAGAAAATCCTGGTATTTCAAATTGGAATAAATATGTGGGATGTGGAACAATGTACAAGTTACTACTGGGCCTTTTAAGAGGCAGAAGTACTCTGGCTGAAGCTGTTGCTATTACAAGTCTCTAAGCTGCAAGCTGACGAACATCCATGTTGCGTCTTAGTTTAAACAACCCTGATCATGAGTTTTTCTAAATGACCAACAATTAATATTTCATGCAATCTTTTCTTTGAAGCTGCTTGTTCATTCTATTATATGATTACTAAACAAAGACAAACCTGCAGTAAATATAAGGTAAGGTGTCCTTTCACAAAGAAAAGCAGATATCAATTCTGAACCTCTACAAACAAATGTAGAGTGGAAATGCACCTGATTTGCTAGTCCCATATCTAGAACAAACATTTCTAGGACACTTGAACAGTTTTGTATCTTTAAGACAAGCATTCACACGGTTCAGACATAAAAAAGTTGCTACAATATGGGACCTCTATCAAGAGGCTAACACCTCACTTGCTTTACAGTCAAGTAACCTCCATTTCCTTCTTATTTTCAAAGCCTTCCCAAAAATTTTAGCCATATGAAGTGACAACAGTGATTCAGAGATACAATTCTTTAGGTCCTGTTTTTATAACAGGAAAAAACCCACATGCTAAGCTTAATGAAAGCCTAACGAAAGCCTAACACAACTAAAACTAACAGCTCACACTACCCATGCAACGTTCATTCTCCTGCTACAATACCATCTTGCCCTGCCTGCATTTACTGTATTCCTTGAAACACCTATGAATCTTAAAGAATAGCTTGTAATTATTCCAAATAGCTTCAGCTAACAAAATATAGAGCATGAGATCATCTTTCCCTAGAACATGATGGAAAGAAAGGGAAAACCAGTTAGAGGTAGACAATGGTAAAAACCAGTCATCTGTACTAATGAACTGTGCTGTAAAATAATCTCAGTTGACTGTGCCACAGTCTTACTCAGAAGCAGGTCTAAACAAACTCTGAAGTTCTGTGGAAGGGATTGTTGGAGTTGCCTAAGCTAGTTAAGAGCCTAGCATGTGTTAGGGGGAAGGTTATATACTGGATTCAGGTATAATATGCTTGGGATGAAGCAATGAACAAATTCACAGCAATAATCCTGATTAGAATCCAGGTATTTATCATGAGGGTCACATGTTAAAGTAGGGCTGTTGAACAAATGGAAAATATTGGGTCATGATCAGATAGCAGATGCTTTCATAACAGAGAGAGATCTATGGTTTATAAGACTCCTCACATAGGTCACTAAACGGGTGATTGGAAATAAGTTAGTCATGCTTACCTGAGCTGTTAACCATATAAATGCTTTCATAAAATCACAAATCACCCATTTATCATTGCTGGACACTCCCCAAGCTTGAAGGCAATGCAGCAAGTATACAAAATGCTGATAACCACAAAGCACCCCAGATGAGTCTCTGGTGTACCCAACCAATGACAGCCCATAACTGTGGGGGCATAATAACTCATCTTGAGAGGATGATCAGAGCAAATAAACTTCCTGCCAGATTATATTTGATGATACAAAGTTAACAAATTGGGAAAATAGCTCTATTTACTCTGAAGGCTCTTCTGAGGGTGTTTATATCTTGAAAACAATCCCAATGTTAATGCAGAATTGTGAGTTCATTTGCTATTTAAAAAAATAATCAGTATAATAGTTGTTAAGAAGATTTATCTGATGATCCTGTTGAGGGTCAGAACAGCTTATCTGTTCTTAGAACCGTAAAGATAATATTAAGCATGCAAAGGAGCAGCTATGGATCTAGACAAAGCTGCTCAGTAAATCAAAAGGCTCCCCTGCTATGTTACACAGCACACAAACAGCTTTAGCTCCAGCTCCGCACACACTGACAGCTACTTATGTGAATTTTAACACTAGGACACAACATTAAGATGATATTTTCAGAGCAGTATTTTTTCTATTCTGATGTCCCCCACACTCTGGCAGCCTTCTCTGAGTGACTAACTTCCACACATGAAAGAGGCAGAGAGGGCAGAAATGCTGGTACACTCTGACACTGAGCACTGAAAGCTGGAGTTTGCACCTTGGGCTGTGGAAGAGCTCAGAACTTCCCTGGTACAGGAAAAGTCCATGCCATGGTGAGTGTGCACAGCACACATAAAGCCTAAAGCCAGCTAAAAATAAAACTCCAATTTAACCTTCCTCTTGAAATCTCAAGATGCATATCACAAATAAATAGTTAGATATGGAGAACATACACTTCAAATCAGAAGTTCTCCTTGTGCCTCTAAAGCAGGAATATGAAGTTTCAGCTTTCTGAATGTGAGCTGAAAACCAAGCTAGGGAATGACAAAACCAGCAGCTCAGCAGCTGCTCATCTGTGTCATTTTCTGACCAGCTCCTCTTTTTCTACTCTCGAGTGAACACAGTTGACAAGGCCAAATATGTAGAACACAGACACACAAAAAAACCCCAAACAACAAATCAAAACAAAACTAGTGGCTCCATACCCACAGGGGAAAGCCCAGTCTGTTCTCTTGCAACCAATGTTGGTTATGAGAGAAATTCCTGTAAAGGCAAATTTCTGTGAGAGAGAAGTGCTGCAGAGCACGGGCTGGGCAGGGAAGGTGGGCAATATTGGGGTCACATCTTCTCACTCAGGAAATGAGGGACAAAGGGATCAATTGCTCATTGGAAAGATAATTAAATCAACCAGAAATCAGCAAGGGGCGACAGGGCAAATGTAGAAAGTTGAGACTGATGGAGTTGTTCTGCTGATTTAAGTATAGATTGCAGTATCTAAGACTTTAAAAATAAAAAATTTATGAACTAAAGTACTGCAAATAGATTTCTGTATTTTGTGAACTACAGTAAGGTGATGAGCCAGGTAAAAGAAAAAAAATTCTAAAATTTAGACTGTATTGTAATTAAACATTCCTTTCAAGTAAACACCTCTATAGTAATCCTAGATTATACATGCTTGAATAAAGACAACTGAAAAAAAATTAAAATTCTAGAGTAAAATATTTCAGGGGTGAACAATATTAAGGGAATATTTTGGGTTCTGCAAACCATACTGCAGCTTTAAAACTGAAAGCGAACAAACAAAAAATACCACTTACTTGATGGGGTTTTTCCCCATGGAGAAATACATTTTGATATCCGCATTTTTGCAGAACCTTGAGTAGCTTTGGGGTTCTCTCTCAGCAAAGCAGAGTTCATCCATCTGTCTAATGAAGTAAGAGTGAGTGCTGTGGTGGAGGATTGGCAGGCAAGACAGGCTCCCCAGTCTGCTAGTCAAGGAAGAGAAGGCATAGTGAATGGAAAAGGAATTTAGTTTCAAAGTTTATGAAGAGACAAAGCAAGGAAACTAATGAAAATCTAATCTCTTTCTGGTAGACTTACTGAAGTCTTATTTTTGCAAGTGTATGTAGTTAGATATCACTTGATTTACAGAGTGTCATAAACTGTTATTACTCATAAGTTACTGGAGCGCAGAGAGACATCTCTTCAGCTGGGGCATCCCCAGCTGTGTGGGTCAAAGGACACAGGGTCTGGATTGATGATCCTTAGTCCTGTGGAAAGAGGAAAACCAGGAGATGTAACTGCCATCTCAATTACAAAGGCTGGATCTAACCCCAGAGAGGTATAGAGCAGCGCACAGAAGCTGAAGCTGGAAAATTCCCTAGATTTTTTTTTTTTCACTGACCCTTCACAACTTCATTAAAGAAGTAATTTCATCAACTTGTGCAAGACACTGAAGAGACAGAAAGGGGACAGTTCCTGCAATAGCAGTGATTTGGACATACTGCCAAGTTCCTTGCTATCTGATAATCACAGATTTGTTTATTAATCTTGATTGGAAGCAATTCTTGAGGCCATCTAGTCCAAACCTCTGTAACTTTTCTATCTGTTCAGAATTCTCTTTGGTGAAACCTGTGACCACTGCTTCTCAGCCTTTCACTGTGCATCTCCAGGAAGAGTCCTGTGAGTATTCAGGGCCTGCAACACTTTGTCAAGTGAATGATTCAGTGCCATGTTTCTGAGAGCTACAAGCTGCTAAGGGAAGAACAAGGCATGCACAGATTAACTCCATCATCCTTCCTGATTCCAACTAGTGGAAATTTAGGAATGCCAAGTCTGCAACCCAGCAGTGGTGCTTAATTAGGTATAGATTTAATCCTTTCTGGAATCTATTTGGTTTCCACAAAATTCCATGGTGGAAAGTGCTGCAGTTGACTTATAAATTATGAAAAAGTGCTTTCTTCACTTGAAGTGAAGCAAATTGAGCTCTCCCAGTTTTAGCAATATTTTATTGGAAGCAAGTGAGACTGAGATGCACGGCTTCTCTCAGTGATTTATGCAATTTCAGTGGCAATGGATCTCAAGGATGTTTTCAAACTTCAGAGTTCAGGGAAACTGTTGAGATAGCAAATGTTAACACCCTCTGAGAATTTCTCTGCATAGTAAAGTTTACCATCAGGACTATCACAAAGAAGTTTTTCTACTAGATTTCTAGTAGTGTAATTTCTCATGTGAAGACATTCCAAAATAGGCCAGCTCACCCAGGATTTGCAGTAATATAGGTATCATAATATATTATAGATTGACTGGTAAATCTATATATGTACATAAAGATTGACTGCAACAATGCAAAGAAAGAAATTTGGAAATAGAGATTTATTTTTCCCCTAAAAGACAAGCTCTTGCCCACTTGTAAGATCAAAGGCAAATTGCAAAGATATTATCAAGAAAAACACAGCTGTGTCAGTCCAAACCCCTAATCACTTTAAAATCCTCTGTGGTTTCTTCTGTATCAATACTGAAAGCACTGCTGGTCAGAACACTGAACCTGAAAATTGAAGAACTCGCCTTTTAAAATTATGCTTTTACTTATGCTGGCGTTATTGCTGTGGTTGCCCTCCCTCCAGTATGATGCCACCATCTGTCTATTTCTTTCCAAGAGTTCAAGTATAGTTATAATAGCAAGTAAAAGAATAATAATTAGCCCTTAGTTGAAATACCAGGTATATAACCAGCTTAGTATATTCCAGAAAAAGAGTCTATACTGACTGTTCATGCTGGTGCTGAATTGTCTCTTAGCAGCTTTTTCAATTTTTTCTTCTGTAGACTTTCCAATAAATGCCTTTAAAACTCACTACTGTGATCCCTACCCACCACTTTTGTTTCAGTGTTGAGTCATTCTATTTAAGTCCCTTTGTAGCAGCAAACTGCCCTTTGTATAAACTGAACCTAGTTAAGAATTCCCTTTTGCTGCGAATCCAACTGGAATTCTTGGCGGTACACAATGGCATACACCATAGCAGGGTGTTTGCTCCAGTATTCCACTCAAAAGCACTAGGCTTTGTTCTGATTTACACACTTCAGATAAGATCAGAATCAGGCCAACAGCTTCTGCCAAAAGAGCATACAAACTGAAAGGCAGAGAAGATAAAACAGACTCACTCCAAGAGATTCAGAGAATGAAAGTAGCATAAAGCTTTTTAACTTTTTCTGTTTTGGCTGGAAGTGATGCTAGCCTGTGTGGAGCATCCATAGGTCCTGTGAAAGCAGAGAGATCTACAGAGGTATTAGAGAGGAAAGTAAAAAGAAAAATGAACTGGTAAAAAAATAGAATTAAAACTTTAATATGTCGCCCTGCTTCAAAGAAGGTTGCTTTGTTCATACTGCATGGTGCAATCACACTCAGATTTTTAGAGACCTCAGGACTACCCTCTTTGTAAAGAAACATTAAGAGCCTGGAGAACAGTTCATTACTGTTGCATCTGTCCTTCTGACATATATCTTCCCCTTGCTAATTGACCATTCAGGAACTAAAGCAAGATGCATTCATAGCTTGCAGTGCAATCTGGTTCCAAACACAGCTGCAAGGTGACTGGAGGCAGTTTCCCTCCCAACTTGCTCTTGTAGGGACAGGGAACAATGATCTGCAGACAGCACATTGGGCTCTTGGCCTGTTGCATCCTGAACTCAGCAACTCCCATCCAAGAGAATGCCTCCCCTGCCCCATCTGGCTCTGTTTTGCTTTTACCCTTCCAATGTTCTGTCACAGCATATGGCCAAAAAGGCATCTTTGTTGCCCTTTTTTATCGGGGCTTGGCCCGCCACCAGTTCATAGTGAAAACCTCATGCCCATGTCAAGAATCTGTCTCAGCCCAAACTTTGTACTTCTGAGAGGCACAAGAAAACCTAACATCTGTGCACATTACACAGCAACAGTAAATCAGTTCTAAGATCATAAGCTTTGTCTGATATTAAATGAGAGGAAAATAAAAGGCAGGACTTGGAGCAGCAAACACCTTACAGGTGCTAAAATGTGCCTGGCATTTTAACATGGACCCAACCTATTGTTCATAAGTCTGGATGAACCAGACAAAAGCAAGCCATGCATGCTACAAAACAGTCTGCCAAGAGATAGCACAAGCCAGCTCTCCCCGAATATGTGAATGCTCTAAGTCAAAAGTGCAGCTGGGCTAATAGTCATTGGGAAAGCAAGCATGAGTCATAGGGTTCAGTAGGCTTTAGCAACTCTTTGTGTCACAGTGCAGACATAATCTCACAATCTCACTTTGCAGTTCCTGGACAGCTGGAGAAGGACTTTGGAGAGAAACATGTTGTGCTTTCTTTCAGAAATCCAGGGCCCTACTCCTTTGACACATCTCTCCAGGCAACGGAAAGAATCATGACCTGGCCTTGGCTCCCAGTGTCAGAGCCTTTGCAAACATGCTGTGTCTGCACTGCAGGACAAGGGCACTCCACAGTGAGACCAGGACACGGACCTGAGTGCACTCCTGCTCCAAATGAAGACACAACAGAGGCACATCATCCTACAGAACTGCAGAGCCTGACTGGGATGGTTGTACCACAGGACTGAGGGGTACACGTCAGAATTCTCGTGCTGCACAGTGTGGCACAGATTTAGTAAAATGAATAAAAAATTCATCTTATTTAGGTTCATATGCTGTTACTTCTTACTATGTCTCAAAATTGTGTTTTACTTCTCTGCTTTCACCAAGAAATGAAAATTCTCTGGGTCTCAAAATAAGTAGATTTACTCCATGGCAGACTGATGGAGAATGTATAGACATTACTTTTTCCTATACCTCCCAGATGGCTTATTTCTCCAGATGCAAAATACATATTGTTTTCAAAGCAACAGGTATTGGATGACATAAAGCATGCCAAGTTTCTGTGAGAGAGAAGAACACCTAAGCATGTTTAAAAAGTAAGATTTGGATTATACTCATACATTAAAAGTTGCTCATTAAAGTCAGTATTTGTTTATTTTTGGTAATTATGTTAATCCTGAAGTGTTTTTGTGGTAGTCATTGAAACTGATTTCAATGAAATGTTTGCTAAATTATAGTACATCTTTCTGTATGAATCTATCAGCCAGGTAGTTTTCTAATTTTCACAAAAAAGGACTAAAACTTTATAGAGTCTCATCAGTAATCTGAAAGCAACTCTGAATGACACAAGGCACTGATCAGTCACCTTACAGTGGAAGAAGCCACTGTCATCTCATATTGTTCATATGTGAATAAATTTGTAAGTTTAACTTACAAAGTTTTTAAGTTCAACTCCAGATAAATTTAACTGCTTTTTAGACAAGGTATTTGGTTTGTTTTGGTTTTGTTTTCAAACATAAACAGTGCTCCACTGCCAGAAAACAGGCCCCTGGGTACTTTGCCTTCAGTGTGTCCTCCATCAGTTAGATTTTGATAAACCGACTTTACAGGGGCTAAAATGTTGGATTTTTCCAAATGTGCCTGATATAAATAAGCCAAGTGTTTTGGAGAGGAATCCAGAAGTATTTAATCAGGCAAAACTTCCATTGATTTCCATGGGAGTCTTGTCAGAGTAAGAACTGAGTTAAGACTTCAAGACTTGGCACATTATCAATCCCAGCAAACGACGGGCGAGAGCTGATGCCTAACGCATGTTCTAGGGAGGAAACTACTTGGCTCAGGGACCAGATTTAAAACATCACATACTGTAGTTTAAGCCCTGTAAGAAGTGAGAAGAACAAAGCTTAAGTTAGTCTCTAAACACCCGAGTCAGAGTTCAAATACAGTGCAAATATTCTTTACGTATCTCAGCACGTCTAGTGGCACGCTTACTGTAAAAGGCAAGAGCAATGGATAAAAGGGAGCAGGTCTTAATGGGAAATGAGCCCCCAGAGGAGGCACCACAATGCACCTTTTTCACAGGCTGTTGATGAGTAGGTAACACATGATTGTGGTATGATAAAGTTAGTTAATAAACACTATTAAAATAAGGAACACAGTATTTCATATAGCTATTTTAGAGACTCTTTTTATTCCTGAATTTCTTCAAACAGCAATCTCTTTTTTATCCTGTTTGGCATTGTGGGGGAGCCTGAAATGTCACATCTTCACAACCAAAGGCAAAAGCCAAGAAAAAGAGAGATGAAGGGGTTTAACTATACAGCCTTTCCTAAATACTAATAAACATAACTCAATTTGTCCAGCAGATTGTGTTTAACACTGCACCAGCTTGCCTTATAAAGACAAATTTTTCAACATACATCAATAATAAAAATGAGTGTAACAAATGAAGTAAGCTGTTCAGGAATGGGATTTCTAGCTCAGTCACTTTGTCTGATCATGGGTGGCACTTCATTAATGTGCCTGATGTTGCAGATTAGATCAATGGCTGGCAATTAACTGGGGGGTTCGTCTGATCTGCAACAGATTCAGAAACTGCAAAAATTCCCTTTGCAGGAGGCATATTACACCCCCTTCTCAAGCTCCTTCATCCAGGATACTGTTCCAGTGGAGGACAAGGCTACAGGCCATGAAAGCTCAGTTGTTTTGAAGTATTTCCTGGAGATTTAAAAATTCCATCTCTCCTATAAGGAACGTCTTACTAGTAGAACATTAAAGCAGGACAATTGTGTGCATTAATACAAAGTGCTAACACATAG
The DNA here is from genome assembly GCA_013399835.1 of Leptocoma aspasia. Classification (NCBI taxonomy): domain Eukaryota; kingdom Metazoa; phylum Chordata; class Aves; order Passeriformes; family Nectariniidae; genus Leptocoma; species Leptocoma aspasia. The sequence goes on from VXAX01003258.1 coordinate 26,545, forward strand.
GCCTGTATTCAGAATATATTTAGGACAATACAGAGAGAGACACAGAGGTAGAAACAGATTTCAAAGTACTGCTGACCAGGTGCTGGCAAATGAAAACCAGGTGTTGTCTACAGTTGTTTCTAGGCAAACATAAAAATCTGAATTGCACTCAAAACAGGATTTTCTACTTTATTTCTGTTTTATTTGACTGACTTTTTAGTAAGCACACTGCTTTTTTTAGTAAAAAACCCCTTTCTGCACAAGCATTTGCTTTTTAATTGAACCACCTTCCTCCCTCATATATGACTTAAATGATGGCCTTAGCAAGAGGCAAGAATTGTATACAGATCCTTTATACTAATTCTTTTTGGGAAGAAAAATGACACTGTAATGAGTTTCACGGTGTGTGGACTGGATAAACACATCCAACATATACTAAGATGCATCTTAACCACTTATACTTTCTGCAAGGACCCCATGTGATTCCAGAGCTCCTGCTCTGAGGCAGCTGGAATTTTACACAGTGGCCTCTGGGCACCCAGAGTTGTGGCAGTTCAGTTGAACAAGTTGTGGACGTTCTCTAACATACATCATAGTGTGTCAGCACTAATCTTAGGTAAAAAAGACAATAACTGTGATTTCTGCAATGTTAGGCTTGCTACCTTATTGCTACTTCTAATTATTTATACACATAAAATGTTCACCCTGAGCTCAAGATTATTAATTCGTGATGAATGGAATGTTTAATGTTCCTTAATTTCAGTTGGACTTTTCAGGCTTAGCTACGTTGGGGCCTAGATTTGTCTTTCTGAGCCATGCAGCACAGCCATGGCAATTCAGCTATTAGAGATTTAAGGAACACTGCAGGAAAACATCTCTGTTCAAAGATAGCCTTGACTAGGTGGCAGCTCTCCATTCTTTCCACCCCCCAGTCTCATTAAGCTTACAAGATAGGAGCCTTCTCCTGTGGAGGCTTATTCCTATACTTAGTGCTCATGTTCAGGGAATACATGATCTCAAGACCATTCTTCTAGCCAGGAACATTATATGCCAATCTTTTCATAAAATAGACTTGTAATTCTCCTGCAGCTAGACAATTGAAAGGCTCTGCCTACTGAAGTGATGCAGATTACAAATGAAATAAGGTAGGTCTGTGTTAAAAATAAATAAATACAATTACAAACATTAAAGTTTCTAGAGGCATCACTCACTCAGCCTCCCCGGATATCATCTGACATAGAAACAGATGTACCAACATAAATGCTTCTTCTTCTGATTTTCTTATTAAAAATACAGCAGCTGCTGAGGACAATGGTGCTAAATGCACTGGAATTTCTTGTTTGTAGTGGGAGGAACTACTCTGAAATTTAAACACATATTTACAAATATGTGCCTTCATATAGCTCTGTCAGAGGTTGTTACCAGCTCCCTGCTGCTGTCACATCTTTTAGTTCCAACAGCTTCTTACTGACACATCCTATCCAAACTTTGCTATTAATGGTAGAGGTGGAACATGATGGCAGCTGTACATCAGCTTCCCTTTGTTGAATGTACTTTTTAAGAAACATACAAACAAACCTGGCCAATAATAAATTTTCTAGTATCTGGTTTCTCCCAATTAAGTTAATTTCAGTACACAGAATAATGATAGGAAGAAAAAAACTAGGAAAAAGCCACATACATTCAGCATACAGCTGCAATCCTGCAAAAAAGCATCTTTAAAAGCATACATATGTGTAAGACTTAAATAATTTGGGGTTTATCATTCATTTTGGCATTCTTCAGTTAATTTTACAGCACTGCAAAACAGTCTCACCCCATGTGTTTCCCCAAGGACACTGACCGTTTTGTAGAATAGGAATGTAACCTGTTTTGTGCAATAATAATTTTATTAACATTTTTATGTGAGAGGCCACAGCCATACCTCTTCAGTTTCTCAGAGTGAGGTGGGCAGACACTCCTGCACCTGCTGAAGCAATGGAACAGTGGCAGGTTATGAGGAGCTGGGGGAGCTGCACAGAGCACTGTGCTCTGTCCGTGTGCCAGCTATTAGATGTTGAGCACTAAAACCAGATGACTGCATCTCTGCAGCAAGAAAAGGCATCAGATCCCATGCCTGCAGGCAGAATACTTTTTCAAAATTTATTTATATGAGACTGGAAAAAAAAAAAAAGAAGTCTTTCCCTAGCAGTATCACAATTAACAAGGAAACAAGGACCCACAGGAACACAGAGTAAGATGCCAGGAGTGCTGATCCTCCTCCAACTTCTGAATCCATTTAGTCTGTCCCAGAAGGCCCTGCACAGATGAAACTCTTTGATATGTTTTTAACCTCTATGAGAGCTGCACAGGTGCAGCCCATTTGGAAAGCAGGCAGCTCCCATTTTTACACCAGGGGCAAAGTTACTTTGAAACCATTCCATGAAGTCATTAGACATGAGTTTTTTGTTAGTGTTTTTAAAAGACATAATTTATTCTTTTTTTTTTTTACTTTCAATAGCTCAAGAACTGCAATGAATTAAAAAGTCATCTCAGAAACCTGTTAAGGTGAGTCCCAGTCACCAAGTTCCAGCCTGCTTTGTTAAGCAAATTGACTTCAGTCATTGTATTTATTACTAAAAAAAATTAAATTAGAGAAAAAGCCCTTATACACAGTATGCATGCACTTTGCAAATTCTCTGTCTAGAGATTAATCAAACCTCTCTGTTAAGCTGTCCTGATGAAATGGGAAATTAAATACCTCACTATGAGTGTAAGCACATTTTACGGCAGTTTTTAGAAACATAGAAAATCTTGACAAAGTAATAAAAATTATTACAATTGTGAGATCATTTTTTGTTTGGAAAAACTTCACGTGGTAACATAATCATGAAATCTTTCCATTTACTGAAATAAAGTAGGTGAAACAGCATGTCTTAAATTATTTTTTAAAATCTATATCCTGCTGTTCTCCACAAAAAATGCTGGAGACGGTATATCTCATATAAATGGCAAATAAATTAAAGCCAAATATCTCAGTATTTGTCTATAGGTATTTTTCTGAATACATAATTCCCTTACTGAATCACTAGATGTTGCAACCAAAATAGGCTATTATGACTATTGCATTTGATCTCCTGGGTAACACAGGCAAAAGCACCATTAATTTCTGCATCAAAACCATTCTTTTTGTTTGATCTACAGCACCTCTTTTTTAAAAATATGCCTAGTCTTAATACAAAGACTTCAAGTAAAGGATAAACCACTGTGTCCCTAGGTAAATTTTACAGTAGTTCATTTACTGTTCTTGTTAAAAATGGGCACATCACTTCAGTCCTGCATTTGTCTAGCTCCTGCTTCTAAACACAAGACTGTAATACCTTTTTTTCTGCTTAAAAAGCTAGATTAAAGATGTCAGCAGTAATTGTGCAAGTTGATCTGCAATAACATATAGCCTTTGGTGTCGACACTAATCAAGGTTAGGCAACTCCAGCAACATCTAGATACACAGCAGGAGGCAAAGGTTCAGTTAATTCAGAATTCTCTTGCCTTTGTGCTTTTGATGAAATTTTAATTCAGTTTGGGTGCAGGTCTATTTCTTTTACTGTTTGGTGTTTGAGAATATTAAAATGAACATTAAAAATCTCCAGACCTGTTGCTATGTTCTCATTGATATGCTATTATTTACATGCATATATTGATAAAATAAATTGTCTGTGTTTATAAAACAGAGCAATTACTATTGTCAGGAGTTATCACCAACAGCCTGTGTCTTTCACAGTCTAATATAAGGCATGAAGACTACTCAGAACAGCTGTAAACTGAACTGATGGGTCCTATAAGCAAGCAAAAATTACCTCTTTATATCAGCAGTAGATTAAATCTAATATAATTGTTTTAATGGAAGATATAAATTCCATATGTTTCTTAAAGGACTTCAAGTTGGAATACTCTGAGCTCCTTCAAACTCCTTTGGCCTATCACTTTCCCTTAACCAATCTCTTTAAAATCTAGAAACAGGAGAGCTGTTTTGGACAAAGTGTTACCCTCACAAAATGCAAACAGAAAAATCAAAACACTCAATGACATATTCTGTTTTGTGGGCTTTAATTGAGAAGAAATCAAGAGTGATGGTATAATTAATGTTGAGACATGCATTTAAATGAATAGATTTCAGTCTTGCTTAAGTATGTGAATGATTGTATTTAGTTCCCAAACGTGGCAGAGTAATTCTTCACTGGACAATCTGGAGTGCAGCTGTGGGAGTGTGGAACAAGGGGAAGTCAGGAAGCATTTGGGGGGCAGTTTGGAGGGCATTGGGAACTACATAAGGTTGAGAATCACATCAAAAAGCAAGAGTTATTATTAAGTTTGTCAAAATGTTTGTGGTCTTCCTTAAATTGTAAAACACCACCATCATCATCACCAATAAAACCAACAAGCTGACACCACACAGAAAAGAAACCCAAACAAAACAACAAAACCCCAAACTACAACCTGTATTTGCATTATTCAGAAAGACAGAATAACCCTGATTTCTTAGCCTAGCAAGGCATAAAATACATTTCTTTCTTTACGGCACTCCTACCTCCTAACCAGAACCAAAGAAGAACTTTGTCCTCCATACAATGTGGTAATTTCAGCCACACACATTAGCTGTTGAAGGGGAAGGAGGTACTAAACTTATGTATCAGGAGTAGTATTAAATATTGTTACACCATTAAACACCATCCAACTCCTTTCCTTATGCAGCCTTCAATACTGCATACTAGAACATATCCTGAACTGAAAGACTGTCCCCATGTTAATCATATACTTCAAAGCCTTAATCAGCTTTCCCAACAAAGCAAAAGCACAGTTTTAAACACTCTGTCTCAGTGGGAGTCAAGGTTTGGGTGGAGGGAGGAGACCTGTGGGAAGGAAAAATGGGCAAGGTTGAAAGGCATGGGTAAAACTTGTAACTGGGACTTCAAGGGGTGGATAAGCTTAGCCAGTGATTTCCTGGTTTTCCTAACACTTGTGTTGATAGTGTGTGCACTTCAGAAACCTGGCCCTTAGTTTCACAGAACAGGGGAGAGAATGTGGAACAACAGCTGCACTTCAAAAGCCACATGGCTTTCAGAGTGTTTTGTTCCCCTTCACACGTTTTTCTGCCAGAAGGGAACATATGGTCCGCTGTTTGGAAATTTCCCTGCCTAAATTTTTGTTTGATTAATTTCATCCAACTACTCCTAGTTACGAGCCCTCATAACACCCCAGCCAGTTACACTCCTTCCTTTACATTTATACCCTTCAATTAGCTGTAGACTATGTGCCTTCTTAATCACCATATAGCTATACACATCTAGTCCTTTTCATCTTTTCTTGTCATCATCTTTCCATGCTCTTTAATCATGTTTGTGGCTTTTTTCTGATTTCCCTCCAACTTCTTGATATTTTTGTCTGATCCTAAAGTGTCCATACCAGTACTTTCTCTTGGAGGCATAGTGTTACTTCTGTATTGGGAATCAATTTCTCTTCAGACTCTTGTTCATCACCTATCCGAGCAATTTCCTGCTCGCTAAAGAACGTGACCGGTGTCCTTGTTCCCAGCCTGGACTGTCACACTCATGTCCATGGTTTTGAAACCTTGTGTGGCATCCTGTTACAAGTTCCTGTTCAATTTCTCATCCCCTTTTACTCTCCAAATGAAAGATGGGAGTGCAGGGAGCCTGCAGGAACGGGGATGCCCTTGGGTACAGATCCTTCTTCTGCAAGCAAGGAATTCCTGCACTGGAAGAACCTGAGGGTGCATGAGCTGAGCACGGTACACATGTAGGATCTGGCTGGCCCTCAACCTCACACATGCTGTTTAAGTGGGGGTCCAAATCATGGTTTAGGTAAGCAGGAAGCCAGCTTGACCCATTCACAGCTCCAATGAACTAATGGTGTGCAGTCTCCTCGTGTACCGTTTGAGTGTGAGTCTCATAATTTATACATTTTAAACAGTTAGTTTTTCTTCCCCCTCAGTAAATGGGTAACAGGAAACACACAAAGCTCCTTAACTCTTCTTTAATCTTCCTCACTAGTGAAGTGAAAATCAAACAATAATTGTCTGGATGATCTCATTATTGTCAACAAAACTGAAACCTTGAAGTCCACATAGACTGAAATGCTGATACATTAAACAAAAAAGGGAACTGTGCTTACATGTTGTTCAATAAATAAATAAGAGCTATAGAGAGATCTATGATGAATGAGCACCCTGGGAGGGCTTCAGCTTGTCAGAATTATACAGTGACATTAATCACAGCATAACAGGTTTGCTGCAGGCTTCCAATGTAAAGACCTCATTATATCTTCAAAACAAGACAAAGCAAAAAAGCAAAAATCCCCACAACTTCTGAGTCCCTCAAAATGGACTTTTTCATTGGAACACAAAACTCAAAATAAACTGTCCTTCATCACATAAAGAATCAACATAAGCAGTGGAGACGTGTCAATGCATTTGCAGCATCCAGCCAGGCTGCTTCCACAGAGTTGGTGATCACTGAGCTTGTATGTCAACATGGCAAAGTGCTCTTCAAGGGCTCTCAGCTCCCTGAGCTAAGAGAGACTCTGTAATTACAGTGCTGCAAGCTCTCCTACTCAGGTGAAACAAGTGATATTTGCAAAGCAGGAGGTTTGCCTCATCAGGAAATCCAAGTGTCATGTCAGCAAAGCTTCCAGGGGAGTCCCTCTTCAGCACTCAGGGAGAGGCTGGAGGGCAAAAATCTACAGCACTCACTTGGGTCCAGAAGAATTCAAAGCCATGGGGACCAGGAAGCACCATACTATTATCAAAGGGTTCAAATTTGTGTGGATAATTATGTTTTTAATCTAAGAATTGTATTAATGGGACCTCAGAGTGCTGACCGTATTATGAGTTATGATCCATTAAATTAATCTCCTTGAAATATTCTATATAGATATGTACACTTGCCAAATGCAAACACTTTAACAGATCTTTTCTAACACAGTCATAGACAGCTTTTTCTTTTGGCCAAAGCAAAAAACACTCCAGGCTTTGTTTAGCAAGTTACTTTGTTAGGAGATAGAAAACTAGGGGATAAAAATCTTAATGTTTAAGGTCATATATTCAGATCTGTCCAAATCCCAGAAATCAGAAATATGAACTAATAATAAAAGAAAGTTCTAGATGTTGAAGATTTTTGTGCTTTAAGTTTCTATAACATCTTGTGAAATATTTTGAGCAATTTCTAATTCTGTCTTAACCAGTTTGCTTACTTCAGTTGCGTTTATTTTGGGATTTTTGCTAATGGAATTTCCACAACAGTGAGCAGACACTGTTAATTGCCACTATTTTTGGTTCAAAGAAATATCACCCACACTACACATTTTATGTGTTATTTTGGGTTATTAAGACTGTGTTAAAAAATACAAAACTATATTTCTGGAAAGAGAACTTAATTATACAAGTAAGTGGATGGATTTTCAGGTATTCACTACATTTGGTGTTGAGCTGTTTTTAATGTCAAGTATGTACTTAAGGATCTAGTGGGAGTGGAGTAGTACTGAAAAATCTGGTCCCAGTTATGGATGCTGAGAACATAAAAATCCTACCCCAGTAAAGACAAAGCCTTAAATGTCATTGATCTTTTTCTTTCCCATTGAGCTCTAATCCTGCATCAGCAGAACAAAGAGTTAGTACTGCATGGTTGGGAAGTTAAATTTTCCTCCACACCTGCAGGTCATTCCTCCTGGGCTCTCTCCATTGATAGCCAAAAAGTTATTTGCTTGAAAAACTAATCATGTGGTGCAGCTGAGCTCCTTTATTTCCAGAAGAAAGGCATCTGAAGTTAGACTCTGTTTCACAAAGAATTCATGAGAGAGCTGGGTTGAATCAGTGGGATCAGCCTGCAGACTCAGGGCCATGATTTTGTTACTGTTTGTTTAGTCTAATTAAAAGCATAGAATGGTTTAGGTTGGAAGAAACCTCTAAGACCATTGAGTCCAAGAGAAAATCCAGCACTGCTGAGTCCACCTCTAAACCATACCTGACATCTACATGTCCTTTAAATACTTCCAGGGATGGTGAAGCCATCTTCCACCACTTCCCCAGGCAGCCTGTTCAGTGCCTGACAACTCTTTTTGGGAAGAAATTTTTCCCAATATCCAATCTAAACTTCTCCTGGTGCAATTTGAGAAAATTTCCTTGTCCTGTTGCTAGTTATTGGGAAAAATAAACTGACATACAGCTGACTACAACCTCCTTTCAGGACATGTATCTCAGGTAAAATTTTCCTACTTCCAACAAAATTATAACATGCTGCCATTTGAAAGCCTTGGATGAAAAGTGTCATATAAATGCAAAGTGCTAAGAACACGGTAGGAGATTTGCATTTAAGAGAGAAAAAATAGACTGATTCATAAAGTATTTCTAGTAAGAAACAAAGTAACAATTTCTTAGAAGTCACCATTTAATATAGCATGAACTGAAGAAAGCTCCTTTATAGTCATTGACAGCAAGTGATCAGCAGAGGACATAATGTCCTCTTATCAAAGTCTCCTTTGCAAGGAAGGACAAATTTATTAAACAAGACAGACAGACAGGAAGAGCAATAGTGCTCACATCTCTGAGTCAAAGACATTTGAAACGCTAAATCCCTTTCTAGTCCATCTACCCACAGGTGGTTTTTCCCACAATAAAATGAATGGAGGCTGGGGGAGGGAACAAGAAAGGGACAGAAACTCCGTCAGCCCTTTGGAAAACACAGTTAATCTCTCCTCCGTACCCAAACAAGTGGTACAGAAGGAACACTCTGTGACTTACAGCCCAGTTCCTCACTTTGATTAATAAAACATGGGGAGAAGCAGGAACTGCAGAGAATTCCATAAAGCAGTAAACAGCAATTTAGTGGTGGTGGTATAGCAGCTACTACCCCACCCCCAGCACAGACTCAGGTTTCAGTAAAACCAGCACTGTTTCAAGTCCACTGTTCCCTGAAGCCCCATTAAACCTTTCTGTGTGCTGGGTGAGTCCCAGTTCCTTGGATTTTCACATCAGATATACACTGCAAGAACTGTGGCCTGTGCTGTTTCACATTCAGTCACTTGTTTCTTTCTGCTAAATGCACATCACAGAAGCTACAGCAGTGTATCCTCAGGTCCTTTTGAAGCCTTGGCCCTGACCATGTCCTTGAAACATGGTTTGCTAACATTTATTCTACTTTATGCAGTGCTGCTAGAAAAGCATTTATGGTTAAGGACTACTGTCTCAGAATAAAGAGATATTTTTGGCTCAGAATAGGAAAAATAATCATGAACCCCATGACTATCTGACTAATTTTTAGAACTACTTCCACAGATAGGAAGGGCAAAAACAATCTTCAAAAGATGAGGAAAAAAGCCCTCTCCTCCCTTATGGATTTTAGAAATACACCAACCAAAAAAAAAAAAGAAAAAAAACACTTCCAAAGAGCAAGTGAAGATCCAATTCTAAAGATTCAGCTTCATCCTGTCTCTCTTGGGACCTCATTGCAGCAATGCCATTCTGTCTCCTCAGTGATCCCAAGCAATCCAAGGATGTGAGGGGGCAATGGAAGTGGTGCTCCCCACCTCCCCAGGGCTGGCCTGGTGCCCAGCTCCCATGTGTGCCTCAGCCTCTGCAGCAATTGCTTTCACACCCAGATTCAGCTTCATTTCTCCCATAGCAGGGAGGCAGCCTCAGGAGAAATTCATCTTTTCTAGAAACCACAAACCTAATCCTAGCTGTTAGTAAAATAATCTCCATCCCACCCCATTTTAGTCATCTCAACAGAGATGACATATTTATTCCAAGGACTAACATGTTTACTCCAAGGATGTTTCTTTCAGCTCCTCAGCTGTGTGAAGAACTCATCCCTCATGTATGTGATACCAGTGGTGTTTTGAAACACATACCTTTTGCCTTCTTTTCAGCTTTAGAAAGTCTCCATGGAGCAAAAGAGACTATCTTGTCTTCTTTCTTTCCCTACTGAAAGGGTTAACCAACTCACAATATGTCTGTATTGGAGAATAAATTAGCAGATGGATTGACTATCTCCCAAATGATAAAATAATTTCAATTTATTTGTTCTCCAGCAGCTTATGAAAATAAAATTATTTACTTAAAACATCAGAAGAAACAAATTGCAAACTAGCCAAAAAAAAAAAAAACAGGCTAACTTTACTACACTCATTGCTTACTGTTAAAACTAAGTTTGATCAACTGGGGTGCCTTTCAAATGACAGCAATTACCAAGGATTATACCAGGTACAGCCCATCATTCACTGAAGAACAACATTATGAATTTTCTGCTACGAGGCACCACAACAACATTGACTTTCTACAGTAATTGCAGATAGAGTGCCTTAAAAATACTCTGGAATAAGGTATTTATTAATTATAAATGGAAACTTCCCCTTTAAGTTGTTAACTAAGTCCCTCTGAGCCCAAGCATGCATTGAGCTATGGCTCCATCTTTAAATGCCCTCATTCCAGGTCTCCAGGCAGGGCAGGGCTGCAGGAAATCCAGGCAGCCCCAGCCCAACCCCTTGAGCAGAGCACTCACACTGCTGGTGGTGCTCTCTGGCTGAGCAGAATTTAGTGGAATTCTGAAGGCCTTCACTCCCCAAACCCTAATCCTAAGTGTTATCCCAGAGGGGTAATCTTAAAGGGTTGATTTGGTATAAAGCTGAACCATTCTCAGCAATCAGTTAATATAAAAATATTCTCCACAACCTGTTGAAGAATGAAAAGGAGAAATAGGAATGCTTCCTCTTAGACATCACTACAGAAATCCCTGCTAAGGCTGATGGTGCCTTACTTAGGTAAAGACTGTAGAAACAGATTTTGAGATCATGTAATTTGAGAAATGTTACTTCTCATCTGTTTTTGCCAAAAATCCCTTGTGTTTCCACATTTTTCTTGGATCAGTAGATATTTGCCAGCATTCTCTAAAAGGGTTATTTCCAGAAATATCAACTAATCCAAAAGATTTTTCCTGAAAGGAACAGAACAGACAATATCCAGACTTAACTGTGCCAATTAATCAGTAGATATTCATCAATAGATGAATCTGCTGCATGCACATCACTTCCATCATTACATGCCAATAAGAAACTTGATCACATAGAACAAAATTTTCTTTGGACAGCATGAATGGATTGATGTTGTAATAGACTTTATAAAACAAATGAAGGGTTTTTTAAAGGATCTTAAAGTCTGCACCATCTCCCAAGTTCCCAAATCTTTCCTGTAAAATAAAAACACGGCCATACTGCTCACATGTCTCATTTTGGTTTTTATATGAGCAGCTGTTAGTCTTCAGTAAAAATAATAATAACGTAGATTATTTCTAGATGCAATGGAAAGATGTAGGCAGGCTCCTCACTTTTTTCTTCTCCAATCCACATATTTTAGTTTCTTGCTTCAATTAGCTTAATAGTTATGATCATCCAAACATTCAAGTAAAAAAGGTCTTGTATATGAAGGAAAGTCTCTCTGCATTTGGAAGTATGACAACCTCATCAATCAGAAAATGGAGATAATAAACATCTTTGAAGAGTGTTTTAGAAGTTAGTGAAATATTTACAAATATAAATTTGAACTCCTGATCTTAAGGCTCTCATGTTACTCTAATTACACTGCAATTGGAGCTCCCTGTGTATACAAATATGTTTGGAGTGCATATAAATAAAATTACTCAAATTAAAACAGTTTCTGTATTCTTCCTGCCAAAGAAAAAAAAAAATTAAGCTCTAAGGCCTATTATATGGATCAGTAGTGTGCTGGTTTTGCATAAGTAGCTAAGAATACTCAGATACAATAGTTAAATGTTTCCCAAAAATAAGTTTTGATTTTGTTCCTTACAGCACCTCAACTAAACCTCTAGTAACCATTTAGCATTGCTTAATATGTTTCCATGTCTTCATTTTTCCTTCAGTGCAGCCAAACCAGTGTTCAAACACACACATCTTCAAAGGTTATCCCTCTCTTACAGTTAAATACACAAATCAGCACTCAGGCAGGTTTGACAGGGTGGTTAGTGCACAGTGGGTCCAGTAATGGAATTTAGATGTCTCCCCTGGGAGAAAAATTACCAAAAAGTGAATTCAGGTTACGTAGGTCTAAGAGGAACAATGGGTTTATCAAAACAGATTCCCTGTTCCTGTTATTGGTGCAGCAGAACTGAGGTACCCAGGGCCCCACCTGGGTACCCTGGCCTTTCACTGACTTGCAGAAGGATGCACAGAAGAGAAGCAGGAATAAGCAAGCTTTGTACTGAGCCTGGAGCACTCAGAGAATCATGGCAAATAAGTCCAGAAAAAACTTCAAAAAGGTATTTAGTGCAGAGCACTAAACCTTACTCCCAGAGCACCCTCAATTATACTCTTGTTATTTCTGGCAGATGTTTATCTAAAGATGTCCAAAATGAAGCTTCAGCACCTCCCTGCACATTAGCATTTTTTTAATCTTAACTATTTCAGACATTTTAAAAAAAAAAACATTAAGCCAGAAGTCATTTGACACAAGATAAGCTCATTATTTCCTTTCCTGTGCCTCACAGATGTGGAGGATAGATTATTCTATTCTTCTTTTCACAGCTTTTGCACACTTGCATACTTGTCTTCTATCAGTCTTCTTTAAATAGAGAATCCTATTTCATTCAATCATTCCTCCAAAGTCATGCTTGCAACACCTCTCCTTACTGACCTTCCTTTCCTCTGGATTCTTTCCAGTTTGTTCACACCTGTTCAACTCACCAGACAAGGCCAAATGCATGATGACAAGGGCAGAAAGAACAAGCAATTTCTTATGCAATATAATCTTATATGAGATAAACATATTCCTGACTATTTTTCAGATTGTGAGCTACTGCAGCCCTCACATACAGCTGTAATAAGTACTATCCAGTTGATTGTTCCCATCCATTACTTGCACAGTATTTTGGGTGAGTCTGATAGAAGGACACTTGTTCTAAGAGAGGAAAATGTGGACATTTTTTCAGCCTGGAAATTAATTTTGGATTCTAACACTCTATTCCCACCTCCTTGCAGCTACTCAGCACTGTATAGACAGAACACATACTTATTTTTCCATCTGTACTCATTGATGACACCATTGAACCATAGTGGATGTCTAATGGATCTTTGCAGAATCCCAATAGACATTTTGAGAGGAACTAATGGTGATTACTCTTCAAGTACCATTTTCCAGGTGATTTTGCACTCACCTTAGAGCTCCCTCCTGTGACTTCTGCAGCAAAGGCAGCTTGTAAAGAAAGAGGACATCTTTGATGCAGCTGTGATAGTTCTCACACAACTGCTAGGAAGTGTTTTGGAAGAGCAACAAATGTCTCTTTCTAATCAATTTTTTTATGTTTTCTGCTTTCTAGAGTAACCTATCTGTCTCCATGAAGTTATTAATCATTCCTCCTCCTGTTTAGTTGCTAAATTTCAGGGGTGCTTATTCCTATTAAAAATAAGACATGGTTTATTGTTCTCGTATTTAGTTATGAAACATATTCACTCTGCTTGTTGGTTGGGACTTTAGCATAAAAATAATAATGGATAAACAACGAATGGGGACAACAGTGAAACATTTTGTAAATTGGTCTTCCTTTAGCTAATTGATTGGTGTGCTCCCACTCAAGGCTATGGAACCTGGAGGTGTCAGACCTTGTGGGCCAGACTTCATGGAGTCAGCTGCATTCACACTTGTGGGGTTTTATCCAGCTGTGAGACTCTAAGGCCAACTTAGAGCTGAAGTTCGTGACTGAACACATTGTTTTGCATGATAACAACAGGCCCTAAAATAATTCAAATTAAAATACTGAAAATATTCGGTTAAGTAATTACAATTCTTATGAAAAAAGACACTCCCCTCTCCTTCTATCTCCTCTTTTTCTCTCCAATATGGGAATTCTTCAAACAATAAGCACTATAGAAATCCAGGTCTGCCTGCTATGCCTTTCCTTGGAAATTAAAAGACAAGTGGCAAACCAGTTGATTTGAGACATCTGAGAGATCTTACACGTAAAAAGCCTATTAACTGAGCTGGGAATTCTTTCCTGCCAAAATTGAGTCTGCCTCTATATTTGTACTTGCTTAGCAAAACACCACTGCAGTTGCCAAGTTCTGGCCTACTTCATGTGTGAGGTATTGTGTAAATTCTTTAATAGCTGATTTTGGTTACAGGCTCATGACTATTAAAACATGATGCAGAGGAGGGAGGTCATGGAACTGCTCAAAACTTGCTGAGTATGCCAGGGTTTTGGCATGGGAAGCCTTGGTGGCAAATTTGAGACAGCTAAGGCTCGTGGATTCAGGTAGGTGCTCACTCAGGGCAGCTCCAGGAAGCTCAGGGCAGCTCTGCCAGTCCAGCACATGGAATAAAACAGGCCAGAATGGGCCTCTCTCCTTGCACCTCTCCTGCTTTTTCAGCACCTGGGTACAGGAGCAGATGCCTACAGAACAGGGGGCAAGAAGAGGAACATCTGCTCCCACCAAATAAATACCAGCAGCCTGGACTGCAATAACTGATCACCACAAAATATGGCAAATGCAGATGTTAAATAAGCTCCATGCACCAAACAACCTCACAGGGTCCTAACTATACAGGAGTGCTCAAGTGGTAACAGAAATAAAAATACATTTCACTAGGAGGGCTTGGAGAAATGCTCTTTGTTAGCAATCCACACCTACTCTCCCTTTCATTTAAAGCTGACAAAAACTCCCAGAGCCTCAGCGATCCAAAAACGCCTGCAACAAAACCATGAAAGATAGTGCTTCAAAGTCCTGATATTTCTAAGACAAAAGACAAGCCAAAGCAATTCTTCCTTAAACAGAAGGGGAAAAAAAATGAAGAAAACAGACATAAACCCTTCCCCTCCCGCCTTTTGCAGGTCCCCTTTAAACAGACTGTACCATCCCCCTACAAAAGAAAAAAAAGTTGTTTAAACAAACAACAGATGCTGTCTAAACTAACTGCATGGTAAGTGCATACTAAAGACATATGCTGTCTTCTACCTAGCCATATGTCCTTCCCACACACATACTTTAGTTCCAACTTTGGTGCAGCTTTAGACAAACAGAACAAGGGTGCACGGAGAAGTTGTACTCTAGCAAGTTTTCAGAAAATCCCCTAGGATTTCTTTAATCGATGACAGACTCTGAAAAGTAAACAGCACAAATAAAATGCTCCAGAAAACAGAAATTACCCATAACAATTAAAGAGATTTGTAAGCATAGGCTGCATCTCTGATGAGGTGGTGCTGTGACATAATTGTTGCTTTTAAATGTGTTAGAATAAAGCATCATATTATAAAAATAATTTCAAGACCACTGAAGAATTTATTACAAGACTCTTCTTTTAATTAATAATAACTTGGTATATTTGCCCTAAAAAACAGACTGTTAGATTTCCCTTAGAAAGCATTGAATTCTACTTTGTTCCCCCTGGATTCCAAATGCAGTGCTCCTTCCCAGATGATAAAGTCATATGTTGTCAAACATATAGCTTAACTGTACCAGAACCATTGGAGCTGGAAAACACGGCTTGGAAAATATCAGCAGTTACACTTTGGCATAGAAAGCTGTTGCTTCTAAGCATACACTAGAAGGATTAAGAAAAGATCAAGAGGTAAAAGATCACAGATCTGGCCAGCTGTTAGCATCTAACCCAAAATGTGGCCTCACCCATCCTCTACTCTGATTTTAGCAGAGAAACTGCAGCAAGTCTGCAAGCTAAAACTCATTGTGGCTTGAAGGATTTAAGTGTTTCCCTCTTTGCATAACTGAATTAAACCAGTTTACATGAAATTATTTTTAAATATCATGCAAACCTCACTGCATTTTCTCCACTATGAATTAACATATTGGGTAACTTCAAATAATTATTTTCTACTCCATCCTGTAATTTCCCCTTATTCAAACCTTCAATTCACACACTGAAATTGTTTTGAGGTGCTGGATCTGGGGCACCCTTAGAAGTTTTGTGACGACATCCTGATATTGCTACTTCTGTGCTGTATTGTGGGTCTTTCTGCAGGCTGGGGCACTGCTCTAGGAAGCACCTCTCCAGTAAATAGTATTTTTTATAGAAAGGATGCAAGAATGTAGTCAATCACCAAGATCAATGGCAAACTGTTATCTCATACTTCACTGATTAAATTTTGTCAGGTGTTTCCTTGATACTTTGTCTTTCCCTCCTCATCCCCTCACCCCGGTACCAAGTACCACAAGAAGGTACACAGCCTTCAAAACACACAACAAGGTATGGAACTTTTATATGGTTGTGTTTTGATTAAGTTAAAAAGAAGCAAATAAATTGTACTTTTGTAAGGACACAAATAATTCAAGATATTTGGATTCTCCTTAAATCTTCATATACAATGCTTTTGATCTAAGTTTGTTTAATTCCACAGGATATGTCTGCAAGGACTGCACTTATCTGTTACATGCATGGGCTGGCTCAGACTTCCTCTTTGCTTCTCTGTGAAAAGCAAGAGAAGACGAGAAGACCCCACCTACAATCACTTCAGAGATGAGCACTGTGCTTGTTCTAACCTATACAACTCCTTCACCTGAATACTACACTACACCTGAATACACCTATACAAATACTTCACCTGAAAGAAATCACGCTGTTATGGTATAATGACCAAATATAAATGCTTGTGAGACAGGTACCTGCTGTGGACAGATGGGTAGATAGATAATGGGATTTTAGTGTATCTTCACCAATGCCTGGAGGGACTCTTGTCCCCAAGGAAACTGCTAGAGGAGAAATATCTTCTCAAAATCTATTTTTAAAAATGCTGTAATATACTTTCTCCTACAAAATATAACTGAAGTCATGCATGAAAGTAATTTCTTGATGCTTTTAAGGACCGTGTTTTAAGGGAATTTGCATGTAAATTCATTAAAGTTTTACAGTCACACAACTAACACAGTAGTACCTAGCCCAGGCTAATAAAACATTCATTCCCACCACAGTCAGGCTCTCAGTACTCAAGTAGCCAAGCTAGGTTTCTGTTTCACCACTGGTGTGTAAGCACTTGGAGTCTTTGAAATGCAGTATCTTATCTCTAGTAAAACAACATCTCCTAAAAGAACAAAGGTTGCATCTCACATTTCTGGTATGAAACACTGCTCAAAAGCCACCTGCTTTGCCTATCCCATCCTCTTTGTGCTTTCAGAGGCAGCCTGCCAGCACCCAGGTTTCTGTAAACTCCCATTTGTCAGCATGAATTTAGCAGGTTCCTCTGCCTGCACCACTGCTGACACCTTCAGAAGGAAATTTCCTGGTGTGACACAGCAGTAGATGGGGACCAGTACAGTCCCTTTATTTACTTCAGGGGAACCAGTGATTTCTTAGCCAAAGGCATGTTCCAAATCAGTTCAAAAGTAATTTCAGACTCACCCAAAAAACACTATGCCTGCAGAATCATCATTCTTCAGCAGCTAGACCAGGAATGCATGTCAATAAACTAGCCATGTGCTATCCTTTCAAGTGGGTATACTTTATGACACCTCTGATGTCAGGAGCAGTGACGTTTGCAAGTGGATGAGTATAAACTTTACATTGGGGGCAATTCAGTATTTACTTCAAGATAGCAAGTTAGCCTAAGGAAAAAAAGGCTGGCATAATACATAAGTGGAATGTGACACAGGCAAAAAAAGAGCTTTGTTTGGGTGAATTTTCACAAACCCAAATCTTCATCCAAGGTTTATAGTGTCCCACTTGATACTTCCACTGCCCCACCTCCCTCTCTTTTCCAGTCATTAACATTCCAGTGGTTCATGCTAATTGAAAGTCATCATTATATTTGGGTCTCACAGGAAGAACAAAAGGTAACTAATGGGTTAACAAAAGACTTCATGTCTTATATCCTTCCACTCTATACTTCTGCACTGGCTGCACCAGATCTACAAGAGAGGATATTATTGTCCAGCTGGTCTGTGTATGTAATGATTATCTGTCACTGCATTGTGAAAACCAGCAGTACCTCCTGTAAAACACTTAAATACAGGAGTCTTGACTTGCAGACTTCAGAACGAAGCACTCAAACCTGAGCTGAGTACCCAAAATCGTCAAATAAAAAGTTGTAATTAGTGCTGAGATTTCATATTTTGACTTACTGAGCAGGATCTGAGTGAACTTTCTTACTCACTGTTTAGCAGGTAAATAAAGAAGATCTCATTCATGGCCCCTAAAATGCTTGCATAAATGCTCATATGGAAAAAGAAAGCTGGATGATTAAAAAGAAAGAGAATAGCAGAAAGTTGTTAGGAGCCTTGATTCTACCATTAGTAATTTCATAGTCTCTGTTGACTGCTGGGTAGAAAAAAACCAACACACATGGGTTCAAGAAACCAGACGGCTCTGAAGATGAAAGCAGAACTAAGAGCTCAGGGTAATTTTTACTATGTCCATTAGAGATCTTCTGAAGGTGGACAGCAGGAGGGAAGCAAGCTGATCAAAATGTAGGATACCATATCAAAGTCATCCCAAATAATGACATTACTGTAGAGGAGCATAATTCTGGACATACTAATGCTTCCATTTGTTATCTATTTGTTCCTTTTGAAACCTTCACATGTATGCCTCTACCCCTAAGAGAGGTCCTGAGAGCAATTCTGATATTCATGTCACTTGCTGTCATTCTAGAATAATAATATATCTTTTTAGGAATTCATTGAAGGTTTGGGAGACACTGGAGTCTCAAGAAAGACCTGTGGTGTCCAGCAGTGTCACAGATAAAGCATTCTATCCTATCTTCAGTAGTGTTCAGCATATTGACCCTTTCTTTTTTTTAACCTCTTCAAGCAGGCCTCATGGTCTCATTTCAGAAATTAAATACCCAGTGGAGCCATAGCAGGACATAAAACTCAGCTTAGTTTCCAAACTGCATGCCAGATCCCACACAAACCAAAGGAAGATCAGAGCACCACAGGAAAATTTTCTTTGGTGCTTATCCTTTGGTTGATTTGCATCTTATGAAGAAGAAGAAAATCTGTGACCTTGCACAAGTACCAAAGATTTTTATTTAAGCATCTCCTTTAAAAGTACTTTATAAATAGCTTTGTACACCACTGCCATGAGGAAGTTTCCACAAGGGAGGTTTCCACTCATTAGTGTGTCTGAGCAGCCTCAACCCCCCAGTGCCTGTGCTGGCTGCAGCACAGGCTGGTGGCTTAGGTGTGGATGGAAACAAGTCACACTGCCACGGAGCTTCCTTTGAGGCATCCCGCCCTTCGCCAGGAAAACAGATGCTCGTGTTTTTATGCTTATGTTAAAAAGTTCTTTCAAGTTTTGCCTTCAGTGACAAAGTTAAAAACAGAGAAAAAAACGTTTCTTCCTGTTTTAAAAATAACACAAAAAGCTGAAATTTCTTTTGAAGAGAGTAGTCCAGGAATCAGAGAGCCAGGGAACAAAGAGCCTACGTTTTCATCAGAAGACACCAAAGGAAATTTCTGCTTCCTAGAGTAGCACATCAAACATTTTGTAGGGTCATGCCAGCCATCCTGGAAGCCCTTCACTCTCAACAACATTTCCGAAATGAATAATATGAATATCAATAAAAATACATAATTCCTTCCTGTTGATGGCAAAAGATGGAGTTTATGAGTCAAGCCCACTCAACTTGTTTGCAAAAGAATTATATATTCTCACTTTTGTTCTTACGGTTGTTCTGTCAGAAAATGACACAGCAGAACAGCAGTTGTTGGATATTACAGCTTCTTTAACAATAAAAATACATAATATAGGACCCCAGACAGGTCAACTAGAAACAAACTTCTTTCTCTCTCATCTTATTTGCTCTTTACTATCAGCCATTTGCTACTAATGGAGTAAGAATTCTCTTCCTTTCTCCCTGTCATATATATATAATATATATGAAAACAAAAATATATACACAAACACACACAGAGAGTCTGAAAAAAATGTAAATTATCTCAGTAGCAGCATTTAGGTAACCAACCATCTCTTATATTTTTCAGAGATCATCCACCAGGGCAGACAGGACCAAAGGACTGACTCTGGAACATCAGCATTTTATTTTAATACATTGCACAATCAAAATCAAGCCTCAAAAGAAGGAGAACTGTGCAGATGAACTTTTGAAATGGAAGTTTTTTTCCACAGAATCTCTTCTGGACAATATTTGGAGAACCAAACAGAAAGTTATGAAGAAATCAGATGAGAAAATTGGATGCACCTTCTCCAGATACTTCTGGCACACTTAAGCATCAAAAGAAATATCCAGAGACTACGACGAGCAACGCACTGATCACCTTTTCTTATTTTAAAAATCAAGCCAATTTCTATTTTAAAAATTATTTTTCAAGAAAGGAAAAATACCCACCAAATTTACACAGATATTTGGCCTCAAATGCTAGTTTGTTTTTTTTTTTTAATTAAAGACTTCTCTGTCTTCTGATGTTACCCTTATTGTAGAAGTGTCATTCAATGTAAATTTTTCTCAGGTTAAATTTCAATTCAGTTACTTTAATTGACAAATTTAATCACAAACAACTTTGCACACATGTGATTGAATCATGTATACAGTAGAATAAATATGCAGGATGCATTCCAAATGTGTTGGCTCTGGTCCAGAAGCCAATGACTGAAGCAAATTTGGATTACCCACATGCTTTAAATTAAGCACTTGCTTAAGTGTCTGGAGAATTGAAACCATAATTTTTTACTTTTCTCTCCACAAAGACTTTATAATATTGTTCTGGGATATTTAAAAGTAAAGAAAAGATGAAGAACAGTGATGTTAATACAGTTACACAGGAATGAGATAGTGAGAACAAGAAAAAAAGTGAACTCTGTTGCTTTAGTATTTGAACTCTTTGTATTGTAGAAATCTACAGACTGTGAAAATCTTGACTGATAAGTTTGGATTCAATCATGGATTAATACATTTTTCTTACTATAGAGCCAAGAGACTGAAAGAAGCCTATATTCTAGGTCTCTGACAGAATCTTATAGTGCTATGTTTCAAACCAAGGTAAATAAAATATTCATTATTATTTGCCAAAGAATGTTTTATTCCCTCATAGTTCTGCTTTCTTTTTTCCCTCTTACTTTCCCCTTGTGCTTGAGGAGTTACAGTTCTATTTGGTATATTCTCATATGTACAATGCAGCACTACACATGACAGTAATTAAATAAAAATAAAGAGTAAGCAAACATTACTGTAAAAAGGCAGAACCAAAACCAAAGCTTCAATGATATTAGAGCTGGAAAAAAACTACTTCCAATTCCCTAGCAATGAAACAACAATTCCCCAGCAACAATACAGCAGACAAACATTTGCCAGTAAAACTGGGCAATAGCTGTGAAAATACAACAGTTACAAAGACGTATTTCTTTACATAGGCTAAATGTATGAAAAAAAAAAAAAACAACTGATATCTTCCTGTGTTTGCATCTCTAGTCAGCTCTGGTTTTTCTCCAGATAGGTCTGCATGCTTTTTTGGGATGTAAAAATCAAGGAAAGTTATGATTCTAATTTAGTAATCTGGTAGAATTTGAGTTGATCTCGTCTACTTTATCTTCAAGGAGTTTAAGCGTTTGATGCACTGATCTGGCTCCAAATGTAGACACAAAAGTCTGAAACAGTTTACTGGCACAGTTACTTTTTAAAAAAATGAATGGTTGCTCCCATTCTAAAACAATTATTTAGATAGTTCTCCTTCATCTTTTATTTCTCTGCATGTGGAATTTAACCTCTTTTGCACACAATGCAGAGCAGCATGACTAACTGATATAATGTATAGGAAATGACTTGTGGAGCTAAAGCAAACAGTTGATGTGCTTACAAGATAAGTGTCAGCTTGCGGAAATAGCAAATAACAATGACACAATTCCCTCCTCTCAAAGTATGTGCACAGTGCAAAGACCTGCTACTAATTTTCACTCAGCAAGGGGGGATGCCATTGGCCTTTTGTTACACAGAGAAGCCAGTGATGTCATTTGGCTTTGTGCTGCAGAGCCTGCTGCCTACTGGCCTGCAAGAAGATTTTTCTAAATGCTAAAAGTAGCACTCTGCCCAGCAGAATTAAATAATTCCACATGAATCATTCCTCCAGGCTATTATTTTGTTCATACGTGTCAGAATCTATGGTTGAATGAAGTATTCTATGGAGTAAAATACCATTGGCATCAACATGGGTTTTGCACTCTTTGGACTAATTCTCTGGTTCCTTTACCAGTAAATGCCCTTATTAGGCATGGAAAAAGATGCCTTAGGTTTTACTTTTTAAAGCAGTCCCAGGAATCTTGATAGTCCAGTTTGCTTTATACAAGAATTTTAGATCAAAATATGCTTTGCATCAAAACATAAGAGCATCACTTCCAACAGAACAAAATTACGCCTAGACAAAAAACATTTTCCTAACCTTTATTTTTCTGTTCATTTGAAAGCAATTTATTTTAATACTTCCTGAGAGGCAGCAAAATGCAGATTTTGTAGCAAAGTCAAGGACAGAAAGGAAAGGCAAGGCTTTTTCTGTGTTAGCATTTGTTCTTTTTTAAAGGGGATCAGCATAAACTTTACTCACACTGGCTTTTTCTATTCCCAGAATCTCCAGTTCAGCTTTCATGGAGGTTGTCAGAGGGTTCCCCATTTCCAGGGAACAACAATGAAATACAGTAATTGGATGTGGCAGTGCTACTCTGTGAGTTTATCCCAACTTGTCACTGCTGGCTACTGTTTCCCCTCATTAATTCCATCACACTGGCTGGTGGCCACTGGTTTGACATGCCCTGTCTGAGCAGAAATTACTGTTCTTCTCTCAGTGGCCAGTCTCTCATTCCTGACACATTTGGGCAGTTCTGCTGCAATCAGCAGGATTGCTCATATGCATCAGAGCTGGCAGGACCTGCCTGAGGATCCTTTAATAAGCCAACATGAAATAAGGGAGCATGTGGTAACTGAGCTCATGTCATTAGTTTGCATTGTCAGCTCTGTACAGGGTAATAGCATGTGTGGAACTCCCTGTAGCCAGAAAATTGCATCCAGCCAACAATGATCACAAAAGCAAGAGTTGTCATGGAAAGGTGACAAGCACATGGCCAAGAGAAGAAAAAGATTGACTAAACACATACAGAAGAATCCATGCTAATTCCTACTGTACTGTTGATTTACTGAATAGCAAAATACTTCAAAAATTACCATCAGAAGTTTTATCAGGAGAAATTAACTAAGATGGCAGATCTGCAGAAATGCAGATCAGCAGCAAACAGGACAAAACCGTTCAGGACTATCTGACTGAAAAGCCTGTTAACATCCACTTGCCCAAACACTCCTGGAACAGCAGTAGTTCACATAGTCTCATACACAAATAACCCCAGAAGCACCTTACACATCACTCAGATAAAAAGGAGGGCAGCATGATTTAGACCATCCCTAAAGAGCAACAGGCTTTGGGGTGCAGTGTGTTTGAATTAAAGTTTTACCTTCAGATCTTTATCAAATATAATTGAGAAAACTGGTATCAAGCATATCAATATTAGTCATAATTTATACATATATAAACACACATAAACATGGATGTGTTAAATATTAAGGATAATTACTAACTTTAGAATACTATTATATGCATATGGATATTGTTTGATAAAATAAAAGTTTAAATTCTCTTTGAAAAAATTGCCCTGAAAATTTAACTTATTATCTTAATAAACAGGCAAGACTTTGTCTGGGCATTCAAGTTATAATGACTGTTTTCAATTATGAGATCTGTTAAGCTTTAGGTTATCAATTTAAATAATATTTGAGCATGTGTGGTTAATTCACAAATTCTGATTCTTTACCTGAACAATATGTTGATCTTTGCCCTGCAATGTAAATGATCATATCTTTGTAAAGTTTTTTGTATTCACCTGTTGAGGAAACTGCATTTCAATGATGGGTGAAACAGTGATTCCTGTGTGGACTATAAAGCTAACCTAACAAACAATGAGGTGCAGAAAGCTTGCAGTCACTTGAAAACAGAACCTTAAGGGAGGAGATTTTCTCATCCCATAGTCTCCTTGGGTCTGTTGTTAGCACCTTTCTCTGGTTTTGAACCTTTAGGAAATATTGTATTTCTAAAACAGATTATGTTCCTTTTCTTCTCCATATTTCATCTTATTTTTAAAACTGTCACCTTAAAACTATACATAATACCAAATATTAGCAGATTTCTATCCAGCTGAGATTGTCAGTCATTCCAGAATAAGCCCTTCAGTGGGAACCACAAGTCCAATGTTATCCACAGAAGCCTGCTTCTTCTGATAACCTGCTGCCTGCCGTTGCAGGGAATCCACTCCCTCTGACATCCCAGGTTCTAGGAATCTGCTAACCATTGAGGCTGCAAAGATTCTTCAGGATGTCAGAACCTCTGACATCCCAGGTTCTAGGAATCTGCTAACCATTGAGGCTGCAAAGATTCTTCAGGGCTGAAGGAAAATCTGCAAGCCATTTTCCTAACCTGGTGAGCCAGGTCAGTAAGACAATAAAAGAAAAAATGAAAGAAACTAAAATAAATAGCTTTTGACATCCAGTGCCATAAAAGTAAAATATTTTAAAACTTGGCATCATATAGAAGTTAGCTAATTATAGTGGCGCCATTCATGATGGTATAATTAACTGTATGTCTGCATTTCTATTATAAACTCCTATTTTCAGAGGTTTATGATACAGCTTTAAAAATTTGCTCTGGCCAGAGACTTGGCATGCTAAATCTCACCCTGGAAGCAACTTTTTTTCCCTCCAAAACTGAAGAAGAAAAACCTTCTGGGTTTTTGTGGTAGTTTTTTCTTTTTTGTTGTTGTTGGGTTTTGTTTTAAAGCTTATAATAAGGTAATAAAATTAATCTCACTGAAATAGTGCCCTTTATGTACTCAAAGGCTTCAGGGTTTTAAAACACAAATTTTGACCTATGTTGTGGGATTTAATGATAAAAGCCCCGCCCACAGCTCATTTCTGGAAATGCTACTGTGCTGCACAAAATCTAGGCCAGGGACATGTCCAAAAATTACACACTTCTAACAAGGACCTGCTGTTAGAACAACTCCTGCACTTAAAACATCCTGACATCTCCTCATTCCCAACTGGCTCTTCTTTTTCTCCTGAAATCTGTATGGCAGCCAAAAGGCTGATCTTACAGGAATGGAATTGAGGTCCCTCTCTTGCATTCAGCAAACCCAGCAGTGATTCCTTATGGAACAGGAAAGAAACACTCTGCAACATGCAAAAACCACCCCCAAGAATAAAATGGGCAGGTCAGACAAACACACAGTGCTTAGGGCTGTCTGCAGAACAGGGAGGTTTCCAGGTGCAGTGGTCACTGGGACAGTCCAGCCCTGGGCTGATGAACTGCTCTGAAGTGGGGTGGTTCTCTGAATGACTTTGGGGTGGGCATTTGGTGACTCTTGCAAAGTACACATTACCTCCCCGAGATAAACACACTGAAACTGAACTGTTACAGATTGAGTGTCTACAGAGATATACAGAAATTTGGTGTTTACCCTGAGGTGAATAACCAGAGAATTTACCATGATTAAAGGAAACATGACTCTGAGATTTGCAGAGTTATATCTAAGGAATAAAATACTCTATACATCTGCTTCACAGTACTTATTCAAAACTAACTTTTTTTTTTTTTTAACATCTACTTATAATTTAAATTGGTTTTGTTTACTTATGTACACTTCTAACAGAATCCCTTAGGTCAAAAATTGGCCTCATCACTAAAATCCTAATTGCCAACAGTGTACTGGAAACTTCCATGTGATCTACAAAAAGTAGTTTCCTTCCCCTGTTGCTTCTTTGGAATGTTCTGTTCTTACTACTCTGCTGCTTTCCTTCAGCCTGGAGAAGATACTGTTTATTCCTCCCTCTCAGAATTCCTTATGCAGATTTGTTTAGAGCCAAAGTATTTGGATATCAAAGGGAGAGTTTTAATTGCCTTATCAGCCAGACTAGTGGGCTCTTTGTCCCAATGGTACACAAAAAGGTAGCTTCTTCCTTTCTCTATTGAGCTGGTTATTCTTCCCTCAGAGTTTCCTCTTTTGGGACATTGCTTTTAATCCAAAAGAATATGAAGAGACACTTTGTTTCCTTTGCAACAAAACAGTGAAATACTACTTTTCCTCATCTTGCTTTCCCCGCTAATACACAACCCCACTTTGTTTAGACAGTGTTTCTGCAACCTTTGTCTGCATGCATATTACACAGCTAAAAGTTTCCTTCACAGAAAATACCCTTCAAATACTTTCCAGATTAAAAATTGTACTGGCTCTCTCCAGGAGGCCAAACATCATTTTTGAAATGCCACATGCACATTCTGTACTTACTCCAGTGGTGGTGGTCCCTCTACTGTCTCTCTCTGCTCTTTATCTCAGGATACAAGGTCTTAGGAAAAAAAGGTAAAGCCATCCCTATAGCACAAAACCACAGAAAACACAAGAAGTCTGGAAGTACCACCATGCATATTTCATCCTTGACTAGAAAAGCTAAGGAGTAAGTAAAATAAAAAGATAATTTACATTATATCTTACTGCTTATGGTAACTCTAACACAGCTAAGAGCACGTTCCTAGGAGCAAACCATGCTTAAACATTTGGAAAAGTTAGTGTGGCTAGAGCCCAGGTATCTGGTGACATATTCATGATGGAGTTGTTAGAATTCATAAACACACAAGTGCAGCCAAAGCTCTGAGTACTCTGGGGACTCTTGCCAAGGCAAAGAAGTTTTCCTTCCCTTGCTGGTAGGGTTATGGAGGGAATACAAGCTGTGTGTTGGTATGGGAATCATTGTGATTTCTCAGGATATCAAGGGGGCTCACGCCAGAGCTTTTCTCTCTCAGGCTACCAAGATTGCACATCCTTCCCCAGGCAGTTCACATGCTGGGCACAGGCTGAAACACTCCCCACCATGCTGGCCACCATAGCACAGACTCCTAAACAGGACAACACAGGCATCTAAGATGGCCCAGATATCTAAAAGACTTAAGGGATACGCTGCCCTATAAGGTCACAGTCAAGTGCACAATGTAGATTTAATCAGTGGGTGCTCCAGGTGTGGCAGCCCTGCACAGTCACAGGTGTTCCCTGGGGGTGCCTGTGCTCGGGGCAGAGCTGGGACAGTGCTTCCAGCAGAGCCCCACACCTGGGCCAGTGCCAGGGGGATTGATCAAACACAAATGACCAAAAGAACTTGGGTGCAAACTGTCCTCACAGTTACCGTGGACATAACTACCACCAACTGCTTCTGTGTTTACCAAGAGATCCATAAATGAGGGTGATGAAGGATTAGGCTCTGTTCTTAATTAAGCAATGTATATTGGAGAAGGTCCTCTAAAGTCAATGTACTTATACTGTATTTATTCTCATGTAAATGGAATAATTTCAGAGATCTGACTGTTTGCAATGCAGCACAGTAAAAGAATAAATTAAATCTTCAGTGAGCACCAAGCCTCCTAGAATTATTTCTGTGGCTGTCTAACATGTGAATGACCTGGCCAAGTACTATTTTTCAGACATTAATGCAAATACATAACAGGCAACAGAAAACAGCCAACAGTAAAAATCTGTAGGGAAGATAAATCTCTCCTCCTTTGTCTGAATTATTTCTTTTCCACTGTGATTTTATCTTCATTGCATGCTACTTTTATCAAAAACATTTTGTAAACCATGTATCATAAAATGGAACAGATGAAAGATGAAATTCATTTATATGAATTGTATTTGCATTTTTCCATGAGTTCGATATGTAACTCCAAGCTTACCCAAACTACTGATAATTATATTTTAAATACAATTAGAGTTTAAACAGAGATGCCCAGGAATATTTTCACAATGTATTTTCAGATGAAAATGCCAATATATTAAAAATTCAAAAGCCCAAAAATCAAATCTGGTCAAACAAGGAGGGAAAAACAGAAGACAGGTAAGGAAATGAGAAGAACATATCTTCAAATGAGAAAATTCCCTTTTTCATTCAGATTTTCAAAAAGGGAGATTAAACTAACTTTATAACATTGAAAGTCTTCAAATGAAACTGGAATGTCTCAATAGACTCAGTTCAAATTTCTGGGAGATTTTACATTTTAATAATATTTAAATTAGCTTTTCATCTAGGAAAAATATTAAATCTTAAAAATTCTCCCGAGTTAGGGCAATCATAGTGTGCCCAGCAATACTGCTAATCAGCTGCTCAGAACATCAATGTCACCTTGCATTGCAGCACCAGCAGTGGTCCATGCCTGAAGGGTTTTCTTAGTACTTGAACAATAGCTGGAATATTTGGGTAGTATTTCTTTTTTAAAAAAAACAGGGTGGGGTTTTTTTTAAAGCAAGATGATTTTTTCCCAAAATTTTTACAAATCTAGACCTGCCCTTTAATTTAAAATATTTTAATTGAAAATATCACTGTGATGTAGTCCTAATCTAGAACTTTCATCCTTTTTTAATGCCTCAGAAACTTTAATAATTTCTGTAGTTAAAAGAATGTAATTAATAGATTAATCTTAGAAAAGTGGTTTCATTTTCTGGAGTGCGATTTTATTAAGTAACATTCAAAGCTAATATAGATACAAAATCAATAAAATTAGATAATATTAAATTTACATGTTTCTTTCTGAATGAGATTTTAACACAAAATATCAGAACTGGTATTTAAATGAGTATCCAAGATACTTCCTGTGGAGATTTCAAAATGCAGAAGATTTTTCAGATTTTCCATTCTGAGAAAATTCTTCTTTATTGCAAGCCGTATCGAAAAGTCACTTATTTCGCACAGGATGTAAAAATTAGTCTAATTTTCCTTGAGAAAGGGTCTGTGATAAACTGTTCTTCTCTGTGACCACTGGTGCTGCCCTACCCCAGTACTGTTAAATTCTTTGTGTGGGGGGCTGTCAGGGTGTCTCCTCAGAGAAGTCAATAATTTGGGGGGGTTTTTCTGAGCCTTTATTTCCATTTCCCATAGAAAGAAATAAGGAAATAACAAATTCTATAATTCTTTAAAACCCAGTGGCTTGGCTGCAGCGGGCATCACCTGAAGGCATTACCTTGTCACGCTTTAATTTAACAGCCGCTCTATTTGATTTCCATAATAGTCAGTTAAAATGACAAGCAGAGCTCAGCGGTGCTGCCTGCAGCCTTCCAGCCGAGCTGTCCCGAGCGCTGCCCTCCGGACAGCTCTGCCCGGTGCCTCTGCAGCCACACCCCGGCCAAGGGCAGCTGCTGCTCCGGACCTGTCACCTCTGCTGCCAAAGGGACACCCACGCGGGCAGGGCAGGGCAGGGCA
>VXAX01003259.1:0-32550 GCA_013399835.1 Leptocoma aspasia
CGGGCGAGTGTCGGCGGAGCCGCGGGGCTGCAGGCGGGGCTGAGCGCTCGCTGGGCGGACGAGCGGCCCCGCAGGCTCCGAGCAGCCACCAGCCGAGCCAGGCGAGGCGGGCGAGCCCGGAGCGGGGAGCGGGGGAGCGGCGGGGGCATGTGGATGTTGGCCGTCGCCTTGCTCCACAGCATCTCGCATGGTGAGCCCCGCCGCGGGCATCCCTTCCCTTGTCCCCATCCTTCCCCGGGTCACGGCGGTGCCCGGCGGGGTTGGACGCGTCGCGCTGGCTGCGGGAGCCGCCAGGAGAAAGGGCGGGCGAGCTCTGTGACCGCTCAAAGTCGCTCACCCCGCCAAGGGACGGTCCGCAACTGAGCGGCTTTTTCTGCGAACGTCAGAGCATCCTTGGCGGGGGCAGGCACGAAGGACATCTTCTTCCCCTGCCGTCCTCCCGGCCCCCCCGTTCGGCTAAAGGACGTGTTCTGAAACGGGAGAAATAGCTACCCCTGTGTCACTTGCCACCCTGCACGGGAAAGAAAACTAATATATGTGGGATTTGGAATACCTTAGTCTGCTTTGTATGTTCTGAGAAGGTTATATGTGGTAGCTGTATCTGGTTTTTCTGCTGGGTTCTCTGGTTTCCTGTTAATCTTTAGAGAAACATCTCTTCCAAGGAGCTGAATTTATAAATAGGTTTAAGTAATATGCATTGCACTCGTGGAAGGGCATTGGGTACAAGAAATTATTGGGGCAGACTTCCAGTGCACAGAGGAAAATTCTGTGTCATGATTACCAAGTATTGACTTTTTGAGAATTAATTTCTTAATATTAACTATTGAAGACAAATGAGATCTCACCTCTCCCTGCCCCCATCACCCCTCCCTCATCTTGCAAAGGTTGTTTGGGGGGATCTGCTTATTCCTTACGTGAAAAGCCTGTGACACTCGAGCTGGACGTGTACACGTGGGCATTTTGCCATTTTCCCACAAAGCTTTGCCAGCTCCCATCAGTCATGACCTGAAACAGCTGCTGATCACTTTTGCAAATTCTGAGGGCAGAGTTTTGTCTGTGCCATGGTCTATGATAATTATCTGTTAGGGCTTAAAGTGAGATCACCAAACTTGTTTTCCTATGTGTCTGGAAGAACAGCTAAATACAGAAAAACAATTAGAAAACCACTCCTTACAGTGAAGTCCTCGGTGTGTGAATTAAAACTGAAAACAGAAGTTTAATTTAATGTCCAGGGACAAAAGCTAAGCTGCTATAATTTCGGTTCTAAACTGACAGGAATCCCAAAATTCATACGGAAAAAAATGAAATTACTAGGTTTTTCTTGTTCTGAAAAAATTGTTATTGTCATTTGAACATGCTAGTTAAGAAACTGTATTGAAATTTTGAACTCATACAGCAGAATGTTTCAAATGTACTGAATTCAGCTTTTTCCAAAAAGAAGGTGTTATGTTAATTAACTTTTTGTTCAACCTTAAACTTCTACCTAAATATGAAAGTTAGTGCAATTCAATAATTCGGTGCCTCAGCATCTAGCACATTCTGTGAGTTTTTTTCTTTAAATAAAGCTATTTTGATAGAATATCTTCTTGATTAATTAATTGCCTTGTAACTAATTACGCATAGCTGTATTTTTCCTATCCATGTTTTGGACAATGGCAGAGAGACTGAAACAGTAAGAAGTTATTCTTTCCATATGGCTGTGCAGGAAAGACAGGAGATGTTATGCAAGACAGGTGTATCTTTTTAAGATTTCTGGCTTAACCTTCAGCTAAAAAGTGCTTTAAGCTTTTGTTTAAAAGCTTGAAGCTTATGACCACTGTGTTGTGGTCATATTGTTTCAAAGAAGGAGACAGCAGGACCAGACAGGACCCAGATATGGAGGAGAGTGATGGGAGCAGGGAGGGATCCTGTGTGAGGGGAGTGTCAGGTGGGGAGAGAGGAAGCAGCAAGGATGTGATCCATGTGGATGGAACAGGATGGATGGAACGTGCATCCCTGATGGCTCTGGAGGCTCTGGAGGCAAACACTGTCACTCTGTGCCAGGTGCCAGGTGCCAAAGTCCTTCCCTGGACATGACTGTGGCCTGCACCCCACCCTCCTCTGTGTGCTGAGGGCTGCGGAGCCACAGGGGGGTTTGCTTGGTCTGTGGTTTTGGGAGAACTACCCAAAATAGTGGAGGAAATGCATTTTCAACCTGCTTCCCTCTCCACTAAAGTGCATTTCTTTACAGGGAAGGCAGGAAAGCACTTTTTATTTGCCCATTTTTTTTCTCTTGCACAGATGATACTGACACTGTTTACTCGATAAACTTTATGAGCACTTCAGCTCAGAGAAAACCCAAGTGTGGCAACTGTTAGTAAATGGAGGCTTTTTAAATGAGCCACCATTACCTAAAAATGCATGTTGGTGGTTAAGAGACCCCTTTTGACAGGTGACAATACTTCAAACAAGAAAAGAAAAAACTCAGCTGTCCTGGGGTGACAAACCAGGACACCAAACAAACCCAAAAATTAGTCCCCAAGGAAATGAACAAGAAGCACCACAGCACCAGTCTGTGTTGGACCAGGTCAGCTTCTGGGTGGAGAATGAAATTGGTGGTTTTGCTACAGATCCCTGTGGCTAGACCAGCCCTGGTGCCCAAAGCAGGGTCAACTACTACAGCAGGTGGCTCAGGACTGTGTCCTGTCAAATTTTGAATAACTTCAAGGATGGACACTCTGTAGGATACCTCTGCCAGTGGCTTTTACCCTCACAGAAAAAGTAAATGCATTATTTACATATATATAAAATCATATCTTTACATGGATCTGCTTGGTTTCTGTTTGTGTCTGTTGCTTTTTTTTTCTGTTCACTAAATACCATCAAGAAGAGTCAGGCTACAGCTTCTTTACACCATCCCATCCACTGTTTTTACTCATTACTGAGATCCTCTTGAGCCTTCTCCAGTCTAAACAGTCACAGCTCTCTCAGCCTTTCCTCATGGATGAGATTCTCCAATTCTTTAACCATTTTTGTGGTCCTTCACTAGACTCACTCCAGTGTGTCTGAGTTTTTCTTGGTCTGAGGAGAGCAGAAATGGTACACAGTACTCCAGATGTGTTGTCACCAGTTGATGACATGACAATTTTGATTTTTCTCCTTTAATACCAGTTCAATGCATTGCTGTCACTCATGTTTAGCCAGGCTTTCATTTTAATCTGAAACCCTTCACAGGGCAGGATATCCCATTGTTTCTCTGCCACAAAATTCTCCTCTGCTGCTGAGATCTTCCATAACACATCCTTACCAAACTTCTCCCACAAAGTATTTGGAGTTATTTTCCATCTCCAGCCAGCATACGAAATTCCACTTGTTTGCCAGACTTGCAGCCAAGTGCTTTTCTGCTCTCGTAGAAGAATTTCCTCCCCAAAAAACAAGATCTCCATTAGCTGCCTTCAAATCCTGCCTGTGGGCTTGCTGCTATTTAAAACCTCAGCAACAGTTGGCTGCTTTGGACATTGCTCATCTCACCTAATTTAAAGTGTTCATGGTGCAGTTCACTGTAGCCTCTCCACATAATACTTGGAGAATGGGAATAACAGAGGAATGGGAACTTCCAAGACGTGATTTCTGTTCTACCTTGGCCAATCACTTTAAGGTGGGAGGAATCATCTCTTAAATGTGTTTTCTCCTCTATTCTGTCTGTTAAGGAGACCAAAATAGATGGATGGGAGAGAGATAAGTGTCTGTTTTATAACTTTTTGTGTTTCCCTGCATGACTTAATGACTTGAAACGCACAGAGAATCTATCCATCTTATCCATGACCTATTTCCATTGGTAAAAGCTATGTTCTGTACCTAAAAGTAAATGCAAATGCAGTTTCCTTCACAATAATTTGTTTCTTTTGTCCGTAAATAATGAAATGCATAGAAAAAAATGCATAGAAAATGCAATATGAAGTCAAAATTTTTGTGCAATGGTGTATAAGAACACAGTTTGTTGGTGCTAATGGCTACAAAGTGTGGGCAGGCAAGAAAAGGTTAACAGAGGAGGGAGGATCACAAATAATTTTTGTAATTAAACTGAAAACCTTGAGTTACACCAGGGAGGAGGCAGAGCAGCACAGGGAACAGCTGGAACCAGCAGCTGGCTTTGGTGGAAGCTGTGGCGTGGAGGCCATGAGGAGCTGGGTTGGTGGGAGATTGTCCTTGCAGAGAGAGGCTTGGGGTCAGCCTTCAGAAAAGTCTTTCCAGCATCTCTGGCCCAGCCCCATGAGTTGTCAGGAGTTTTTATTCTTGCTTATTCCATCCCCTCTCAAACTGGTCCCTCTTTACCAGAATAGGTGAAGGCTGAAAGCTTTTAGGCTCTTGCCTAAAACCTTTTTAAAGGTCTCCTCTGATGCTGAGCCCTCAAATGTTTATGTTCTCACAGAACAGGGACAAGAACTTTAGATGGAAATAAAACAGAGGCTCCACTTGTTGCACAGAATGGTTTGAAGGGAAAAATCTCCCCTATGTTGTTTGTCTGAGAAAGAGGATGGAGCATCCCTGACACAGATGTGTGAATGGGGCAGGTCTGGTTTCACTCTGTGCTCCTGAGTCTTGGGGCAGGCTGTGTGGAGAGCCTACAGCAGCCTGCTCCTGCTCTTGCTGCATCATCCATGACAACAAGTTGGCAAAGGAAATATTTCCTTGGGTTCTCCCTGCTGCAACCTCCTGGAGGAGCTGACTGGAGCTCGTGGTGCAGGACACACTTGTGGCCAAACCCTCTTGTGAAATCCAGACCCACAACTCAAGGGAAGCAGGGGGAAAAGCAGATGGGAGGGCTGCTGTGGCCCTACATGACCAAACACAGTTTATATCCCATTTTAACTCCCCCCTCCCGTGGTAGGTTGTTGCTTGGCAACCCTGCATCCCTGCTCCACCGCTGCTCTGCGGTGCTGCTGCTCCCCTGCAGCCCCTCCTTTGCACCAGGCTTGGGGAGAGCCCTGCTCACACGTGCTCCCAGCAGTCTGCAAGCACAGATATCCTCTCTTCTTCAGAGCCTGGAAGGAGGCGGGAGTCAGGAGGATGAAAATGCGAAGGACACTGCGCATCGCCCGAGGCATGGAGAACTCTGCTCTTCCTGATGCCTTCCTCGTATTGACTCTGGCCAGGGGGGCATTGGCTCCCAATAGTTCAATTCTTGTTTTGTTTATGTGGTTGCTACTCCTTGTGAGTCACTGGCATCCAGAGCAGGTAATAGAAATCAGTGTTTGGCTCAGGACCAGGGATAACCTTCTTCCCACATGATTACAGTCCTTAATGGATTGCACTGTAACAATTATTAATGTGATGTCTGTAGAGCTTTGAAGCCATCATTAATTTTTTTTTAAAGCCTTGTTGGAATTGTGATGTTCCTTCAAATTTCCTCTTTCACTACCACTTCTTTTCAATGAGAAGCAGTTGTGTGTATATAGACATGCCTGCACCCAAACCCAGACAAGTTCTACATCTATTGCTAAAATGCTCTGACTAACCCAAATAATGGGAAATCAGATTTAGAAATGGAATAGTCCTCTTGACTCATCCCTTTCATGCTGCAAGGTTATGATATGTACAGTGTGGCACAGCTGTCTGTGATTTCAGTGTCTGTAACTCATTCCATCCTATCTTGGCACTACAATTGCTTGATGTCTTTAAAGTCTTGTCTTTGCACACACATCAGATACACAAAGGGGTTCAGTTCACCTTTATTTGGAGGCTTGCAATGGGTATCTCCAGTGCTATAATGCTTGGGGTGTCATGTTATCGTATTTCCTCTTGTGAGAACCAATTAGCACTGAGAGAAGCCTCTCTGCCCTTCTTCAATCCCATGTTTTCACCCTGGACAGTTGGCTGAAGGGTTGTGTGCTGTGTTCTCACCTTTATTATTTACCTATTTTACATGCCACCCTCCTCCTCTACCCTATTTCATATGTTAGGAACAAACTCGTCTGTATGAAGATGTGAAATTTAAAAAAAATATATTTCTCCTGGCTTCTCCCCTCTGAAAGGAATATTTTTCTTCTAGCTGACAGTCCTTTAAGCAGTGAGAATCTTACCTTCTCTGTTTGTTTGCAAAGTGCAATGCAAAGAGAAGTCTACAGAATCAAAAAAAATAATCACTACCCAATGTTTTGATGATGTTGCTTGAAATAGAAAAATCTGGTATTCTCTGAAGAAAACATGAATCATACACAGGCTTTAAAATCCTTCCCACAGACTGGATTTTTCCATGCCTTACTCTAGCATGGATTTCTAAGAAACTTCTTTGTCAGCTGCTCTCCTCCTTCTCTCTAATAATTTTTGAACATACAGTCCAGCCTCAATCCATTTGCTTGCTGAGTTTAAGTAGAATATAATTAATTCATTGCTTTAATATGTGTAGAAGAGTATAAACACTCACCTGGGCAGAGGAGAGAGACAGACTAATCCCACCCCAAGTTGTTGAAAAAATTGGAAAAATTCATAGACATCTGACTTAGGTCTTCAGTCTTCTGACCAAATATCCAGAGGAAATTCCTTTTCCCACAGATGCTGTGCTCACAGAACCACCTAATGGGGAAAGCTGGCTTGTTCACATCTTCCAGATGCTACTGGAACCCCAGGAACGAGCTGCATGAGAAAAGAGTAACTTCAGGCAGGGTAAAAAAAAAAAATAATAATCCCCATTTTATGCTTTAAAGCTCAGTGTGTATTAAGCCATCCAGAGTGTTTTGAAAGCTGCTGCTTTAATTCATGAGCATATCAAGACTGAATGGCTAATTGTGTGTGTACTGTAAGAACAGGTCATGCGAGAGAGCACGTTTTTTTGCCAGATAACAATATTCCTGCACGTTATCAGCTTGGAGCAGTCAATGGCCTCAAACGAAGCAAACTGTAGCTATCCCCTTGCATTTTTTGGGGTGGAATAGATAGGTATCAGCAGCACAGATGCTTTCACAAGTAGTTGCATGCAGGTGATGAAGATTTTGTTTCTCCATCTTGAGCATTCCCAGATGCACGGTGACAAACGGAGCTTTTCAACTGGTGTCTTCTTAGTGGTACTTACAGAACCAGAAATTCCTTTTCCATTCTTAAGTGTCTCATGGAAAATACTTAATTTTTGCAGCTTGCCCTGATAAAAAATGGCTGACTGTGAGCTTATAGATATGAGCATTAAGCTTGGTAGCCAGTGAATATCAGAAGGTTTAGCGATTGGTTTTGACAAGCATTCAACATTTATCTGAATCTTTCCAGTATCAAATCGGGCATGAAGTCTTCTGAGGAAAACCTGTTCTCACAAGGCTTTTGATTCTCCTGTTTCCAGAGTGATGGAAGCTACTAAAAAGCTTTCCCACTTCTGCTCCTCTTCACTTCTTAACCCCTGGTCCCTCTATCCCTCTTTGAGTTTATCTCCCTTTATTATGGGTGCAGTGACAAAGCTTTAGTTTACCTGAGAATTTGGGGAAGAGTGGTTCAAACTTGTCGTCTTTAAAACAGATATGAATCAGAGAGAAGATGGAGAATATTTCCCAGTTTGTTTCAGAAGATCGAGATTTAAATGCTTTGAACTATATTTCAGCCAAATATTCACAAATTCTTTGCATATTTTCATTAAAAAAGAATTTAAAAGTGCTTCTTGAGTGATTCCAGGTTTTGTTTCTTTATTGTTATTATCTCATGGGGGGTATGCTGCTTTCTTTGGTTTTGTTTTTAAACTGCCTGGGACTACAATTCCTTTCTTAGCAGAACTGAAAAATTTTTAAATCTTATTAAAATGAAAATCATGACTAAATGTAGAATTAAGTGAGTTTTCTTAGTTAGAGCCCTCTGTGCTTATCTTTACCTAATCTACAAAGATAATAACTTATATTTTCCTTTCAAATTGCTATGCATCAAGAAAATACTCAAGAAAACTCCAGTCAGGCAAAGAGGTCAGTAAAAAGCAAAGACAGATTGATTTAGAAGGGATGACTGAGCCAAGGTGTCATCTCTCCCAGAAACTGGGCTGATCATTCACTTAGATTCTGATTTCAGGCATGTCCATTTTTTATTGTTTCTTTTCCCCAGGTCTTCTGACTGTTGAGAACTTCCTCTCTCACCACGCTTTCCCTTCACTTCCTCTCTACTTCCCTCCCATTCTTTCTTCCTTCAGGTGCTTTTAAAACCACTTTCAAAGCTGAAATTGCAAATGAGTTTTTTGCATTCTGAATGACAATGAGGGGCTCTGTTTGAATAGCTGAATGCTTCAATGGCAGATATTTGACTGAGTTCCCTAAAGCCCAAAGCCTATGAAACCATCCACGGTCTGAATAGAACCAATTACCAATTACAAGGAGCTGCTGCTCCTTGGAAGATTCTTTTGGGTTTTCTTTAAAGTCCCAGTCAATGCAGATTTATTGTAGACAGGCCATTTTAACTTTTTCTTTGAAGAAAGAATTTCTCTTCAAGGCTGGTTATAGGAGTCATCCATCAGATACATCATCTTCCAACGTGGGGATGTGAAAACATTCAACCACTTGGATCCTTAATTTTCAACTTACTTCATTTTCACAAAGGTTTTCCACAAGGCAGCTCTTACTCCTGTTGGTCTGCTGTGGTCATTCCTTGTGTGTTTGCCCACTTAAGGTGAGAATATGATGCAGGTGCATTGCAAAATTGGTGTGCAGACCTCACCATTTAACCCTTCCCGTGATTTTCAGTCGAGGTATTTCAACTGCAAACTGATGACTGGGTGGGATGTGGTCAGACTGATCATGCTGGTGATGTTTCTGCATGTTCTTCATGCTGATGGCTTAGGGGAGAACTGGAATGTGTGTGGCCAGAAAATGTTTGGTATTCTGGATATCCCACTGAACCAGATGGCTCAAACACTTTAGGGTTTCAGCGAGATCCTAATATAAAACTGTGGGGTTTTTTCTTTCTTGGTTGTTGTTTGGACCCCACATAGCTGGGAACCTACCCCCTGGGCCCTCTCATGAGTTCTTTGCCAGGGATGAAAAATGAGCAAGACTCACTGTTTCTTGGTCTTCAGGTTGTTGTTTATTCTTTTCTTATCTTGAAGTCGATATGCTGTCTGCATACCAGACTTAGCATATGAGAAACGAGGTACAAAATGGACAAAATGGCCTCGATACCCAAAAACCAAGGTCTTTTTAAAGCTAATCAGCCCAATTACTTTCTAACACGTATTTTGTTTTTACTTTACTACCAATAACTTCTGCTAATCTACACACGTAGCACCTATGCAACTGCTTTCTCTAACCAATGTCTTCTTACCAGTACTACAGAAAATGGAGTGGAAGAAGAACAAGAAAGAGATGAGACAACGCCCTAAATCCTCCATCTTGTCCCCTATTCACTCTCATACTAAAATCCTAAAACCCTAAATGCTTCACCTTGTGAAAGACTATTACTACTACTGCTACTACTACCTAGTTCAACCCTGTGTTCTCCAACTCATCCCAAAGCCTTAGTAATTTTTACCTGGGACAGAGGTTAAAACCAGTGTCCTGCTGAGAATCAGAGCTTTCTAAAACACACAGAAAACATTCCCTGTGCCCTGGATTCCAACATAAAACTTCTCCTTGTGCCTCCTGCAGTACAATGTCACCTGAAAAGTTGCCTGAGATGCATTCAGGGTGATCATCAGCTGATTTGAATTGTTGCTATGTCTCTGTTAACTTCAGGAGATCTTCCTCACCAAGCTGTGTGGTAGCTGCAGAAAGCAAGGGTGGTCAACCCAATACAGTCAACCAGTAGATGACCTAAACCCAGATTAAGAATTTGAGACTATTTTAAGATTTTTGATCCTTACAACTAAATCAATAACCTCAAAAGTTTGTTGTTTTTTTTTTTTTTCCCAGAGAACATATAGTTATATGCAGAGTCTAATTGAGATAATTTTCTGGAGAATTGCTGAATTTGTTTTAGGAAGAACTAAATAATTCCCAGCCACTTAATCTAAGACATTATATTTTAATCAAACAAACAACAGCAAAGAAACATAAATGGGGATTCTCCTTCATGATCTTGAGTAGCCTTGATTGCAGCTGAAGCCTGATCATGCTTGATTTTCCAGATTTGAAAAGTAGCATCCTGGCTGATGTCATGTACCTTGCGTGGAAGTTACCATACAGTCTTCTTTCTCCACTTTGACAGATTGTTGAATTTAGGTTTCAGTCACATCACCCCCTGAGCAGCAAGACCAGTGAACCCTGCTCTCATGCAAAATTGCATCCTGCCTTCCTCCTCCCCTCCTTAAATCCAGCTCAGGACAAGGATTATGCTGCCTAGTTGGTTGGATTCTGCTAAAAAATGTTAAATACCCTCTGGAAGTTGGTTCCTTTGCTTTTTGGTGTTTTTTAAGAACAAATTAAAGATTTACTGTTTTACTTTGCAGCTGCTGTGGTTGTTTTAAATGAACTCAAATGCACAGAAACTTGTTTGAGACAGCTCTACAGGAAGCTGAAATTTGCCAAGGGCTGCCAGATTTATGTAGATGAGTAAAGGAGATAGAAAGGTATAAGAAGGATGTTTATTTATTCTGTCATTGTAGAATGTCTAGAACATTGTGTCTCTTAAGCCCCAAACATATTTTGGGCTTCAGAAGAGGAAACAAAGCAGTTCTGAAAGAGCTGCCTGAACAAATCTGTCATGAACTTCTCCCAAATGCTCTCAAATCTATACTTAAACATTTCTGCTAGTCACCAGCTCTCTTCTAAACAGATTAAAGTTTTGTTATTTTTAACAGAACTTCACTACCAATAAAACCAATTTTCTCTCTTTTTCTTTTAGTTTTTTGTTTTCTTTTTTATTCTCCCCCAAGATACTTGCACTTCTCTCTAATTTCTGTTTAACAGCATCAGATTCTATTTTCCCCTGAAGAGCTTCCCTGGCTGCCCACATCTCTTTTCCTAAATGCAGGCATGACTCCCTGCCCAATATTGGTCCCATCTCTCCTGCTTTCCCTTCAAGGCTCCAGTCTCTCCTGGCTGATAGCCCAGCCCAAATGGGATGCAGGGAGCTGAGCTCTCTCCTGATGGCTTTCACTGTCCCCGAGTTTGGTTTTCTCAAGAATTAGAAAGAAGGGCCTTATACAACGCCTCAGGGATGTGTTCTGATCTGTCCTCTGTGGCTTCAGAAACATCTCCACACAGATCTCCTGCCCTGCCCAGTTCTGCTGCTGCTGAGCTTCCTGCAGATGTCCATCCCAATGTCTTTCTGGGGGACGTCCTTTCTTGGATTTCATTGCAGTGCACAAGGCAGGGTGTTGGCAGCAGGGCAATGTCTGGTGCTATAAAGCATTTCCTTAAAAAAATATTGTCCCCCAAATGTGAATCAACTGGGGATTCTGCAGGTTGAGATTCCTTATTGCTTTGCTGTGTTTGCTTTTCATCTTACAGCTTAAATCCAGAGTTGCCCTAATGCTGTTATGTATTTCACAATATTGATTTTTTTAGCAGTCTTCATTTAATGTTTTTCCCCCTTTTTTCTTTTTTTCCTTTTTCTTTTTAGACCAACCTTCACATCACAGATGTGAAGAAAGAATAGGCGCAGAAATTGCTTTTAGTTAGAGAGACTGTAATTTACTCTTTCACTACAGGGGGAAGAAAATGTCTCACCACAGAAAGAGACGCAGATGAAAGGCCAAATAGTATCTGGACCTGTGTAAGCACTGCAAGATGTGTGTGTGTGTGTGTGTGTGTACGTATTTTCCTTCAGTGGTGCACAGAACCCCAGTCAATTATTTGATGCACTCGCCTGTCTGGGCTGTGACCTTCTAGAAGGGTCCCCTCCTCCAGTCCCCCCACACGACTTGTCAACACATTAGTCATATACAACTCAGCTGATGCCAAACGGCCGCAGTTCAGCCAACTATTGAGAGGCTGGAAATTCTGCTGCCTTCTTCTATTGGTCTTGGGTTTTTCCACTGTGCGGACCTGGTGGTGCTTTAAGACTGCGGAGGGCTGGGGTTAGCGCTGGTCCCTCCGCCGCGCCGGGAGCCAGGGGAGCNCGGGGGAGCGGCGGGGGCATGTGGATGTTGGCCGTCGCCTTGCTCCACAGCATCTCGCATGGTGAGCCCCGCCGCGGGCATCCCTTCCCTTGTCCCCATCCTTCCCCTTCTGCCGGCCGGGAGCGGGTCGCGGCGGTGGCTTTTGTGCCGGGAGCGCGGCGCCGGCTGCGGGAGCCGCGGGGAGAAGGGCGAGGAGCGAGAGCGCCGTGATCGCTTAAAGTCGCTCACCTCGCAAAGTGACAGCCCGGAACCTCCGTGCCTGCCTCCCTCGGAATGAGACGGTGCTCGCAGAGGCGAGGAGGCAGAGAGGCGCTTTTTCTTTCTTTCTCATCTGGAAAAGTACAGAATTTTTTGCCAAGTGCCGTAGAAATCCGTCAGAGCGCACGGGGATGATTTGAAGGGCTTTCATCCTAAGCGGTCGCATTGAGATATTGCTTCCTTTCACATCTTTTTTTATTCGCCCTCTGCTTTCACCCCTTACGTTTTTACATATATTTAAGAAGTAGTATTTTAAATTTATTTCACTTTCACAATTTCTCCGTGAAGGTACCTGCTCTGAATTTTTTTTTTCTCACTCATTTATGTAAAAATATGCACGGATAAGCATTACATCATCTGGAAAGGTTGAAGACTTTTAGTCAATTATAAAGTTAGGAAGGGGAAATTAGAGTGGGGGTAAAATAAGGGTAAACCTGTTATTCTTTATATTTTTTCCTTCTGCCAACTCTTTGACTGACAAACATTTATTGCAGTTTCTGTGCGTTTTTAATAGTGGGTTGGGGTATTTTGGAACATTTAGATAAATGTGATTGAAAACCATGGCATGTGTAAAAATATGCTTGAATTGCTTAAGTTTTATTAAAAATGCACGTTTAGCATTGCAGTTTTAAGGACAGAAACCAAACGATTCTGGGGTGCCAGCTATTCTATTGCACTGCCTCCTCCGATCCGAGAACGTAACATTGCCTGTAATGCTTTTCACCCTGCCAGATAAATCAGATTAAACACACAATTCTCGAAATAGGCAAAGCAGGTAGAACAGGGAAAAGGTTTCTTGTGTGGAATGAATGAGAGAGGAGCACAGGGCAAAGTGTGAGGATTCCTGAAGGAGGGAAATAATTGAACCTCTGGCAGAGGGTGAGGGATGAATGCTGGATGAGGGTGCCTTCACATCTTCTTAAGTAGACACTGGATGAGAAAATGCATTGACAGGCATGGCTGGTCCAGTGTGAAGCACTGGGGAGGGCAGAAATCAGGAGGTGAATCTTAAATGTGTGGATTTAGAGCGACCTTAAAAACATTTTTGTCTTCTGCGTGCCTCAGAATATGAAAGGATTGAAATCTCTCAAAGTGCAAACTTGGAAATTTTTTTTGCATTTCTTTTGGCAGTAAGGAAGCTGCAACAAGTTTTAACGTTAAGAAATTATCTATTTATTTATTTATTTTTGACAGGCAGCAGCACTGTGCCTT
Source organism: Leptocoma aspasia (assembly GCA_013399835.1). NCBI lineage: Eukaryota > Metazoa > Chordata > Aves > Passeriformes > Nectariniidae > Leptocoma > Leptocoma aspasia. Next base: position 13,469 of record VXAX01003259.1, read on the forward strand.
TCTCTCTGTCCTCTCCAGCCAGATACCTTGGAGGGAGAGATTTGCTGTTAATAGGACAGAAAGAATCAGCCTGGAAGTGAGCTCTGACCAGTGCTATTCATTTAAAACTAGATTTGCATAGAAATGACCCCCGTTTCTCCCCAGAAATCATATTTAAAAAGAAAAAAAGAAAAGCAGATTTTTTTTTCTACTGTACTGATGCTATAAATTCTATGTTCTATCCTAGTTAGTCCTCCTTGCAAGGGTTTTTTGAAGAACAGAATAATTTTTGCTTTATAAGGTCGAAGTACCATGAAAATCACTTCCATTTATTCTTTGATCTATGAAGTCAGCAGTAATTTCACTTTCAGTTTCCGTGTGTTTTTGGACCACAGTCAAACCTGAATTTGTCTCCCAAAGAGTGAAGAGTGCAATGTGTACATGATAGATGCACCTGCATGGATTCTGTGCTGCCACATAGCAACATCTGGACCTTTGTGACTCCAGGGGGACTAAAATTAAATGTTTTTGTGTATAATAATATTCCAAGATGAAAGCATTGTGAAAACGTGTAGTGGGTGGTTCAACGATTCTTTGCAACTTAAAAAGTCTGGTTTTGGCATCATACTTGATGTCAAAATGCAGATTTTTAGGGTCTTTTAAAGGGAAATCTTTGAAGAAAATGGCACCTACCTTCATGTTAAGACTAGATAAGATGGTTTTATTAGTTGGTAACACTTATTAGGGCTTATTAGGGACATTTTGTCAGAGTCAAGAGTCGGAGAGTAATATTTTTAAAGGACTTCAGATTTTAATGCAGTGTCATATCAGATATGTATCTCTTTGAAGGAAGTGACTGCATATATAAATAGATATGTCACGTACACATTTATTTTCATTATTCTATCTATAACTCCATCTGAACTCCATTGTGTGACAGGCAGGGCTCTTTTATGAGTGTATCTGGTGGGGTGGGAGGCGGGGACAGGTTTCAGCTTGGCTTCTGCCATTGCCTTTTCTAACCCCTTATGGAACCACACCATGTTTGCTTAAAACACCAGCACAGGTGTAAGTGGTTTTCCATTGTGTTACATCTCATTCTGATTTTAAAATATGTAAAATTGTTCATGTTGGTTTTGGTTTTTTTTTTCCTTCTGGGGGGGAGAAATTAAAAATAAACCCACAGGTTTAACTCTGCAGTTGTAGTCTTGGGCTTAATTTCTGTTGGAGATAATGGAAACCATCTGAGTAACAATAACAAGGTTGGCCCCCATATTTCCCTACAGTCACTCAGCACAAATACATTTTGTCAAATTAGATATGAGCAGTGTCACTGGGAAGGCTTTATGTTTGTGAAATAGCTTCCTTCTGGGGACAATAAAGTACTGACATGCTCTTCCATCCAATTAGTATTTCTGAAGCCTGAAACAAAAACCTCCCCAAATACCTGGTTAAAGTTTATATATTTTGTGAGGGTTTTAAGCTCTCGTTGCTGTGAGTTCCTTAAGAATACAGGTAACTATTAACCATAAATGCATTGCAGCCCTGGAAAGTGCGTGGGATGATGTAGACATCAGTGGGAGCTCTGCAGCTGAATTCACTACCTTGAAAGCCTGAGTCATGCAGTTCTAATCCTGAGCAAGGCTTTTGAGTTGCCTTTCAGGGTTACTCTACCTGCACCACCTTCCCTGTTACTCTGCCTGAGTATTCCAAAAGTGAGCATTTCAAATGAGCAGCAGAAGTCTGCTGTAGCCTGGTCATAATTAGCAATGGGGCATTTGACTAATTACAGTGAGAGAAGGCAGGGGAGGCTCTGAGGGCAGAATGGCCTCCTTCAAAATCCTGCCTCTTTTTGGTAATGACTGTGATCAAGCTAGTTCAGGTGCTGCTTTCAGAAATGAGGATCTTTCAGTATCACTCAGTCTCTGCTGTGGATATGCTGAACCCATTTCCAGGCTTCTCTCTGGCTGCATTTCTTACATGCCCGTTGCCCACAGATGCTCTGCTGAAATCAATCGAGCATCGGGAGGCACCAATACAGCACAGATGACACTAAAAATACATTTCCATTGAAATGATTTCCTGTTTGAATCCTCTCCCTGCCGTACATCTATCAATATGGGTTTTAGCAGCATTTTGGAAGATGGAGAAGGGTCACACTGAACTGAGAGCAGGGGGGTTAGGCTGGAGTAGAGGAGCCAGAGCAACGGTGGTGCTGAGCCTCCCCCAAGAAAATGGTGATTTTCAGTGCTGAGGATGCAACACCTGAGCAAAAGAGCAAGCTGCTCTCTTTGTAGAAACATACTGAGATACCTGCATAGCTTGTGTGGAATTGTGTAACCAGATCCTCACCTCGGGAAGTTGGATGGCTGTGCAGGAAGCATTCAGCTTGGTGCTTGTGTGTGGATGGCACAGCACAGCTCAGGCTGTTTTTTAATCCAGTGTTACCCGAGCTATGAATAGCTATTAATTAATCACCAAATGCTAAGGGGAGAAAAACTGTTATTGCTGGGCAGTCAGAGGATGTGGGGATGTCTGTGTCTCTTTCAAAAGGTGTGTTCCTCCTGTGCTCAGGGTGTGCTGCTCCCCCAGGTGCTGGGGCTCTCCGGGGGGATTTCCTCCCGTGGTGTGGGCAGTGGCCGTGCTGGAGCTGGAGCCACAGGACACTAGTGGGCAGCAAACCACAGAATCTGTGTCCTCCTAAGCTGTGGGAGCACACAGAGAGAGCTCAAAGAGGCATTTTGCCCGTGTTTTTCTATCAAGGGTCACTAAAACCTGGTGGATGCTGCATCTTCTTCCCATACCGCTGGACAGCAGATGTGTGGGGCAGTGGAGGTGTTTTTGGGAGTGGTTCAAAGAGAAGTTGTTTTCTGCAAGTTGTAAAAACAAACCTCTAAACCATCTTAAATAGGGCTTTATTGCAGCTCACAGCTCTTCACTGTGATTTCATACAAGCACAGAATTGTTTAGGTTGGAAGAGACCTTTGAGCCCAACTGTTCCCCAGCATGGCCAAGCCCAGCACTGACCCCTGTCCCCAAGTGCGACATCTGCAGGTCACCTCCAGGGAAGGTGACTATTCCAAGGCTGGAAAACCCTTCCCATAGGGAAATTTTCCTCATGTCCAGTCTAAACCTAGCTGGTGCAACTTGAGGCCATTTCCTCCCATCCCATCTCTTGTTCCACGGTGAAAAGATCCTGACCCACACCTGGCTCCACCCTGCTTTCATGGAGTTTTAGAGAGTGAGAAGGTCCCCCCTGAGCCTCCTTTTCTCCAGGCTGAGCCCCTTTCCCAGCTCCCTCAGCCCCTCCTGGGGCTCCAGCCCCTTCCCAGCTCCGTTCCCTGCCCTGGACACGCTCCAGCCCCTCCAGGGCTCTCTTGAAGTGAGGAGCCCTGAAATGAAAACAGGATTTGGGATGTATTTCAGTAGGAATTTCCTCAGTGCTGCTGCATCTGGAAAAGTTTAGAAGTTGATTTTAATTTTGTTTGTTCTTGAGTGAACTTTTGTCGCATAATGTACTGCTAATTTGAATTATTTGGGAAAAATCTCGTGGGTTTTGGTGATTAGCTCATCCAGAAAGTTCCCCCAGCTCCTGAGTTGTGCAAGTCTCTGAGCTGGGCTGAGGTTGAGCCTCACTTTTTGTGTCTTTTCCTGAATAAGAGACTTAACAAATATGCTGCCCTCTCAGGTGAGGGGATAGTTTGGGGTGGGGTAATAGTCTCCTCTACCTATTTAATAAACAATTGGAGTGACAAAAAAAAAAAGGCAGAAAGAAACAAAATGAACCATCTTTCTGGGGGTGGGAGGTCGGGGCAATGGATAGAGGAGTGAAATATACGGACTTTTTTTGTTTTCTCCACAAAGTTTACTCTAAATAAAAAGTTAAGGTGTAAGATCAAGGCCTGTTTGAACATACCACTCATTTAGCCTTTGATTTTATTTGGCACATGCCATTTATCAATCTCTTGGTCTTGGAGTCTTTTGGATTTGCAGTAGGAAGGACTAATTCCATTTTCTACTTTAAAAATTGAAGATGGGAGTAAAACATTATATTCATCTTTTATTCTAAGGTACATTTTTCGACCTTTTTAATGTGTTATTTCTTTTGAGTCATTGAAACTCTAAATATACTACAAAAATCCATTTAAGCAACATAGGTCTGCAACATATATCAGAATACTTAATTATTTCAAGGTGAATGTGTAGGTGTCTGCCGTTAAATTACTTGTTTCACAATATATTTTGAGTTATTTCATAATCTTATTTAATCATCACTTTCTTTTCATTTAAACTGTTATGAAATCAATGAAATTCAGATCTCAAATTGTAATTCTTCAAAAGAAGCTTTATCTTCTCAGTCTTCACCTCCTTGCCCCTTAAAAACATTTCGACAAACAATTGGTGCTTTTGAAAATAAAATAATACAAAATGGGAGGTATTTAATAATAAAAGCCTCTCACAGCTCAATATTTTAGAGCACTGAAGAGAACATCTTCAAGAACAAGTCACCGATTCCTCAGGCACTTGTTGGCACTGGGAGCTTGCTTGTCTTTGGATACTGCCATTCACAAAAAAAATTCTTATTACCTCATAAATATTTTTTTTTCCCTATCAGAGCATTGGGTTACTCATCAGAAAAAGTTGGATGTGTCAATAAATACCTTTCACAGTGGAGTGGGCAACAAATGCTATGACCTGTTTTGAGGGAGGAAAGGCAGGCAAGTGGACGGACAGACAGGCTGACAGAGATTAGCAAGTCTTCCCAGCATCCCTATTTAAGCTATTTTTACCCAGAAGGCAGGGAGTAAGACTTAAGAGTGAGCCAGCAATCCTATTTATAGAAAGCCATTTTTAAATGCAAAGGCTCTGAGAAGGAGAGTCACCTCCATCCTCAACACCAGCCTCCCTGGAGCTCCCTCAGCACCGGGGGAGGGAGCAGCCCAGCCACCCCAGCAGCATCACTGATGTGCTCCTGCTGAAGCTTCCAGAAGGACAAAGCTCTCAGAAATGCAAGAGTTTGGGCCAAGGGGCAGCCCAAGAGCACGGCTGAAAATAGCTCTCTGCTCCTCATCCACGTGGCAGAGACAAAGGCACACACAGGGATCACCTGAGGAATTTTTTGCCTGGTGCCTCTCCATGCATTCTCTTGGAGATCCTGTTCGTGTGGCTCTCAGTCGAATTTGTCAGAGAATTTGTTCCTTCTGAGATTTTAAAATAAACATCTAGATTTCTGCACATTTACATATGTAAATCTGCATAGCTTATAATTGCTTAAAAACTACCGCGTATGGAAAATTTGGCACTTGCTTTGCTGTCCAAGTCTGCTTGATGCTATTTTCTTCCAATTAATTACACTGTAATCCCATGCAGAAGATTTGTGGCTTAAGATTTATGTTTTGCACCAGGCTAAAAATTATTCTCAGTAACTTTCTGCCATCTAAATTTTTGGAGTAGCTTTGGGGAGCCCTCCAGCGTTTTAAGAATATCAGAAGCATATTCTTGAAATGACCGGGACTATTTCAACGCAGCCAGAATATAATTATACTGCACTGTAGCTGCAAATAGTTGCCTATCTACATAATCTACTCACAGGGATTCTATAGATAAGATTGTAGGGTTGCTGTGTCTATATAAATATCTGTTGGTGTGAAATCCTCTCATGTGGTTTTGCAAATTGAGTGGCTCGTGCTGAGCCTGCACGCTCGGGGCGTTCGTCTCTCAGCACTACAGAGTGGCAGCCCCCAGTGGCTCCCAGTTTTTGGGTGCCACAGGATTCAGGAATTTCTGGAAGAGCTTGTTCCCTGCTCTGTTCTTTAGGAGAGTCTTCATGATAACAACTTGTTCAGTAAAGTTTTCTAGAGGTTTAGTAGTTAGTGTGGAGTTCAAATGACAAATGTCAGTCTTCGAAGTGTGGGCTTTTGTTTAGGCTGGATCCTGTTTTAGCTGGGAAGAGTTTTTGAGGTGCTGGAATGTGCAGGCTTGGAGGAATCCATGTGTTGTTACATTGCACTCCACTAATCTCATGGTAGGATTTGAATGCACCCAAATCTACTTGGTTGCTTTTTTCCCCAGGCCAAGGAAAGGTGATGCATAAAGTGCAAGCTCTGCTTTCTGTTGAATTCTCTTGTGCAATTGTTTTTCTATCAGAAAGCATTGTGTTTTGGGGTTTTTTTTTTTGTTTGTTGGTTTGGTTTTGTTTTCTGGTATTACCTTCTGACATCTTTGGGGTTTTCTGTGTGAATTTTATTAGGAATTTTGGCCCTGACTCAGGAAAATACTGTGAGTGCATAGAGTCAGTCGCTTGATAATTATGAGGTGAGCATGTGACAAGCTGTTAGAACGCTCCTGGCTTGAGCTAAGGACAGAACAAGTCCTTGACAAAGTCCTTTTTGTTATGAAAAGCAGATTCAGATGTCCCTGGAATGGGATCTTGCTGGAAAAAGTGTCATTCAAGCAAAACAGGCTTTAGGTGGACCTCAGCTTAAACTGCAAAGTGGTTCACCATCCACATCACACATGGTTCACCTGAATTTTTTCCTCTCATTAACTAGCTTTTCTGTGGGGCAGTTTAAAAGCCAGTTCACATATTATTTCTAGACAACTCAACCATAATTTGTGCTGCAACTTCAGTTGTGAAGTACAAAGCAAAGTGTTTGCTGTGTCATGATATGGAGGAAGTAATTTGGGAAGCTGTCAGTGAAACAGAAGTTCTCCAGTTATGTTTGCAGACATCCAATGTAGAGAGTTTTTTGCATAGTTAAGTGATTTTGAAATGTCTACAGTAATATTTGCATTATACTTTATGCTTTTCGCTGTATTTATTTAGGAAGCTTTCCTTTATATCTTTCTTTCTAGTTTTGTTGCATGGCCTCAAGGTTTCTCTTCCACAATGACAACATTTTCCACAGCCCTGTTGTGTAGGGGCTCCAGAAACCAGATTTTCATCATTTCAAGCACAGACAGTGAGGTTCATCTCACCATGGAACTCGAGTGATAGGTGATGATTATCACGGTTTTTGTTGTGTCAGCTGTGGCTGAGGCTTTTTGTTCTCAACTTTTTTTGTAAATATTTATCTATAAAATGCAGAATGAATGCTTAGGGGAGAGGGAGAAATGGGGGCACAAATACAACTTTTAGTGGGGAGGGTAAAGGAAGTGAAAAGAGTGAGTTGGAACTGCACAGGTATCCAGCCAGTGATGTAAGGTGAGAAGAGGGGGGCATTCCCAGGGCACGAATCCCTGTGGGACAGCAGGAGGGCTGAAGGCCACATTTGAGCTGGACAGGTTATGGTGAAGGACCCTGAGGTCTTGGCTTCAGTTTGCAGTGCGGAAGGCAAAGTTGAACCTGTTCCCCTGTGAGCTGTGTGTGGAGAACTCGACAGAATGTGGCTTTAGGACTACCCAATGCTCTGTTTTGGCTACTGATCTGTGCTAGAGAAGCTGGTGCTCCCCATGGATCCTGCTGTGTGCCTAGGGACAGGGAGCTCAAAGTCCCAGCTGCCCTTGTCCTTCACTGCCTGAACTGAGATTTTTCTTTCACTCTTATCTACTCCTGTTATTTAATCTCTGCTGTAGGTTTAGTTTGAGGCCTACTACCTGTCTTCTCTCCACATTTTTCCTAGTTTTTTATATTTATTTTTCCTTTTCCCCCGAGGCAAATGGATTTGGGGGAGTGGAGGAGATCAAGGATGGACAGCAACCTTATGAATGTCAGTGTGGCTGTAGGGTAGGAAGGGCAAGTTTCTCATCTGAGCGAGGGAGGAAGGAGCTGAGCTCCTTTATTGGGCAGGAGGGAGATAATTAATCCTCAGGAAAAGAGGCTGAGCTGTCAGGCTTTCAGAGGAGCCCTGGCAGGGGTGATTTGCTGTTCAGCTGCTGGGAGCTGTCAGGTTTGGTGCAATGGGGTCTGCTCAGAGCATGGGCCTGATCCCCCAGCCTCGCTCCTGGGCCTCTCGGGGTGGGAATCCTGGGAATCCTGGCTGGATGGGAGCAGGTCCCCAATTCCCCACTGGAGAACAGCTCTTTGTCTTTTCTCTTTGTAAGAAATTGGAGAGCTGCTGGCTTAGCAAGTCCTGTGGAACACCAAACAGTCGTGGTGGGAACACAGCCTGGAGTAGGGAATGTTTCTTTTTCTTTTTTTTTTTAGGGGAAGAAAGAAAGGATTAGGTTTTAGCTTTTCTATCCTAGTCTAGAGTAAAAATCTTGTCCAAAAACCTTCTGTGCTTCACCAGTTTTTGCCCTTGTCCATTGTGTTCATGCTTGAGGAGCAGTGTGGCTTCAGAGAGATGTGACTGCATGTGCTCAAACTGTGCTTGTCCCACTGGTGATGGAGCTGGAGGCCTTTTGGAATATCCAACCACTGGCACATGTGAAGGCAAAGCAGGGCAAAAGAAATGCCTGTCTGAAGACACTCTAGCTGCAGCAGTTCAGTGCATATTTATTAAGTCCAAAAGTTAGTCCCTAGTGGCTAAAAGCAATTACAGCATTTCTACCACATCTCAAAATGCGTTTCCACAGAAGAGAAGAATGCTGGGCCCTAGTAATTTCAAAAGGACTTAATGAGATTTAAGAAAAAATATTTTCCTAAATAATAGTGGTCTGACTGCTACTTAATTTCAAGAGGTTTTGAGAACTTTTGGTGTCAGTAAATTGAGTTTCTGTCTTGTCTGTGCTCAAGGATAACAGCCTTGTTTGCTCACCCTGTAACGCAGTTGCTCTCCTTCCCCACACTGTTTCTGCTGCTTTCAGTCCCTGGCGTGGACACTCATTGGAATAATTGGGGTAGGGGTTAAGGTTGGCTGAGCATCTCAGCTCTGCCATTTCCTAAGGCATGTGCAGCTGGCTTGGTGCTCAGAAAATTTTACACAAAATAAGTAGCATGTATGAAACAGCTTCCAAGTGGAAAATGAAGGCATCATGGCATGGCACAGTGCTGGTGCTCTTACGGGTTGGGAGTGCTGTGATTGCAGCAGGGGATGCTCTCACTTGGCTCAGGACCTTCCAGAGGGCAGGAAGAGAAGAGAGATTTAGGGGTGACTTTGGGGAGATGGTTGCTGTGTTCCAGCCTGTCTCTGATCATGGGGCAGTCTCAGGTAATGTTACCAGCTCTGTGTCCCTCCCCACTTTGCCATGTTGAAGCTTTTGGGAAGAGATGCAAAATCTCCTGCGTTTCTTCTAAGCTGTTACTTGGAAAGAAGCAAAGAGGAATTTAAAGCTAGATGTTTTAAACAAGTAACATATTTTAGACCCCATAACTTTTAAATCTGAATGGAACTACTTTCCCTTTTGAATTGAGTGCCCTCCATGTGTGGTGGTATAGGATCGCTCTCTTTGAGTCAGGAGTGTGTGCAGTATGGTGGTTTTACCTTCATGTCAGTGAGAAACAGATTTATTTCCTTATAACTGGGCAACATGAACAACCTGGTCTAGTGGAAAGTGCCCATGGCAGGGGGATTGGACTTGGATGATCTTTAAGGTCCCTTCCAACCCAAACCATTCCTTGTGGTTTTTTATTAGTTCATCTGTCTGTCACTTATTGAAAGTGTGACAGTGCTTTAAAGGGACACACTCCCAGCTCTGTTGCTGGGAGGTTTTCTGGCATCATCACCTGCAAAGGAGAGCTGCTTCCTGCTTTCTTGAGAGTTTCCAGACTCCAAATATTGATTGCAAATGGGAGGGTGCTCAATATGGGCAAACCCTGAGGTAAATTTGCCCTGTGCTGTATCTGCTTGCCTTATTTTATTAATGTACACTCATTCTGAGGAGCTGAAAGGATTATTAGTAATAGCTCTGTAAGAGGGATACAATCATTTTAAATTAGCTCACGCTTGAGCCTGTGTGATCTGCTGCCTTTAAAATGTAGGTAAGCAGCTCATCATTTTGCTCCCTTACGTAACATTGTAGGAAACTTTTCCCAAGCCTAATCTCGTGGCACGTAGGCACATGGGTTAATTGTGAACTAGTGATTGGATTCAATGATCTCTGAGGTCTCTTCTAATCTCAGTGATTTTATGATCTTCTCTGTAAATGTTGCAGTTCATAACATTTGGATGTTTTTAATGTCTGGAAGAATTATCCATTTGAAAATCTAAACACTTACTCAGAGTTATTCAACTGTGTTATTTTGTGTAAAAAAAGCAAACAAGACACACCTCTGAAGATTCTTTTCCCTGTCCAAGTCGTGCTTCTCCCCTTCCACCTTTCCATAAATGCTTCCAGGCTTCCTCCTGTCCATACATCTCACCCTAACAAGTGTCATTTGATTGTGTGGGTAAACACCAGGGGTGATTTTCCTGGTCTCTCCAGATTTCTGCCTTACAAAAGTGGTATGATTTTGCCAGGAAAGCCAGACAGTATTACACAGCAAAGCTCCCTTAATATCTCTTGCTTTTCCATTCTTGCCTGCCCCAAGCCAAAGAAACCCAACTGATTTAGACTAATTATTTCAAATGCAGTTTGTAAAAGGATGCTAATACTTTGCTGTATCCCTGAAGGTCATCTAAGTGATCCATAGTTAAACATTCATGTGGGAGACTCTGGGGGAAACAGTAAGGGATGATTATAATGGAATCACAGTGGGCTGAAGTGTGTGCTCATGCTCGAGCCTTCACAAGGCAAACCAGGGTAGTGGAGTGCTCCTGTGCTTTTACAGCTCTTAAATCTGAATAAACTAAAGCCTGCAGACCCTGCTTCAACATCTTTCACGCTGGAGAACTGTGTGTGATCCAGGACTGCTTCAAACTGCTTCTTCAGCACCACAATCCTCAATCTCTGTTGTGTTTTATTAAGGGAGGAAAAAAAAAATTATCTGTGCACGATCTCGCGTCATTAAAATGTGCTGGGTGCCCAAGGTGTTTCTTCGTCTGTTCCTCTGGCAGCTTTTCCCCTCAAGTGATTATGCTAATTAGTGTTTGATCAGATGATTAAATTATAATTCGATTAATCCTACGTGCTAAACGCTCTGAATGCATTTCCACTGCCTGAATGCCTTGTGCTTAAGCATTCCTGTTTGCAGCTTGATAGGAGGCTCCTGCCTTTCCCGTGCCTAATGGATTTTCTGTATTAAACCCACTACGGCTCCTTTCAACATTGGGATGCAGGGGAAAGGGCTTTTTGTTTCCCTCCTCTGCTGCACAGAACCAGAAATAGGTAGGTTCCTCCTAGAGGATCTGAATGTTGCTGGGGATTACAAAAAATAACAGAGGCAGAAAAGGTTCCAAGCTTTTTATTTTCTGTTAATAAACCCACCCCATGTCCCGTTCATAACTCATAACTTACCAAGGCAAAAAACTATAGTACAGCTAAATTCTCAATCTCTTTGCATTCTGAGTGGTATTTTCCCCAAATAATTCCCTCCTTTTCAAAGCCAAAATGTATTTTGGTCCAGAGACTCTCTTCTTTGCAGAATAAATTTTCTGTCTGTGTGAGAGTGGGGTAGAGAGAGAGAGAAGGTTGTTTCTACTCCTACTACTTGCTTTGCCTTCTTTTTTTCCCCCCAGGTTTATTTTTGCATGCCATCTCGAGGAGGTAATCTCCAGCAAGGGTGTAGAATGAAGATCACACTGAAATTATAACCTTGGTGCTGCTGAGAGATTAATGCTCAGCTGCAGCATTGCTTCCTTCTTCCTTTGTCTTTAGGGTCCTGCATTTTTAGGTCATCTAATTTCATAATACTCAATTCTACATACTGGAGGAAAACAAACCCAATAATAACATTAATTTTTTTTAAACAAGAGGTGCTTTGGCTTTCAATATTAAATATTTACAGGTGTTACATAGCTGAATATGTTAACTGGCTTCTCTGTTTTTATGGAGGTAGTCACCAGTCTCTTCCTCTGTCGGAGTCTGATAGTAATGAGTGGCTGGAGTTTAGAGGGAGGATGTTAAATTTAAATCCCTTGGTTTGTTTCCATCCTACAGTGCAGAAAACACTATCATGGAACAGTCTCCCTCCCTCTTCTCCTCTCTCCCTCCCCTGAATTTATCTCAGGGGAAGTGTGAAACAGATTGAGCACAGGGTTGCCAAGACCTGTCTAGGGGGATTTTGCTTTTTTGTACCCCAGGTGTGGGAAGGTAGAGCGAGGGAATAGGGATGTAAAGGATGTTTTCTCTTCCCTCTCCTTCCCTTTGTCTACCTGAAAAGCTGTCAGAGATTCATAGAGCTCTTTTAACATCTTATTTTACTCCTTTTAGACTGCCTAGGAAAAAAATTTCACCTGTGAGGTGACTGGCATGCTCCAATCTATTGCCAGCTATAAACCAATGTGGGGTAAATGAGTCCTCTGTTATTCAAGTCATAGAGGCCAAAAGCACCTTCATTCTACCAAAGTGCAGTTGTGTGCCGCTGATGGAATACAGAGATCTCATGATTTACGAAAATCTATGCCCTGCCAATGAATTCAGCCTCATCTTTTGCCAGAGACCCCATCCTGGGAGTCTTCCCTCACCCTTGGCTCACCAGTTTGCACTCTTGCCTCAGTTCTACTCCCTCCAAACAAATTGTGGGCAGATGTTTGCTCTGCCAACATCTGTGCAGATTTAAGAAATTAAAACCTATGGCTGTCTCCTGCTACGTGTTTGGGAGGGGGGATTGCCCCTGATTCCACACGGGATGGATGCAAACCCCCTGCTTTATACTGCAGCTGGCCCACTCCTGTGAACCCCTCTGCTGTCAGGGTTTGTGGGGTGCAATCCTCCATCTGGAAGGCAGTGATGAGTAGCTGCAGGCAGTAATACCTTCAACCCATCCAGATAAATAGATCTGGAAGGAGCCTTGTGTCACCATCCTCATTTTAGAACTGAAAGAATTAGGCTAAGCTGAATTAAGGCTCTAATTCTAAATGAAAGTGCTAGCTTAGGATGCTGCTTAGCTCATTCTTTTTAAAAGTTTAATTTCAGATTCATTTCCTGAGTATCCCCATGTGGACAGGTCCTCAGACTCTGCCTGGCCTTGGGTAAGCTACTTAAGCTTGTGACCTGAGGACGATACTGCAAAATACACTAAAGCATGTGTGGGAAGTGCATTAAGAATTCCATGGGAGATAATTGTATGCCTTTTTTTTGTTTGATTTTTTTTTATTTGTTTTGTTTTGCATTCTCTGTGTGGTTTTCCAGACAGAAATCAGATTTGCAAAGGTGATCTTGGAGTAGGGAAAAGATATCCAAGTGGGGAAAATGGCTGTGCTGAATGAGGCACTCCAAGCTATTCCATTGAGGTCTCTGACTCACCTTCTGTCTGTGTAGTGGGAACACATCCCCTGCCCACCTCACAAGTGCTCTTTTGGATGGATATAAATATCCTTAGAGCTTTGAGCCTCTGGAAGTAGAGGAGTTCATGGTGAGCAGCATGAAAACCCTTTGGAAAATGCCATTTCTGTGTCACTGCGTTGTCCTTGCTCTTTCCCTGGGAAGAACACATTCCAACAGTCCAGCAGCAGAGGTCAGTGCTGATTTGCATTGGAGAGGCAAGTTGAAGAAGGAAGGGGCAACCTATCCACATCTCCTGTGTCCAAAAAAACCCCACCACACTCTTCATTGGCACTGGTGTCACGTGCCTCAGTTGTCTTTTCCTGTGGGCTCTTCATGTAAAAACTGGTGGCTGTTGATAGGATATCACCATCCAGGTGCACAGCATGAGCTGTTGCTGTTTTAAGCATAAAACTCTACCTAAATGCTACTGAATCAGAGCTCAGTATATCTGTAAGTAGTCTGGCTTCCCACCTCCAGGCAGCTACAAACAGATACAGATGAATTTTGAAGAGGGTCTTTCTTTGGGGGAGAGAGGAGGGACACGTGGTTGACATGCAGCTCTGACCTCAGTTAAAGTCTCCTGAGGCTTGCACAGAAATTTGATGGATTTCTTCTTCCTTTTTAAGCGTGGCATTGAATATTTTCATGTTTTATTTTTTTCCCTGAGCACACCAGCAGGTTTGTCAGAGTGCTGGTGTTCTGCCTGGCACACCTCTTGCCCTTTCTGGGGACAGTCACGCTTCCCTGGCTGGTTTTAATGGGTGTGAACCTTTCTCTGCTTCCCTCCCTGACCTTCCCACTTTCTCAGTGTATTTAGGGCTGGCTGGTTGGTTTGGTTACAATTTCAGTGTACTGTTTTAAAGGGAAGATCAGCTCAGGTCGTTCTTTGTGGTCAGGGCTGCACACAATTGCATCTGATAGTGGGGAAAAGAGAAAGAACAGGTTCACAAGCTGGGGCAGCCCCCTCCCTTTTTAAGTCTTTCATTCTGGGGACACCCTCACCCCAAGGTTTTCCCACTCTCCAATCTGCCTGTATCTAGTTTGTACCATTGACTGCTAATTTTTTTTTTTTCCCCCCAGAAATCAGCACTTATGTGTTGGACAGTGAGAAATATATTCAACTGTCTGCTTGTCTTTTTTTTTTTTTTCTGGAAAATATGGCTTGTATCAGATGCAACTCCAGACTGCCCCCAAACCCTGTGAATAGTTTGGAACAAGCACATGCAGTTAGTCCTGTCCAGTCTCTGAAAAATCCCTGTGTCTTGCAGGTGTCTCAGTCCTCTGCTGTTTGCAATGTCTATTTTCTGTATATCTCAAGAGAAAAGGAGGTACAGGAGGTTATTAGAATGAGGAAATGATCCTCTGGCAGTAACCTGGATATTTTTCTCTAAAAAAAAAAAGAAAGGAAAAAAAAGCCTGCAGCTTCCTCTTGGAATTGGGTCCGTGAGCAGCTGACTACGTTTGCCATGAATGACAATTAGTAGTGCCTAGAAACAACAACTAAACAGAGCAGAAATAAGATTGTCTGGGGAGAGGGGATAAAAAAAACCAAACAAAAATCACTGGATAACCCATATGCTTTATTTTCAAAGTGAAATTAGTGAATCCGAACTATTTAGCTGCTGTATGCACTTCAACTCTGGGCCACCCATGTGTGGAAGGTTTTCTTGGCCAGAGGGCAGGAAAATTTAAATTTTCGTGGTTTTTGCCTTTTCCTCTTGCATTAACAGCTAGTGCAGCACTAGCTCTCAGCTCAGGAGGAAAAGCTGCTTCTTCCTGCTGTTCTCCCTTCTCCTGCCCAGGGCTGTCTCTGGTGCCATCTCACAGCACTTGCCAGTCCCAAAAATTGGTTTGAAAGTGAGGAGAGTAATTTACCTGTGTTTTAACTTATTTTTCTCCTGCTGTTCCTTTTTCCGTCCTTCCTCAGTCACACCAGAAATGTAAATATTCATCCTCAGAGATGACTAAAATTGCATGAGAAATTTTTCTTTAGCTCTGCCAGAAAGAAGTTTGGATTCATACACCTGGAGTGGATCTTATTCCCTCTTGGAAAAACTGACTTAATGATAATAAATGTGCTTCTACAAAGTCAATACTCCTTTCAAGTTCTGCCTGTGCTTTCATCAGCTTAGGGTGTGTATGTGGGAGAATGTTTAGAAAGAATATTCACAAAAATGCTTTCTGGCAAAGGAAGAGATCACAGATCAGATCAATGAGATTTCCACAGAAAAGAGAATTGAAGTGATTTAATTTTATCAACCATCAATCTTACATTTGGGACCAGTTATGTTTTACTGGTGTCTCTAGAAAATAAACTTCTTTGAGAAAATATCATAGACAAATAATTTTATAAAACCTCAAAAACCAAAGCCTGGCATGGAATTTCAAAATGAGCACGTGTACTTCTATAAAACCATTAACATGCATGGCTTTTGATCGTGACAGGCTCTAACAAATGTGAAGGTCCTGGCAAAATGGTGTTTAATTAGTTGTGCTCTGACATAATTGTGCAAATGTTGGAAAAAACCTGCCCTTTCAGGACTGAGGTTCTCAAGGGACAAGACACATCAACAGTGAGGAATAAGCAAAAGAGTGGAAAAGGTGTATCTTGAATTATTTTTCCTTGTCAGAGTACCCAGACCATTTTCATCCTCTCATTTATGAGACCCTGTCCAGTTTATTGCACCTGATTAAAACTGGCTACATTAGCCCTCAAACCCTGCACAATTTGACCTAAATCACATGAGGAATTACCCCCTGAAAGATTCTGTAATTCCTGTTTTCTCTGTCCTTGCCTTTCAGGAACAACAGAGCTGTTCTGTTTGTGTCGGGTCTGAGCAGTTGGTGGTGATCTATTCTATAATTTTTTGTTTATAAATGATCTTTTGGGATTACTCCAGGATAAGAGTGTTAGAACCACAACTAATGAACTCTGAGTACAGAAATTGAGACTTCTTTCTGGGTGGTGGCTGTGGCAGATATTAACACCTGATGGACACACAATTGTGCTTCTGGAAAAAGGCCTCTCTCTGCAATTTTCCCCCACCACTAAGCAGTAACTGCACTTGGAAATGTTATTCAAGTCCTCCTTATATTTGAATTTTCACTGGGGACCTGTCGTAGCTCAAAATTCCTTCTGTCTCAAATGGACAATTCACAGTTTGCTCCACATCACAGATAGAGTTGTGATGCTCCAAAACCCAGGGAATGAAATTGAGGCAGCATTCCAGCCTCTTGAGACCTTCCTAAGTAATAAACATTAATAAAGACACTTCGTGTTATGCACTTAGAGAAATTCCTAAATATTCTAGTACGCATAACAAAGATTTGCTTGTTCTTGACTGTAGCTCATTGCTTTTGGATCTGGCTGACAATTACTTTTGCCTTTACACAGCTTCCCAATTCATTAATAAATTGACTGGAACATGAAACACTACATAATATAGGATTAAATAACAGCTCACATTTGCTAGCCTGCTCTTCTCTTTATTCAGAAAAGAAAGGAAAAAGTCATCACTGAGCCATCACATTGGTCAATAAATAAAAATGTTGTTATGTGACCCTTTCCTAGAAATATAAAAAAAAAAGCATGGAGACATCTTCAATTTTGTGTTCATAGTCTGTGTTTTAATTTATGTGATGGAAGAAAAATCTCATCACTTTCTAGACTCCTGATATACTTTTAGACATGCTGATTGACAAGTCATAAGTAGTGCTCCCAGCAACATTTTAGTTCTGTGGATTTACAGCTCATTATCACTTATGCTCTCTGGTAAAGATTTAAAACTGCCACATTTTTAGAATCTGAAATAAGAATAAAAAAAAAGAAAAAAGACCTCCGAATAAAAATAATTACTTCTGAAATGTGTATTACTGGCGTTATCAAATCCTTATTTTAGCAGGAGGATATACTGGTGTTTTAAAACTCAGCAGCAATTGACATAAAGTTTCAGTGGAAATATTTCTGCCAGGATTTTGAAACTGTGTTTGATCTTAATGGCTCCAGAATGAGGCAGAAGAACAGAGTTACGTGGTTTAGCATTAGCACAGAAGAGCTGAACTCAAATCCCTGCTTTGTTACCTGTTTTCAGGTGCAGCAGCAGAAAAATCCACTTGGTTTTCTTGGGTTCCTCAAAAAATGAGAATATCCCGTGCTCAGGAGCACGATAGGTGTACTCCATGCTGCTAGTTCCTACATGGAAGTCCAAAAGGAAAACCAAATTAATTTGCTGTTGAGTGAATCCTTGCTAAAGAAAATAGCCTGCAGAAATGCTTATTTTAAGCAGTGTTTGCACTGTTCAGCAGGCACTTCAGAAACCTTGGGGGTGATCGGAGAATGAGTTGTGGGATGCAAATAAATCAATCCCTCCTGTGTATTTTAGTGTGGAAAACACAGAAAACCTGAGCTGGAGTGCACGCACAGCCAACTGCAATGCAGTCCGTGGCTGAGAAGGAAAAATGTGTTATTCAGGTGAGAAATAAGCTCCCAGGTATCAATTTTATTTTTTTCTTGCCTGGATCAAGGGAGCTCTTTCAAGGTAATCTGATTTCAGCGTTCGCTGTGAATTCTGCTGGCTGCCTCTGGAAAGCTGTGCTCTCTGTGCCAGGCAGTAATTGCGTTAATCATCCATTTTTAAATAACTGCATTTGAAGTTAAGTTGAGAATTGCTTTTCAGATCTTTAATTTGCTTTGGAAAAGTGAAATAATTCCCACAAGGGTTGTGCTAATCAATATTCCAGAGGCAAGTAACCTTTGCTAATACTTGAATATGGGATACTCTATATTCTTCTGCTTAAAGAATTCTGGGGGAAAAAAATACACCAATTTCATCTGTAATTTGGCAGGTTAATAACTTTTCTGACTGCCAGGCATAGGGGCTTTTAGTCAACAGGAGATTCATCAAGTACAAAATTGCATTATATTATCTTCCTTTCACTGTTGTTGTTTTTATTTTAAACCTTCTTGCTAATATAAATGATGACAAATTGCAGGGCTGTAAATTTGAAAGTCCCTAAATGGCATTTTTGTCAAAGCCTTTCCGCTGAAATGCTTACTTGGAAAGAATTTTAAACCTCAGGAGCTGGAGGAGGGGTTTTAATTATTATTATTATGCATCATGACACAATGCATTATGCATCATGGTTGTTTTTCTGCTTTTTAAACACTTGTTATGGATGATGAAACTAATACAAATGGACATCAAGGGAGAGCTTCTGCAAAACCTCCCTGTGATGTCATATTCTGTTTCCAAGGAATTGCAGTACTTGGAAACGAGAGGATGGGCAAACTTAGAGGCACCTAGAAGCACACTAATAATTAGCTGACAGGTAGTCATCAAGGGAAAGTCACCTTTTTTTCAAAGATGTCCTCCTGTGGAACTGGATAAAAACCTTGTGTTTTAAAAACTAAAAATGGTAGAATGTGGGCGTTGCTGTCTGAAACATGGGAGTGTTTGACCCTGCCTCCTTTGAAGCCACCTGCAAATTACTGCTGATGCTCAGAACTTGATGTCTTTACCTTGTTTTTCCCACCCAGAATAACTGAAAAATAAATTGGTAGTCAGGCTGATTGAAAAGCTGATGGGATACAATAGATTCAGTGCCAGAGCTGCTTTTTCATCTTGCCTCTCTCCACCAAGTAAATATTTCCTTTTCCCTTGAAATCAGTTTGATATTTAGGTTCTGCACAGGTGCAAGAGGAATGAAGGGGAGACTTGTGCATTCATTTCTTTAATAAAACCTATTTTGTAAATAGTCACAGAACTTGCATAGGCTGCTTCCTGTAAAAATTAAGGCAGAGAGAGAAAATCTGAATAGATTTTTAAGGAGTCACAGCAGGCAATGAATTTGGGGGG
>VXAX01003259.1:32605-50425 GCA_013399835.1 Leptocoma aspasia
GCTTCCCTAGGAGACAAATAGAATCCGGTATTTCATATTTCAGGGATGGGGAAATGAAATTTCAGCATCATTGTGGACATTAAAGAGGATACTGGTGGTGACCCACAGACAATTGGCAACTGCATTTGTTTCCTGAGATGCTGATCAGAAACGTCTGAAATCTGTGTGTTCCCCCCACCTACATATCCAGAATAATTGCCTGGTAGTTGCACCCTGCTTTTTAAAGGATAAAAAAACCCCAAAATCCCATAACAATCTCTTCTACCTCCATACACACTCTGCACCTCCAGGCTGGCTCCAGTTGAAACCTGTGGTTGTGGTTTGGGGGTTTTGTCAGGAGGTTGTAAAATGAATCTATTTGTTCTTTTTTTCTGTATTTATTGTTCCTCCCTTATGTTTTTCCAACTTTGTGGTTACAGAATGATAATTGTCTATTTTCCCCCACCCTATACGGCCCAAATTCAATGAAACCATAACGATACCTTTGGTGTTACACCTTGATGTTGCTGCTCTGCTGGAGATTTGGGATATGAAATCCTCCCATTTGCCTCCTTGCCTGGACAACCTCCTGCAACGATGTAGAAAAAAAATTACTCATGTGTTCCCTTCTCTACTGCCAGGGCAGGGAGCAGAAGCTTCTGCTCAGAATCCCAGAATGGGTTTGGGTTGGAAGGAACCTTAAAGCCCATCCAGTGCCATCCCTGCCATGAGCAGGGACACCTCCCACTGTCCCAGGCTGCTCCCAGCCCCAGTGTCCAACCTGGCCTTGGGCACTGCCAGGGATCCAGGGGCAGCCACAGCTGCTCTGGGCACCCTGTGCCAGGGCCTGCCCACCCTCCCAGGGAAGGATTTTTTCCTATTATCCCAACCAACCTTGCCTTCCTCCCACCCAAGGCCATTCCCCCTCATCCTGTCACCCTTGTGAGAGTCCCTCTGCAGCTCTGTTGTAGCCTCAGTCTCAAACACCTGATGGCTCCAGGATGGATTCTCTTGCAGCCTCCCTCCTAACAGGAATGGTGTTTGTCACCTTTCAGCAATTTCTGCCCGGGGTTGCTCCATTCTGACACACTTTGCTAAGCCTGAGCTTTCTGAATGTATCCCGCGCAAAACTTAAATCCTTATTACTCTCAGGTGCTGCCAGCTGAATCAAAGGGAATTTTGATGTTGTGGAGAAACTCTTGCTGGATCATTCCCTCTTCCTTGTGCCCCTGCTGTTTGAGAAGAAAGCACAAAGAGTTGTGTTGTGCTTCTGACTCCAATCTGAGCATGTTCAGCACATGTGCCTTGTTAGTTTGGTCTCCCTCCTATTGAACCAACAAGATTCTTCCAGTCACCTTCTGCAGGAATTGGAGGAAACTGATGGTATTTAAATGGTTTTGCAAAGATCTCTTCTGGTTTTGTTTGTCCTTGTAAATATTTTATGGCATCGTGGCTCTGTAAAAATGCAGTGGTTTTGTGTAGTAAACCCAAATAAGGATAAGCCTGCACAAGGTTTTTTTTGGTTTTTTTTTTTTCCCCTCTGTGCATCAAAAGAGAAAAGAAGAGGAGAAAGTTAAAATGCATAATGATGCACAGCATGTTTCTAGTGCTGGGTAACCTGCATTGTTGTTAGGAGATTTAGTAGAAATGTTTACTAGAAAATACAATATTCAGGCTGAATTTTAACAAGGAATGTTAAGCTATTATTTGCATTTGATATTCAGGCTGGTGACAGAGAGAGCTGCAGGTAGTGGTCAAAGATTGAATGACAAACCTTGACTCACATTCCTTTTTTTAACCCTTAAAACTTTCTCAACGTGGGCAATTAACCTTTTCCATTGGAGTAAGACTTCTCGTGGTTATTCTGTAGATTGCTTTTTTTCTTTATCTCTTTGTGTGCGTGTTTTTTTCTTTTTTTTTTTTTTTGAATTTTTTCTTTTTCTTTTTAACCAGGTAGTAAAAAATTAAGTTCTAATGAATTCTTGATTACCTTATGATTAATGTCTTTGTTTCAGAATCTGCCTCAACTGAGCACAGAATGAGAATGCAGGACTAGAAGTGAGGAGGGAAGAAAGACTAGATCTGGTTCTTCACAATTAACCAAAAATATTCACAGAACTTGCCTTAAAGGAAAAAAAAATAGAGAGCAAATAACTTGGAAAATTTATGCCCCTTTTTATTTAGTTAGAAACTTTGTCTTGCGTATAATAAGGCCTCCAATTGCTATTAATTCCTGACTGAGAACTCTCTCCCTCCATTTTAAAAACACTTCCTAAAAGTTTTAGTTGGAAAAAAATGGCATTCTGAGTGGAAGTGCTAAATAGGTTTGTACATAATTAAGAAACGAGCAGCAGGCTGTGACTTTGAATGTTTGCAGCCCAGAGTGAGGATTTTCCCTTTGCTGAGATTCTATTAAATTTGACAATGAGAGAATTCATGGTTGACTTGCTCTTGGTGGTCTGTCAAGGCTGAAGCCAGTGGCATATATTGAGGTTTATAAACTCTTTACAGAAGCTGGGTATCCCTTTGCACAGAAACATTGTCTGGTACAGTAATTCACCCCCTTTTGTCACTAATCATCTGTGCAGTTAATGGGTTGGGGTGTTTAATAGCAATAATTCAGCAGCAACATCTTGTGAGCACAGTAGCCACTGAAAAAGCCCAGCTCTGTGGTTTATTTGAATTAAAAGGTGGGTGCAAGACGTGTGCCTTGGCCAAACATACCTGATCATGTCCAGTTTGTCGAGTTAAACAAAACATTTTTAATAGGGGGAGACAAAGGTGGGGGGGAAAAGCTGTTTTTCAGAGTGTAAAATAGCTGGATGCCCTACTTAAGCAGACAAATGCTGTGACAAAGTAGAGGAGAAGCTGATATTTTCTAAGAGATTTCCTAATCTCTTTCTCGATGGAATGGGTTTTTTCCCACAGAAAAAAAGAAGCTAATCCTCATTTTTTATTTACTTATGTGAAAGTCTTGAGGTTCTCTGCTCTGATCCAAGGGTGGGGCAATCTGTCTCTTATTTATTACTTATGAATTTTTCTTGTGTGTCAGGTGTTGTAAACAATTAAAATTTACCTGACAGTTATTGTATTTAAAGTTTTAATCCGAGGACATGTACATTTCCAACAAAACTTGATGTTATTCTTTAAAATACAGAGTTATCATGAGTTCTATTTTTTATCAAAAGAATTTTTCTTCCCTGCTTTCCTTGCACTTCCTTTCTTTTGATCTCTTTCCTCTTCCCTGGAGAAAAAAGGCATTGAAGATGAAGTTAGAGGACACTCATGTGGAATTTGAGGCTACTGAGTGAGATAAAAAGCAGGCAAGATGAAAATTTTGTTTGTGTATCTGTGGAAATGGAGAAAAGTAGTTTTTAGAATTAGAAAGGCTCCATCATGAGCCTGGATAAGACTTGAGGACATGACTTGGTGTTGAGAGAGTTAAAGAGGGTTTGAAGTATTTCTATCCCTTAAAAAGTGCTGTCTAATTAGCTGATGTTTTCATACTTTAAAAACAAAGGAAAGTATGCTTAACTTTATGCCAGTAAAATTTTTTTTGCAGCTTTACAGTCTTAAAATGTGGCAAAAAGGTGTATATGGATGGCTGCAGGGAGGAGAGGAAGACAGGGTAAAACTAAACTGTACTTTTGATTCACAGTAGCTAATTCAAATTATATGTGTTCTGTAATTATGTTGCCTCGAGCTCCCATTAACGTTGATGAGCTAAATGTATTTATCAGTGGAAAAATAGGCTTCATTTTATACATCTAAATAGTTTAATGTTTTCAATGCAGATTGCCTGATTTGTAGAGGCAGCATCATCAAATGACAAGGTGGATGAGGGATGTGATATTTTTTTTTTTTTTGGAGCCTGTAAAATGCTACCAATTAATTTCTTCTGAGAGTGACTCTCAGCAACCTGAAGTTATTGTTGTGATAGAAAGTCACTGCTCTGCATCTTTATTTGTTGCCTTCACCCAGGCTGTACCTTGTAGGATTTTGTGGGTGCATCCTAAAAAAGGAGGATGGCTGGGAAGTTGCCTCTGGGGTTAAAAATGTGTTTAAGACCAGTTTGGATGGAGCTCTGAGCAACTTGGGAGAGAGGAAGGTTCCCTGCCATGGCAGGGGCTAGGACTGGATGATCTCTAAGGTCCCTTCCAACCCAACCCATTCTGTGATTCTGTGTTGCTGCACTTTAAAACAATGGATTCTCTTAAGTAAAAGTAAGGAAAAAGACTGGTTTGAGTGCTGTGTTATTTTAGAAATACTTGGGGGCAAAAATCTGAAGAGATCCTGGCTTTTCTGGAGGAGTGGAGTTCTTTCCCATCTTCCCCTGACACTTTCCTCTCCTCCTCCTTGCAAGCACAGATTTTGAGCTGGTATGAAGCATCTTCTCTTTTCTTTCAGCACTTCAGAATCAGTAAGAAGAATTAAAACCTGCCAGTTGTGGTCCCATCTGTGTCTGTTTGGACTGCAGCTCAGCTCTATGGTTGAATTAGAACAAACAGAGCAAACCCCCAGCAATCAAATAAGCAACAAAGGGTGTTTTCCTCTGAACTTCTCTGGTGGAAGTGTCCAGACAGGCAAGAAGGAGCTGCCCCTTCCTTCCTGCAGGTGATTTCTTAGTAGAACTGGGCCATGTTCTGCAAATCTTTTTCCATAAAAAAAAAGTTAATGGTGCCATTAAGTCTTTCTCATCTGACAAAAATGATGTTGCCTTCAACCCCTGCCCTGCTCCCCCTTAAATTCTCTCATTTTTTTTGACTGGGAGATTTGCTCTGTGAGGATCTGAGGCCAGTATTCAGCCACAGTGATTCAATTCCACATCATCATCTCCAAGTCTTTTAAAAAAGTCAACTCCGTAGGTGAAATAAATCTCGCATAACAGAGTGAAAAATTAAATTATTCTTTCTCATGTTATTTACACTGTTCTATTAGTCATTGCTGTTATCTGTTTCATCATTCATCAGGATTGCAACAGCAATTCACTGGGCTAGCATTGGCTTTGGGCAGCACATGGTCTTGCTGCAGCAGTTAATGCACCTTTTGATCAGGGGCTTGTTGAGTTTCAAAGATGGGCCTTGAAAGGGGCTTTACAGGGGGGCTCAAAGTGACTGCTCAGGTGCACAGTGTTATTTTAGTCTATTTGTGTTTGGAAGTTTCTTTTAGAAGCTGAGGGGTATAATGTAGTACAGATTGAAGTCAGGTGCCAAGATCACACAGCAACGTACTATTTTCCTTTCTTCCAAATTTCCCTCCATACTTTTTTTTAAATTTTTCTTTTTCTTTTTTTCAATTTTTTTTCTTTTTGAAAATTTTTATTTATTTCTATCACAAATTTTCTTGTGGTTATAAAGGGCTACAATATTTTCTTGTGGTTATAAAGGGCCACTCACCTTGAGTTGTCCCTTTATAACCACAAGATCACCAGTATCACCTACAAATCTATATAAAACATTAATTCTCTATATAGGGCTACTTGCCAAGGATTTGCTGTGGGGAGAGGGAAGATAAAAAGTCTTCTCCCCCTACTTGGGGTCCTGCTCAATGTCTGAAGGTGGCTTCTGCAGCTGTTGGTAGAACATGGGGTTGAGAGTCAAACCCTAAATCTGGGACAACAAAAATACCTGCAAGTGATAGGAGAGCACTTGAAATCCCCTCAGCGCTGTGCAGCATCACCAGGCAGGCTGCCAAACCCACAGCTTTTTAACTAAACAAACAAACAAACAAAAGAAGCCCTTAGGCCAGGCAACAAGAAAGTTTGTGCTTCTGACAAAGAAAAACGAAAATGGTTTTTGGAAAGGTAGGGTTTGTGTAACCAACCGAATTAAAACATTGTAGTACCTGAGGGCATGGGAATCCCTGTGGGGCTTTTTGCTTCAAGTCTTATTTGCATGAGGAATTGTAAAACTATTCTTGAGTTACATAAATCATCAACCATAGTAGGCCTTTATTTTGAGAGGGAGATTCAATAGGAGATTGTCTGCTTTGAAAACATTTCTAAAATGGTGAGGGAAACATCAAACAAGATTAAATCAGAAGGTGAAATAGAGCCCCCCTAAGGGGAGGAAGAACCACGTGCAATCCTATATAACTTTCATATTAGAAATAAACAGTGCAATCTAGCAGCTTTGCATAGAAGTGCTGAAAACCATATTTATTTTGGGGGAGATTGAATTGTTCTTGCATTTCAAGAATGCCAGAATCCTATGGCAGGATGTTGTGTTGCTCACCTTGGGTTCACATTTAGGTGTGTCTCACAGAGTTCCTCACGTTTTCTGAGCTGGATGTGGCAGTGAAACATACACTACAGAGGAAAGATGGGCCCCCCAAACCAAAGAGATCTGTTTTAATTGTCTTTCAATTTATATTTGCTTTGGCTGCTGACCTTTAACATCCTGACTGATTCACTCTACCCACAGGATGTGTTAAGGTGATGGTGGTAGGTGTGTACTGAGCTTTCTTCCTCTTTGTGTTTTGGAGAGGGATGAGATTTTTTTTTTTTTAATTTGGTTGTTTTCTGTGTGAGACAAGGGTGCAGTGAGTGAGCCTTTGTGAGCAGCAGCAGTCAGGGCTCCAAACCTCTTGAAGATCCAGCAATCCCTGGATTGCTGGCGAGCTGAGAGCTCCCATGGAGAGTACCTGTGGGAGCCCTGCTGGGTTGGGGCTGTGTGAGGAGCAGGGAGGGAGCTGCAGGAGGTTTGCTTGGAATTCCTCTTAGTTCAGCTCCTGGGACCATGGAGACCTTGCACAAAGAGCCCTGGAGGTATTTTTAGTAAATCTTCCCTGTGAGGGTGAGCAGAGAAGCCGTGGCTGCCCCTGGATCCCTGGAAGTGTCCAAGGACAGGTTGGCCATTGGGGCTTGGAGCAGCCTGGGACAGTGGAAGGTGTCCCTGCCCATGGCAGGGAGTGGAATGAGATGATCTCTAAGGTCCTTCCAACCCAAACCATGCTGTGATTCTGTGATTTTAAAACCCATGCAGGAGTGGCACTTGCAGGCACAGTGCCTGTTCTCAGCAGTGTCAGGTGAGTGCTCGGAGCCAGTGAGCTCAGAGGGTTTTCCCACCCTAAAATAATTCCATGTCAGACGTGGCAGGGGTGAGGACTGGGGACCTGTGGTCTCACAGAGCCCATGCTCCAACAGGGTGTGCAAAGGAGCAGGTTTTTCACAGGACAGAGTGGTTGGAGGGCATCAGAGGGGTGGCACAGGGAGCACTCAGGTTATTGTGGCTGTTTGCTGGGTTGGCACTGCCAGGGTCCCTCTGGGCTTGCTGCCAGCTGGGCCCCACACACTGAACCCTGTTCTTCCTGTTTCCCACATAAAGCTGAGTGCTCTAGAGCCTGGTGTGCTCTCTGGGGCTGGGAAGGACACCTTGCAGCCCCTCTGGGATAGCCCAGCCTCCCTCCAGCTGGGCATGCACAGGGATGCTGCCACTTTCCCCCTCAGCTCAGATTTGGGATGAAGCAGCTCAGTCCCCCTCTCCCCTTCCTTGTGGCAATTCAGTGGTGCAGATTTCAGTACACCTTTCCATTATTCTTCATTTAAAGTCTCTTTGTTTCTTAGTCAATTGTAAAATTGAGGCAGGGTATTGTAAGTGTTAGAAAATATAAAATATCTGTTAGAGCTGGGGTGTTACTGCATGCTGAGATCTGACTGCCTTTTTGTGCTTTTTTGAGGCCTCACATTCTGAGTTTTGTGATTTATACAGGAGAAATGCAGCTTTTGTTGCACTGTCACCAGGTTCCTTGGGAGAAAGTGAGCTTTAGCAATTTCTTAACCCTTCATTAAAAATAATACATTTGTGCAAATTATCCAGTCCTAAGGGGTTTTTTTTTAACATTTTCCTTGTTTTATAAGTGCAGCACCTTTTGTCTCTTAGAAACAAAAAAAAACCCAAGTCTTTTCAAGTTGCCTTGGATTTTATTGCACAGCAAAATACTTTTTCTTTTCCTTGAAAAGGCCCACCTGTGTGTGGGGCCCTGGGATAGCATATGCCTGTCAGCCTTTGTTTAAAAAGAGGGATGTTTCTGACTCTTGAGATCAGGGAAGAAATCTTAAATCTTTTCTTTTCTACTTAGGATTTTAAAGCTAATCATTTTAAAGCTTATAATTTTAACCAGAGACAAAAGAAAACTTCGAAATCTTGATTTTTTACATTTTTTATTTTTCAAGACACCACTCTGAGAGGGTTTACACTCCCCCTCCTGCCACTTATTCCAGCACCAGTGTGCAAAACAATCCCAACCTTTCTCCCTGTTTATTTCCAGCTAGGATAAACACAGTAGGATAAAAGTTGTGGTCCCTTAGGCTGTGGTGAGGGTGGTTTGGTGCAGGCAGGTGTGAGGAGCAGCTCCCAGTGCTGCCTGCCCTGGTCCACCTGTGCCATGTGGGGAAGTTCTGCTGCTTCTCCCATTGCTTGCAGAGCCACCCCTGGAGCAGTGTCCTGGTAGAAAAACGACATGGAACACCTTATTCCTATTTTCCTTCAGAATTTATTGCCTCCCCTGCTTCTTGTAAGCAGTTTCCCCTCTTTTTTTTTCGGTGAAGG
Organism: Leptocoma aspasia; assembly: GCA_013399835.1. Taxonomy (NCBI): domain Eukaryota; kingdom Metazoa; phylum Chordata; class Aves; order Passeriformes; family Nectariniidae; genus Leptocoma; species Leptocoma aspasia. The sequence continues at coordinate 41,134 of VXAX01003259.1, forward strand.
AAAGAAATTGCTTGCCTTGCTCAAAACCAGAAGTGCCCTTGGGGGCTGTTTGCTTAGCTACAACTTTTTCCTCTTGTCCCTCAGTGGAAATGAGGTGGAAAGACCTGGGTTAAACTGGGATTGATCCCAACCTTTCCCTCCTCACCCCTACACCTCCAGCAGCTCGTACAGGTGTGGTCTGGGCACAACTGTGCCCAGCACCTCTCCCTGGAAAGGTCCTTGCTGTCCTTTGTGTCTTGAGAGGGTTAATGCATTAAAGCCGACCAAGGAGTTGTCTGAATCTCTGGAGCAAACTAAAACAAAAGTGACACGAGAAAAGCAGTCATCCATTGTTGCCTGATGATAGAGGAGTTTTTAAAAATCAAACGCTCTGGTATAGCCTGGCTGTGCACGGAGAAAAACCTAATTAATTATAAATAAGATGGATAAATAATTTAAATGTATCACTTATTTCTCCTTTATAGTTTAACTCATGAAAAAATCATTTCAATTAGAAATTTCAACTCAATCTGAAATGCAGAGAAGCATGATGGTTCAAGATAGATGTGAACTCCTTTATGATCTTTATGATTTTCTTTCAAAAATGTGAGCTTTTTTTTTCTTTCGGCAACTTGGGTGATAAAAAAGAAAAAGGAAAAAGATTGCTGAGAGAGACAGAAACAAGCAAAATTTCCTTTGATAGGGTAACAGAATATAGTTTTAATTTATGAATTAATAAGTATGTTGTGTGCAATGTCCAATTTGTCAAAAATGTCTCGGTTCCCTTAGAATTCATGTTAAATGCATGAAATAGATGCAGTTTCTCCCCATTAATTATAATATCCCATTTCCTCAAGAGTAATGAAAGATGATTCATTTCTCTCCTCTGGCCCTAACTGGCTCCTTGGTATTACTGATAATGGGTTTTCCCATTTATTTTTGACCTTGTGAAACTATTTATGTTGGACTCAGCCGTGATGAATGGAGTGGGAACAGGGAACACATGGAACTAGCAGGTTCTTCTCCCCTCTACTTGGGGACACCACCTCAAATATTGTCTCAAACATTCTCAAGATCACTCTGCCCTACTGAAAGATCTTCAGCCTTGAAAATTATGTCTGTGGTCTAGAAGTATAAAAAATAATTCATGATTCTGATATCTCTGATGCTGATTTTTCACCCCCTCTGCTCCAACGTCTTGGTTCTAATAATTTCAAGGGTTCTACATTTAGGGCTACATTTATTTCTCCATAGTTCTGCATCTTTGTGTCTCTGTGTTTTCCTCGAGTTTAAAGATGTGTATATATAGTAGCTGTATGCTGATGGCTCTCATCTGGAGCACAAAATATGTCCTAATTGCCTCAAATTACTGCTTTTGCTTTCAGTTAATAGTCTCCTGTTTTGTTTCAGTTTCCGCCATGCAATTTTCCTGTTCAAAATTGTATATGCAAAGTACATATATGCTTACATCTGTGGATGGCTGCGAGGGAAATATACTGGGTGTGGTGTGAAATGGGGATTTTTATTAGCACTTGATTGGGATAATGTCAGGAGGAGACCAAAATCCGCAGAGATGGAATCAGAGCAGCAGCTGGTGACTGTTCCTGAACAGGAAGGTGTAAGGAAATGATGAGATTTGATAAGGCCAAGAGCTGGTGCTGCACCAAGGCTGGGGAAATAAATCCCTGGTGTCAGGGATATATTGTTCAGCCTGGAGAGGAAAAGCTTTGGGGTGACCTAATTGTGATCTCCCAGTGCCTGATGGAGCCAACAAGAAAGATGAACAGAGAGACAATTTCCAAGGAAAATTGGAAATTTCTCTGGGAATTCGAATCTCTCTGGCAGAGAGTAGGGTTAGATGGGATATTAGGAAAAAACTCTGTGAGGTTGATGAGGCCCTGGGACAGGTTGCCCAAGGAAGCAGTGGCTGCCCCATCCCTGGAAGTGCCCAAGTTCAGGGTGCCTGGAGCTTTGGGCAGCCTGGCATAGTGGAAGGTGTCCCTGCCCATGACACTGGAACTTTATGAGCTTCAAGGTCCCTTTGAAGCCCATTTTGTGATTTTAGGATAACTTTGATTCCTAGGAAAACATGATGAAATTAGTTCTTCAGCACAGTGAGTGATTAGCATACAGACATGTACTTGAGAGAAAATTTTAACATCAGAGTAATCGGTGTTAGTTTTTCTATTGCTGGGTTTTATTATCAGCAAGAGTGAATTCCTCAGCCACTGGTTCTGTCCCCTATGACCCTAAACCAGAGACCTTTTTGAGTACTGAGGAGTTTCATTACTATTAAAATAATTTTATGGTTATTTTGCTGTAACTCTTAGACACCAAAGGCTTTGTGCAAAAAATGTAATATTCCAGTTTCCATTTTAATTCCGTTTTTGTATTTTCTCTTCATGATACATGGAAGTCCTGATGCCCAACAGGTCAACTGTGCACATCTATATTTAATGACTTGATAAGCTTCTTCCACCTTTTTCTGTTCTGAATTTCCCGAGAAGAGCTTGTGAGTATGCATTTCTGATGAAGCATTTGATGGAAAAGCATTGGGATTTTTTTCCCCCTTTTGCTCATTCAAAGTACATTTAATGTGCAGATCTGGAAAGCCCAATTTTTAGCCTAATAAAAGAATCAGAGAGAGGATGGTGGGGGGAAGCAAGGTTTTGGAGTTAAATTGAGGCTAAAGGTGTAGTAGAGAAGTGCTAAAGAAAAAGCTCTTTGCTCTGAGGTTTCTTTACGTCTGTACCTGATCAGTGGAGGCTTTTAATTCCAAGGGTATATTTGGACATTTGAGATTTTAGCATTTTCCCAAGGCTGTATTGGACTCATGGATCATGTGTTAATGGCCCAGACGTTTTGTTTTGAGGCTAATAATGCACATGTCACTTGTGGTAATTACCCAGTACAATGGTGTGACCAGGGCAGGGATTGTCCCTCTGTGCTGGCACTGAGAGGCCCCTCCAGGGCTGTGTCCAGTTCTGGCTCCTGCAGGAGAGCCCTGGAGGGGCTGGAGCGTGTCCAGGGCAGGGAACGGAGCTGGGAAGGGGCTGGAGCCCCAGGAGGGGCTGAGGGAGCTGGGAAAGGGGCTCAGCCTGGAGAAAAGGAGGCTCAGGGGGGACCTTGTGGCTCTGCACAAGTCCCTGCCAGGAGGGGACAGCCGGGGGGGTCGGGCTCTGCTCCCAGGGAACAGGGACAGGAGGAGAGGGAACGGCCTCAGGCTGGGCCAGGGCAGGCTCAGGGTGGACACCAGGAGGAATTTCCCCATGGAAAGGGTTCTCAGGCCTTGGCAGGGGCTGCCCAGGGAGCTTTGGAGTGCCCAGCCCTGGAGGTGTCAGCTGGAGGTGGCACTCAGAGCTCTGGGCTGGGGACAAGGTGGGGATGGGGCACTGCTGGGACTCCATGGGCTGGGAGGGCTTTTCCAGCCTAAATGGTTCTGTGATTTATGTAGTTCAACAGCTGCTTTTCTGTTCCCTGACAGTTGTCTTAGCCCCTGTTACTGGCTCATGCATGAAAAGCTGAAGAAGCACCTCTCGAGAGGTAGCACCACCCCAGGCCTTCTGTTCAAGGGTCCCTGTGCCAACAGGCTGCACTGTGATTATGGTTTTATTATGTGATAAAGTGGCTGGGGAATAATTTTTCCCTCTAAAAATTCCTTTAATTTTCTTTTAATGAAGTAAAATAAGGAAAAAGAATTCTTCATCGAAGAACATATAAAATCAGGTAGTTGAACTTTGATGAATTCGTTTGAACCCTAGTGAGCACCACAGTTACAGAGCTGGCCTCTTCACTTTTGGGTTCAGTAATAGTTTCTGATTAGCTCTATTTGAAAATGAGCTTCAGCTGGTGATTTACACAAACTAAAGCTCATCATTCTTGCAAATCTAGTCAAGTAGTCCTAATATGGCAAGGCTCCAAGTGGAACATGTTCAAAATGTGGTGGAAACCCGTGATTTGTATCTGTGTGTTGAAATTTTGCTATCAACAAGGAGTACTGTGATCTTTGCTAAATTTCACAAGGGAATCTTCCAGCAGCCTTAAAGAGAAACAACAGTGCTGGTTATACTGGGATAGAGTGACAGATTAGGACAGAAATCAGAAAATTGTCTTGTGATTTTTTTTTTTTTTTTAATTCCCAACTGAATTTAAACCAGCAACTTCAAAGTTAAGATGGAAAAAGAGCCAAGAAAATAAAAGGTTCTTAAGAGAGTGTACAGGCCAAAGAGTCCGGGACAAGATCTTTTCTATAACAGACATTAAATGTAATGCCTAAAATAAGAATGGAATAAGCATCATTTAAAGGAACTCTTGATTGCCTGGTGGCCTTGGAGATTTTATTAAAGTCTATACCCAAGCTCCCAATCACTGCTATAACCCCATTATGTTTTTGAGAGTTGTTTTTTTTTCTCTCAAAACTGTGTTTTGTGTACGGAGAGGTAAGATGACGTCTTAGTTGTATGGAGAGAACTTGATTTATTTTGCTTTTAAATCAGCCTTTTAATTTCCCACCCTAAATATTTTCACAGCCAGCTTTGTTCTTCTACCAGGATTATGCTTCAACTTAAACATTTCTTCTACTCCCTCAGTGTGCACCTCTCTGATATAATTATGCTGGGAGGAGGACAGTATTTATATCTTTCCATTAACTTCTGTGCATTAGAAATCAGATACAAACATAATTGAACAAAATTAGATGCATTTTCTTCCAAAGAGTCTCATAGAGTAAGAAATGAATCATTGAACATTTTATTTGAGTTGTGTGTGGGATTTGCCTGGCACCTTTTGACACTTAATTTAATTTTGTTAAATTTGATACTGAAATATACATGAAAATTCTTTGATAAAACACCACTCTCCTCTGCTTTCTTTCAATCACACCTTTTGGAAGAATCAACTCTTTTGTGTGTGTAACAATCCCTTTTAAATCAGCTGTTTCAAAATGCAAGGGAAAACACTCATTTCATTTAGCAGTAGGATGTAGCTACACTGTTGTGGCTTGGGAAGGGAAGTGTCAGTGCACTTATAAGGATTCCAGTGCTCCCCTTGGCACTGGGGCTCACCTTTTTGGTGCTGGAATGAATATATAACCTCAGGAAATAGGGTGGAAAATCTGCCTGTATCACTGTATTATCTGACACTCTAATCACATAAGCAGTTCATCAGTGCGTGTTAAGGTAGTGGCTGATTTTTTACCCTAAAATATTCCCAGTTTTACATCTTCCTTAGTTCCCTTATCAGCCCTCTGCTGTTCTGTACTTGCACTCCCCCATTTTTGTACACTGAGAGAACCAGCAGCAGCCTCTCTGCCTTCTCCTTGCATCCTCTAAAGGGCACAGATGCTGCAGGACTCTGTGGAAATACTCCTGAAAGATGAAAAATTATGCCTTAAAATTATGTCATAAAATTATCTCTCCAAAGCTGTCCTGCTAAGATCATTTTACATCTTGGATACGTGCCCTCATCCTTCTTCTGCTCTCCTGTGTCACAACTTCACTTTTAAAATAGCAGTAAATGTTATGTTAATATCTCCTTTAAAATCATTCCTTAATGTATGTGTTCATCAGGATAAAATGCAGTACATTACAAAATTGTTAGCACTGAGCATTAAAATCAGGAAAAAAGTTGTCTACATCCTACTTAAATGAGTATTAAAAGTTGTAATATTCTTTTAAGACAAGTCGCTGTTGGATATTCTTTTCTGGTGCTTTGTAGCTCCAGCAATTTTTGTCCGCACCCTGCATTGATCTGAAACAGATTTTTTTGATTAATTTTGCTGTTAATTTTGACATTCAAAGGTCAATGGAACTCTCTATTAAGATATTAGGCATAACATATGCTCATTATATCATAATGTAACGCTTATCTCACTTTGATAATGCAGCAGCATAATGGTGTAATAATATTCTGTAAATCACAGCCAGGTATCTAACATCTATATGTAAATGGAATTGGGAGCAGATGGGGTTTTTTGTCTTTATGAGTATTTATGGTGGTATCTGATATCCTGGCTGACCTATACACATGTCCTTTTCAGTGGAAATCACATTTCTGTCACTCCACATCTGCCATGTTCTTCCACGGGCCTGGACTTAATTGGCATTGCCTGTGGAGTTTGAAGGCATGGATAAAACAAGTATTTTTAAGGTCGTCCAGTTCTCTGCTTCAGGTGTGCAGTATTTCAATCCCAAATGCCTCCCAGCCACAAGAATTCATGTGGAATAAAAGATAGGGAATGAAAGGTTTTTAAATGAAGATCTTTTAGTGGCTTTACACTTTCAAATTGTTGTCTCTGCACTTGGAATAACCTAAGATCACTTATTAATATTTGATGGCGTGGTGAAAGCCCGAGGTATGCAGATTTATGGAGGCCACAAATGGCTCACCTGGGCTTAAACATTCTTGCTCCTTATCCTTTAACCAAAGCCTGGAAGGTGTAAATTCAAGGTGATGAGGCAAATGTATCACTCAGAAGGGGCTTTCCTTATGTGGACTTAATCTAATTAAAATATGCTCCATTCCATATTTATTTAGATAACTTTTAGGCAATGCTGATATGAAATGAAAGACTTTGCATTTTGCTTAGTGAGCAATACAACAAAAAGGATTTTTCGTGTGTGTTTGGTTTTTTCCTTCAACAGTTTGGCAAAACTTTGGAAGATTCTTTACAAATGTTAACTTGTTGCCTAAATCTGCATGCTGAAGAAGGGATTGCTGGGTTTTGAACAGCTGGCAGTGAGATCTGTCAGTATTTTTGATGGGGATGTGCTCTGATTTTTCTAAGCTAATGATTTGTAAGAAATTAGATTTGAGATCTGGAAAATTTGGGTTAAGGAAAGGTCAAGGAATTAAAAGATTATTATGGGCAATAAAAACCAGATGGAATACAACATTATGCAGTGAAGAAGAACTTCTGGCAGGGCAGGGCATAGGACAAGTGGAGCAAAACCAGGACCAGCAAAGCAGCTGGGGTTTCCACATAAAACCAGCATGAGACACCTGAAATCTTTGTTTCTTTGTGTGGGTGCAGTAACTGCTCTCAGACTGACACCTGTAGCAGGTGCTGGCATCAGCCACCTTGCTTCCTGCACTGCTATTTCCACATCTGGTGAGAAATTCAATTTAGAGACACAGAACCTGAGCTGGGACAGCACCCTGAGCTCACTCCCCTGGGAGCTCAGGTGCCACATGTCCTTTGGCCAGGTCAGAGCATTGTGCCAGTGCCAGCCCAGCCATTCTCCATTTGGGAGAGGAGGATAAAGGGGTGGAGAGGGGGTGCAGGGTGGGGAGGCAGCCTTGGGGGCCAGAATTCACATGCAGGCAGCACCAGCAGCCAGGCAGCTCCTAGCCAGACCCTTTAATCTGCTCAGCCTTGCTGCCTGTCAAAGATGAAAGTCAAACTTGCTGTGGGAGCACTGCCAGGCTCGGGTCACCCCCGTGTGTTCAGGCTGGCTCTGGAGGAGATTGTGGCTTGTCCTGGGAGGATTAGGCAGGAGGGTGACACAATTACATTTTTATTCTGGCCGTGCTACACAAAATATTGCCCATTACACATTTGTCCCGCTGTTTAATTTGCTCTGATGGTGAGGTGATGTGAGCTGCTCATTTTTAATGGCCATGTGTCCTCGGTGCTGCTGCAGGAAGTTATCAGGACAGTGTCCCTCCAATTATGTAATGCAGGTTACTTAAGCCTATGGATGTGTCGTTGGCCGTAATGAGAGCAGGGATTAGGAGCAGCATGTGCTCCAGGATGAAAAAAAAAAAAAAGCTTCGGACTGACCCAGAAATTGTTTTTTGTGACCTTATCCCGCTGTAGGAGGATTTAGGTAAAGGTGAACTTTGCCTGGTGATGGCTCTGCCAAATTCTTACTTGCAAAAAGTGAGGTTGCTTTAAACAGCGAGAGGAAAAACTCTCTAGAGAAAAATGTCTTGTTTCTACAAGGGAAAAATCTATAGGCTGGAAGAAAGATATTACAGATTTGCATACCTGCTCATTTTAGTAAGGAGAGGAGGCATCACATGCTATAGATGAGGTGAGAGACCCCCAAAATGGGGCAGGTGGGGTGCACAGGGATGGGGCTGAGGGTTCCTGACTCTGTAACACACAATTAGCAGTGTCTGGGGAGGTTTCAGTGTGAGGAGCTGCATCTAACTCTGCCCACAGACATCCTTCAGCCTCCCCGTGGGATCTCCAAAGCCAGACCCACATCCCTGGCCAAGGGCATTCCAGATGGGGAGAAGTTTCTGGATTTACCATACTTATGAAAGCAAACCTAAAATCTTCATTTTTTTCCTTCCCCAGCCAACAGGCTGCCACTTTCTTCTCTTAATTGTATTTTCTACTGAGACTTGCTCCAGGTGTAACATGTCAAAACTTTGTTTTTAATGAGGAAAACTATTTTGATGAAATTCTGATTCAACAACATATTCAATAAAGTTGCAATTTTTTTTTGGTATCACCAATTTTAAAAGTGCAATGAAAATTAGTGCAGGTGAACTCTTACATGTGCTTTCAGAATAAAGCTAGCAGGCTCTATTGTGCCATTTTTAATATAAAACCTAATTTTTTCCTAGTCAGAATGAAATTTTTCTGTATGATTTCTTCTTTTTCACTTGAGAGAAAAATAACATTTTTCCTTTACACCCTAATTTGGGGAGAAGAAGAGGTCATTTTAAAAGTTGTTATTGCCTCTTTCATTGTTAAATAGCACAGAAGATTTATTTCCTGAACAGCTTCAGGCCTTCTGAACACAGTTTTATACTTATTTTCCCCCTAAGATTCATTTATTTTTTAAAAATGTATTTTATTTCTTGCTTGAATGTTGCTGACTGGCACTTTTGGTGCTATGGCTGAAAGGAATGGCACCTCCTTTGCTCAAAATTCCGTGGCTACAAACATATGGAGCAGCAGCCAGGTCTCCATCACAGCAGCACTGAATGTCTCCAGAATTATTGCTTGAGCAGTCATTTGGGTAAGATGAACAAAAAGTGGTTTAAAATACATTTGCCACTCATTTTTACAGCAAAGCATTGAGGCTGGGCTTGGTAGAGGTCTTGCTTTTATTTTTTGAGGACATTTAGGTTTGTGCTTGAGAAATGACAGTGAAGTAAAGATTTTGGATTTAGTTCTGTTGGCCTGAGTCTGGAATTCTGGTCTCTTTTAGCATTAAGTTCTGGTAGAAGCGCTGCATGCATCTTCATCAGCTCTTCTCTTGCCCTGCTTGCATTTTCACTTCCCTCCAGCCCATTTTCCTCCTTCCCTTCCCTTCCCTTCCCTTCCCTTCCCTTCCCTTCCCTTCCCTTCCCTTCCTCT
>VXAX01003259.1:56799-80784 GCA_013399835.1 Leptocoma aspasia
CATTTCATGAATGGAAATGGCTCAGGGTGATCATAATCTATAAAGTCAGACACCTTTCTTTAAAATCTGAGTGAAGAAAGGAAGAAATGGAAAGATGAAAAAATATTGCTGGATAAACCCCCAAAATTTTTCTGCTACATCAAGTTCTGTATTAGGAAATGCAAACAGGCCCTAGGGATACCTTGGTATCAGTCTATGCCCTGAACTCAACTGGTGCTGCTGCACAATCTGATATTTCTACAGATTACATAAGGTCTTTTATTTGATTAGTGTGTCCTTTGTGTCCTGTCCCCTTCACATCAACTTTTGGGTGAAATAACATTTGGAAGTCAGTATTTTTTTGTCTCTGAGTACTCCTGGCCTTCTGTTTTAATTATTTTGTTTTTCTCATGATACATTTTCAACTAGTACTGAAATATCAGTAAGGCCACATTTGGGACTTGATCCCCTGAGAAATGTTAGATGTAGAAACACCTCTATCAAGAAACCTGTGCAAGGCAATGATGTTTGCACACCCACTGTCCTGGTGATGGACAGAACTGACTCCTGTAGTTATCCTTTGAACTGGTCATAAAATAAAAGTATTTACAAATACATAGGAAATTTAAAAGCAGATAAGATTTTTTCTCTCCTGCTTCTGCTCTCTCATGATTTGCTGCTTATCAGGTTCATGGGAGCAAAGGAATCTTATTCTTCCTCCCTGTGCCTCCCCTCTACCCCTTTGGCCAGATTTGTGTGTCACTGTCACATCTATTTGAGGTTACCTCTGTATCTTGGTATAGATTTGTGTGTGTGATGGGCTAGCAGCCTCCAATCATCGCTTTGCAGTCTTAATATTGATATTTAACACAGAAAGCAAGATTAAAAGGATAAATATTAGGGTCTTTGCCACACACAGCATGACCTCCTCCCATCTCACATCCAGGCCACTGCAGCTGGCTTGGGTTCTGTGTTTGCAGCAGAATCACCTCAAAGACTCAAGCAAAGGCTGATGTTTTGGTAACCATTTGGAACCAACATAGAGTTAAAAAAAAAAATAGTAATATATATGAGACACTTTAATTCCTGTTCATATTCCTATTCTAGCACAAATGTCATCAAATTGTAATAGTGATTACACATAATGACTACTTGATACTTTGATTTTGCTCAAAAGATCCCTTTTATCTCATCATTATTTACACTTTAAACTCTGCTTCACAATCTACATGGCTGTCAATTTGTATGATGCACATACTTAATTAGCTCTGATTAGGAGCAGAAGTGTGTGTGGGAGAAACTACTTTGCCAAATACAGTGATTGTATTAAGCCTTAAATGTTACGGTTTAATGTGACTGATGAAGGTGTATTTTCAGCTTGGTAGAGTTGGCTCTACCAACTCTAAGGTGTATTTTCAGCTTGGTAGAGTTGGCTCATGAAGATGAGAGGTGGAAGGTGGGTGCTGTGGTTTGGAGCCTCCAGGGAAGGTGATTTTGTCTTGGTCTGGCACAGGAGATGCACCTGGAACATTCCAAGAGGTACCAGCAACCCAGGAAACAATAGAGAAACACTTGCTTGAAACAGATTGTTTCAATAAAAAGTTTAATTTTAGGACCTCTCTGCTCAGCCCTTTCTTGTAGGATCCTTTATCAGCTGCCCAGCCACAAAACCTGAGTTTTTAAAAAAAAAGTGTTGAGAAGAAGGAGTAAGACTTACAGGAGGAAAAGGAAATATTTAAAGGTAAGTTGGGATGTGATACAAACCAAAACAGGACAAGCAAACAGATGGTTTCAAACTTAAAGATAGGGGGGTTTGACAAGTGTGGGGGTAATTGGCAAGAAATTCTCATGTAATTGGTGAGAATTTGTCTTCCAGGGCTGAAATCTTGAAGAAAAACCATGTTAAATCTTGCAGTCTTGGACGAAAAAAGTGAAGGTGAAAGACAGTGAACCTAGAAAATTCCCAAATAACCTAAGTGTTTGAAAATGGGCATCTGGGACAAAGCATCTCAATCCCTAAAGAACTGATGCTAGAAAATGAATTTAAAATAACTTTTTAAACTTCTGAAAATGCCAGACATCAGATGTGTTCTTGCTATTTTATTTTGGGTACTTAATGTCACAGGTCTGATGTCTTAAAGGGCTAAGGTAGAGAATTATAAGTTATCAGGCCTTAAAGAACAAAGGTTTTAGAGCACATAAATAAATGCAATGCACTGGGGAAAGAAATCTGACAGACTTAGAAAAGGAAAGCTGTACTTGGCAAATTATTACAGATTTTTTCTTTGAGGAAATCGAAGCAGGTGGGCAAGGAGAATGGAGTCAGTATAACATAACTAGATCTTTAAAACAAGTTCATCAAAATGTCATATCAAGCAGTATGGAAGAAAGATGCCATGGGGTAAGAGAGGTCCTCATGTAGATTAATGATAGGCTAGGAAAGAAATAGGAAACATATAATTGATTTTCCTGCTGCAGAGAAAACACTGTCAGTGATCTGTGCTGGTTCATGGGTTGGTTGACATAAATGAACTGAAGAAGGTTATAAATATTAAATTGTTCTGATGGAGCACTATTCAAGAGACCCCAAAATGCACAGAAGTAGAGCTGCAAGGAGTTAGAAAGATCATGCAATAATGGGGAATAATGGGGAATAAAATGGCAATTGAGAAAGAAAATGAGTGCAGAGCACTGCAAACAGCAAAGGTAATTCCAGTTATTTGTGTGATACTGGGCTTAAAATTAGCTGTCACCACTAGGAAAGGATTGTGACAGACCTTCCCTAAACATCCTTTATCAGCCACTGTTGGAGCACAGGTGATGGGTACTTGGACATTTGGAATAACACCCTATTCTACTATTATACAAAAAAATAAGGTGATTTTTTTTTTTTTTAAGAAACTGAACACTGAGGAATTCTTTTTCCTTTCACTAAGATTTATGTTGAACGTTGTCATCCTTCTCATAACAAAATAAACGAGTTTGTTACTCGTTACTCTTGAGGCTTGGTCTCTGTAAAGTGTTCCCAAGGAAAACTGGAAGGGAACAGGTTTGTTTAGGCTGAACTGACACCAGTGTGGTCAGAAATACCTTCCTTGGCTGCAGGAAGGTGCAAGGACTTCATTTCCATTGCACTTCAGTGAAAAAGTGATGTGTTTGTTTTTTTTTTTTTTTAACTAATGAAAAACACAGGAAAGGCCCAAGCTCAGGTTGTCACTGGTATTTAAGTGTTCAAATTCCAATAAAGTTCAAAGGATGCTGATTTTTGCTGTTGGTCTTTGAGGCTTGTGATTGCCTTGATGTGACACAGAAATCCTGATGGAGGGAACAAAATGGAAACCAGGACTTTCCAAGTAACAGCTCAGGAAGTCGTGTGCTTATTTTTCAGGTAAACAAAGAGGCCTTCAAGACAAGTCAGTGTTGTATTTTGTCAAGAGTATATAACATGTAAATCTGTGTTATAAATCATGTTATATACTCATTCTGTACCATCTTCGAAATATTTTCAAATTATTTCTATTCCTCAACTGATTAACATGCTAAACATGCCATTTCCAAACTGAATGTTATCTTGGGATCATTCAGAATGTTAAAATACTCTTGGAAAACTTATTTTTACATCGGTAGTGTCTCCCCTCCATTTTAGATGTGACATTAATATTGAGTGGTGTTGTTGTTTTAATCTATTTGAGATATATTTAGTTTCTTTTTAAAACCTTTCCTCCTCCAGCAAAACCCAAATTCCTGAGATCTTGTCTCCCACTGAGGAAAAGAAATTCCTCATGGACTGTGTCTATTTTATAATAATATTAATATACATTTTTTTTTTGTATGCAATGTTGTATGAATTACACAGTAAACCCAAGACAAAGAGAGTACCAGATTGCAGTTGTTGAGGTAGTGATCATTCCATAAGTTGTTTGGTTGGTTTTGTTAAGAAACAAAATTAAATCCTGAAGACTTGTTTTGCCCCTACCCTTTTTTTCTAATCCTCTTTTCTCTTCCCCTTCAAGTGATAGGTAGAATGAAAAATCTTGCTTTTTTGGTATTCTTTTTAATTAAGATTGCAGTAGCTTGTCTTACCTACTGTCTTATGCCTCTAGTCTTCTATAAAAATAGCCATGAATGCTAGGGCATTTTATTTTCCTTTAATTTAGTGAGGTGTAAACAAAAATCAGTACATCATGGTGATCTTGAAAGCAGTTTAGGAAAAAATATGAGCAGTAACCAAATGATAATGCTGTTTCTCTTCTTCATTGTAAAACGGAACCATGGAATGGTTTGGGTTGGAAGGGACCTTAAAGCCCATCCAGTGCCACCCCTGCCATGGGCAGGGACACCTTCCACTGTCCCAGGCTGCTCCCAGCCCCAGTGTCCAGCCTGGCCTTGGGCACTGCCAGGGATCCAGGGGCAGCCACAGCTGCTCTGGGCACCCTGTGCCACGGCCTGCCCACCCTCCCAGGGAAGAATTTCTTCCCAATATTTATCCTAACCCTGACCTCTTTCAGCTAGATGGCTAAAGGCCATTTCTTCTTGTTCTGTCACTGCACGTTCTTATATTCCATGTACACTTACATTATGTTGTGATGTTTTATTCTGTCTTGTTTTGCTGTAGTATATGAGTTACTCTGTCTCTGTCAGTCCTGGGTTTATTTTCATGATTAATAGAGCCAAATCACTTTCAGAGCCTATCAGCAATTTCATTATTAAAATAGTAACCATACACAACTCCTGTTTGCTCTACAGCAGTGAGACTGCTCAGATCTGTTGGTGCTGGATGTTTGTGCTGAACAGAAGCAATTGCTATCTGGGTTTTATGAGTTTCTCCTTTTCCTCCCTCTCTCCTTTTTGTTTTTTTTTTTTTTTTTTTGGATGTTCATTGAGAGCCATCCCCTGAGCAAGACAGGCAGTTGTGCCCTCTTCACTCCTGCTCTGGTGTGGGGTTTGGAGCACAGGGAAGGGCTGTCCTTGTTGTGCTGCTGTGGCTCAGCCCCAGCCAGCCCTGGCTGATGGGACAGGAGAGCTGTCACAAGGAATTCAGTCACACCCAGGGCTTGTCCCCACGGCTGGAAAAATCCACCAGGGATGCAGAGCAGCATTAGTGCAGCAAAATGTTTGGGATGTGCTGAGTGCTCTGCAGGGGCTTGCAAACCCTCACCAGAGGAGGAAATCCAAGTGCCAGGTGGAGCTGTGGTCCTGGAGGGATTGCTAATCCAGGTGAGGGGTTGTTCCACAGAGCCATTTCTAGATCCCACGTGTCCTCTCCCTTCAGATTAATGTTCAGGGGTGTGTATTTTCTTGCCTGTGGCTTGGGAATTTCTTCCATTTCTGCATTTTCATGTACCCTGACCTCTTCCTCCTCTGCAGATTTGGGGAATAAGGACTTGTTCTTCCATAAATCACCTGTAGTTAACTTTGACATGAAAGAAGAAGAATCATGGTGGGGAAATGGGGGACAGTAAACTTAACACTTCCAGAATGGAAATGCTCTTATGCCCTAATATTATATGAAGTTTGATGCAGAAAATGCATCACACTAATATTAAACTTTGTCCTCGATGGTGCTGGTGGTGATGGTGGTGAATTTGGACTGTTAACACTACAGGCTTTTTTCAACATTCCCTAACTAGGAAATACATTAGAGTTCAGTGCTACTCGTCTCTTTAGCAGTTTCTGGAAGAACTCTGTTTTTTAGGAAGTGCTACAGAGGTTGCTCTGCTTATTATTCCCACGATGCACAGGTTTTGCATTTTCCTTTAGCAGGGACTACATAACGTGGCACCTAAATTATGTCAGTGTTGGAAATACTGTGCCACCAAAGCATTCACCTAATTCTCCCTGCACTTTCTTTCAACACCCAGTGTATTTAGCAATGTTTCTGTGATTTCTTGCAATAAAACCTCGAGTTTTGTCTGCCCATGGCTGCCAGCACGTTTCAGATCCTCCTGCTTGTCCTTGCTGGAGGAGCCCACTGATGGTGTCTGGGTAGAAGCTGTGCAGGCTCAGCCAAACCCCAAACCTCCTTTCTTACCTTTCCCAAATCTCCATTCTTACCTTTCCCTTGGGGCAATATTGTTTTCCCTCAATGCATCCAAGAAAATCACTTTTCCCCCAAAGTGGCTCAGTATGGGGGCGGAGTGGGGTACGACCAGGCATCATCCAGATCTCCCCCTCTGTTTTCCTTTCCCCTTCTCTCCTCTCTCAGTTTTGGAGCAGTGCTTTCTGTGGTGTATGTTCAGCCCCATTTTGGAGTTACAGAAACTTTTAAGGCAGTCAGTTTTCAGCTGTGACAACAACATTTGCTTCCAGGTTGTAGATGCAGGAACCTGTTGAACTTGCCATCATTATTAGTGAGAATTCCTGAAGGCTTCCTGAGGGCATAAGTGGCATGATTCCATAGAATCATGGAATGGTTTGGGTTGGAGGGCACCTTAAAGAGCATCCCACCTTCCACTATCCCAGGTTGTTCCAAGCCCTGTCCAGCCTGGCTTTGAACTCTTCCAGGGATCCAGGGGCAGCCACAGCTGCTCTGGGCACCCTCTGCCAGGCCTTTACCATCCTCACAGTAAAGAATTCCTTCCTAATATCTCATCTAAATCTACTTTCTTTCAGTTTGAAGCCATTTAGCTGATTCATCTGTTGTGGACCACTTTTGTATGTACTCAGAAATAACAGTGGTGTGGAATAACGGAGATGAGAGGTTGAGGTTTAAAAATCCCGTGACATTTTAGGGCTTTTCTCCTTTTTCAGCTTCCTAGCTGGGTGGTTGGCAGGAGAGGCTCACTGGGGCAGCAGGGTTCACTCACCACAAGCAGAGCTCACCCACATGAGAACCCAAAGGATAAGGTCCTGTCCCAGAAGGGTGTCCTGGCAGTTCCCTGCATCCAAATGAAAGATTTTTCAGGCTCTGGCTTGCATGAGTGGCAGAGTCTTCATCTGGGATGTGGGAAAGGTGACAGAGAAGTCACCAGACTGTGAAACTCAAAATGTAGCTGGCTGGTCTTCTCTAAAGAATACCCTCATGGAATTTTGTGGAGCATCCTGACACTTAATTATTTTCACTGAAAATTTTGATTTATTTTGCTTTCATTCTTGTGTGGAAGAGATGATTTTTTAAAAAATTTGTCTCCTTCCTGGACAGGGCTAATAAAAAGTATGCTGGGCTTTGCTATTTCTTTGTAAAACTCTGTTGTCCCATTAGGATGTGAAGCTGGTGGCCATCAGGACTCTCTAAGAAGCATTAGGTCAACTGCAGCATTTTGAAGACAAGGCCCAAATTGAAACCTGTTAAATCTCAGCCAATAAGTTGTTGAGAATAATGTTGAAAATATGGAAAAAGTGATAATTTTATCAGCCACTTAAAAGAAAAGCTATACAAATATGGATTAATTACATTCTTCAAAAACCTGAGGCACATCTAATTATCTTCATTTCTCTTTCTCATAAAATATTTTTGAGAGAAAAATAAATCTGAGGCTCTTCTCTCATTTCTGTCCTATTGCTTTTGGTGTTCTTGCAGTGTGTTCCTTATGATAGGAATGAGTGGAATTAGGGTTTTGGGTTCAAGAAGCACAGATACATTTTTTTTGCCTATAGATTGACAATTATCTGAGTTTTTTTAGTTTGGGATTTTTTGTTGGTATTTTTTAAACCACAGATTATTCCTTTTTAGCTGATTAAAAGCTCCCATCACTTGCATTTATTGCATTTGCCACTCTGCATTTGTGCACTCCACCAAAACCCAAACATCTCTCCCTGCCTTGTGAGTTCTGCTTCTTTTTATGGTTTCACCTGAGGACCTTTTCTTTTAATTGTGGAAGCCTGCTTTGATTTAATGGAAGTTTCTGCCCTCTGAGAATAATATAATGCTGAGTGCTTTTTTTCCATAGTGATTATTATTTGTGGGCAAAACCAACTGCATACTTAATTATCCTCATTAGTGGTTCTGGTTTTGAAACTGATTCAAAGGAGTAACCCTTTGGAAAAAAAGGTTGAGCACTGGCACAATGAATCAGAGCAGCAATTTGAAAAAGTATCGTTTTTTTCTTGGGTTTTTTGGTGGACACATAGCAAATTTATATTGTTGAGCCCTAAAATCCTGGCCACCCTTACACAACAAAAAACATGGGAAACACTTCTGCATTTTGAGATTTTATACTGTGGGAAGAATTGTCCTCTCCTTTGTTGACTTGACTTAAAACTGTTGTGGGTGGTGATGCTTAATTGGTGTTTTTATAATTGTATTAGTTTAATATCTTCATCTCTTTGCTAATTATATTTGCAATATCAGATAATTTTGGGCAGTTGATTTAATTTTGTTTCCCACATTAAAGTTATTTTGATATTTACATTCTTCCATAATTCTTCGTTAGGGCTGCTTTCACTCTTCTTCATTTTATTCATTCCTTTTTAATACGATTTGCTTTGGAGTCTGGTCAGAGCATCTTTATCCAGTGCTTGAAGTTACTGATTTTGCTTCCATTTGGAACTTATTCCTCCTGTGAGCTGTGTTTTACCCTCCTTCCACTCAGACAGTGAGGAATGTTCAGTCCCCATCAATTTAGAGGAGCAAAAGAAATCCTTGTCCAGTGGCAGAATCAAAGCCAAAGTTGCAAAAGTACATTTGCTTTACCCTTGCTCTAATAAAATTTATAATATTTATCAACCTTGTGTGTTAGTCATTAGATAAAACCCCTAGAGGGAGACACGATCACAGATGGATTATTGTAATGCCTCATCACTCTGATCTTTCCACAATAGCTGCAGTAATTTCTCTAGGTCACTTTGCATAGCCTGTTACTGGATAATTGAGTAGTGATAATAACATTCTTGTTTGTAAGTGTCTAATCAGGTTTTGATTCTTTTCAAATAAGGGCTTGTTTTTTTTTTCAGTTCATCAAGGGGAGACATATTGGAGGAAAAAAGGCCAATTTAGCCTTTTTTTTTTTTTTTTAATCTCTCTTTTTTAAATCTCAGCCATGGTGATCCTGTATAGAACCTTGAAAAAAAATTAAAAATCATCCTAAATAGTTGCACAGCTCATCAGCATTGCTCCCTCCCACCCACCCAGGCTCTCTCTCCCTGTGTTCTGCATTGAGTAATCAGCATATTTGTGACTGCATTTGTAATGTTTCTACTGGTTTGAAAGGCACAGCAGTGCATTCAGAAATGTTTCATTTATCAGTACTGTGTGTGTTTATGCAAAAAAAAATATCTTAGCATACTGTATTGTTTGGATGTCAACAGGGTAATTAACCTGTGGTATGATCCTGGTAATTCAGTTTCCTTAAATATAATTTGTTGTTTAGATGGCTTCTGCCATTTTCCTACAAAAATTGGTTTGGATTTTTTTTTTTTTTTACTGCTTTTTAGATTAATTCCATTAAATTGTCTTACAAGATATTTGTATTTACAGTAAAAAAATCAATATTTTCTTTTCCTTTGTTAGGGAGGATTTCAATATTTTTCACTGACCATATGAAAAATGAGGCTTAGAGTCTCGCTTTAAGATTTTTTCAATTGTTTTGCTATAATTGGGTGGTTTGTTCTCTCTAAGTCTCCACCTCACAGCCATACATTTTTAATGGCTGTGGTCACAATGATGTTTCCTTGCCTGCTTTTACTCTGGTTTCAGGCCAGTGAAAAAGGAGCTGTGTGGCTGATAGCAGATCTTCAAGAGATCCTGGGCAGTTCCTTGAGTCTTAACATCCTTCTGACTTCCACCTGTCTTGTTACCTTTTTCTTCCATTTTGCCAAATAATCCCGGTTACTTCATCTCTGCCCTGTCCTCTTTTGGGGATGAAAGGGAACATCTGGTGTGGCTCTTGGGCGTGATCCTGTGCAGGGCCAGGAGTTGGACTTGATGATCCTTGTGGGTCCCTTCCAACTCAGGAGATTCTGTGACCTTTTGTCTATTTTTGCTCTGATTCTGCTGTATCTTTTAATGCGCCACCTCCCGCCCCAAAACAAAAGAAAATCAACAAAAAAACCAAAAAACCCCACCCTGCTTTTGAATTTTCTGAAGTCTGGAGATGCATTTAGGAATTGCTGGTGTAAGGACAGGCAAAGCTGTGATGCTTTCAGGCTCATGCATGAGCCAGGCAGGCTGAACTCACAGTACAAGTGTCTGTAAATATAAACAACAAACATCCACCCAAAAGCTAAAAATGTTACGGCACCTGTGCTGAACTTCTGCAGTTAACTGAGATGTTCCAGAAGGCTGGGAAGTTTTCCCAATCCCTCTCTACCTGCTGGAGATGGTGGGCCAAGTGAAGTCAGGGATTTGCCCCATCAAGGCAGGCTCTCAGCTGAGCCCAGGCTGTGTTTTTCCTACATTTCCTGTGGAGAGGGCCCAAAAAACTGCTCTCCTACCCAAGGCACAGTGCCTGAGGTCTTAGGAAATATCATATGTCTTTTCAATCAATATGTCTTTTCATATCAATATGTCTTTTCCTTTAGGAAAAGGCTTCTTCCAGAAGTCGTGCAGGATATTGATATTTCATTGTTTTTCTTAAACTTTGATTAGAGCTTGACGAGCTGATAAGAACACACAAGTTCTTAGTCCTTAAACTTCTTAAGGGAATGTGTCTCATGCTGCTTTGCATCTGTTTGCAGAATTTTTTTCCAAATGTCAGACTTTTCTGGAATGTGTTGTCCCATCATGGCAAAAAGCAGTCCCAGGTGTCTGCTATTCCAAGTTCACCACTAGGAGCTCAGACTTTATTAAATACTGTCCTTTCTTTCCTTTATTTTTCTTTTTCTGTTTTTATTATACTCCTTGGGTTTGCTTCTATGTCTCTTGTGCTTAGGCAGCTGTATTTAAAAGTGAGAAATTATTACTATTGAAGGTGGTACCTTATACAATCCAAGAAATCTGAAAGAAATACTTGATTGTTGCCCAGTTCCTCAATTACAACCTCATAGAGCAGAAAAAGAGAAGAAAGACAGAAGACAGAAAGAAGAAAAAGAAAAACCTTGCTGTCCAAAGCTCTGGCAAACTTGAAGTTCTACTGTAACACAGTTCAGGCTGTTTCTACAAACCTGCTGTAGTGCGGGAGTGCAGTCAACTGCTTAATTGCATAATTTATCTTTTCTGTTTTGATTTTTATTTTATCTAAATAATCTCAGTGGTCTCTTGGCTCCAGATTTTCACTTTGATTCATATCTTTTAATTTATCTATATAAATATTTCATGCTGGATTTGATTAATCAAATGGATGAGAACTAATTTTTCCCTTAGTTTGAAAATGTTATTCATTTAAGACCAAACTTTCCACTTGCAAAGACATTACAGGAACAGCATTTAGTCCTTGAAAAGGGTATGGAAGGTGAATGAAATATAAGTGTCAATTAATTTTTCAGAGACATTTTATTCATATTTTTGAGTGTGCTGAATGGTCTCTCAATCAAAAGTATTTCAGTTCTTTCAAGAGGTGAAGAGAAAACTAGGGCTTCAAAAGGCCAATTGCAGAATATGGGAAGAGGGCTTTGGAAGAACGTGAGGCCCAAAAAGACAACTTCAAAATCACAGAAGTGTTATTTAAACTTACTAAAAGATGAAAGAGCACATGATGAAAAGGAATTATGTACAACACCGAGGCTCGGCATTGCATTCTGGCACTGAGTTGAACAGATACAAAAATTTTCTTTTGTTCCATGCAAACTCCAGGAAAGTTTTCACTTTTGGCATCTTCAGGGTAAAGGTCCTTGCATGTGAAGCAAGCTGAAGGGGAGACATTGTGGAGGAGGGGAAGAGGACAGATGTTTCATGGTTTGCTTTTGCATTTCTTCTCTCATCTCT
Source organism: Leptocoma aspasia (assembly GCA_013399835.1). Classification (NCBI taxonomy): domain Eukaryota; kingdom Metazoa; phylum Chordata; class Aves; order Passeriformes; family Nectariniidae; genus Leptocoma; species Leptocoma aspasia. The sequence goes on from VXAX01003259.1 coordinate 68,579, forward strand.
TTGCTGGTGCTGATCCCTCCTTGCCACCAGATCCCCCTGGATGCAGTGCTGTCATTTAAATGCAGGATCTTCTCTCTCACACCCTAGTGACACTCCCTTCTGCCCAGTATAAAGGAGGATTGAAAAACAGCAGTTTCAGCCTGGTTTGCCTTGTGAAGCCTTGACAAATCCCTCATGGGCAGGAATATCACAAGAGGTATTGGCTAGGTCCTTGTAGAAGAACTTCCAAGTGCTCAGCATGCACACATGAAGGAGCTGGAGACCTGGAGGAGTGACCTGCCTGAGGAGAGAAAGGGCCACCTCTGTAAAAACAAAAAATGACTCAATTCTTACCTGTGCCAATAGCTACAGGTGTTGGAAATGTCAAACCCAGCCTAAATCTCCATAGCTGTGTGTCCATCCTGCCCAGCCTGGCTCACAGGGCTCAGTCTCCCTTGCTGAGGGAGATCAGCTCACAGCTCCACTGACCAGCTTGTAAACAATCAGTTTAGCTGAAAAGAGATCTCTCAAATGCCAGCAGAAGTTTTGCATCTGGCTGATGTACTCAGCACTTTGCTAAGCACAGCAGTGTTGTCTCCCCTGAAAATCAGGAGGAATTTCCTTGGCTGTAATGCTTTGTCAGTTCCCCTTATTGCTTCAAGCACTTGAGAGTAAGGAATACTGATGGAGCTTGCAAAAAATTTATCCACCTCCCATCTCCCCTCTATTTTTCCTTCCCCCACACCTGTCTCCCCATTCTTGTAGGAGTGAGATCCTGGCATCTCTTGAGCCTTAGACTCCAGAAGTGCTTCTTGTCCTTTGATCTGACAAACTGTTGATGTTCTCCTTTAACCACTGAGCTGAGGACACAAATCTCTGCCTTCCTGCCCCAAAGTGCTTCCAGGTGCAGATTGTTTGTCTTTTCATTCCAGCTGGGGCACCTGAGCACTGCTGGGGTGCAGCCTTCCTCTTGTTTCCCTCAAGAATTATTAGTTTGGTAATAAATAATCCTTATTCAGGAAGAATCTTTGCCTTTTCTTCTCTGCAAATGATGTGATCTCTGTCCAGGCCAAGTGCAGTCACTCAGCTGCAAGAGTTTTAATTTCTGCCTTGGGTAGTATTATTTTCTGTTATAAGATCCCTTTTTTTTTTTTTTTTTTCTTCATTCTTCAGTTATTTTGCTGTTTTATTTCCATAACTTTCATCAGTTTCCCTGACCACTCTCACTTGCAACTCTTAGTCTGAGTTGCTTATGCTTTCTGAAAAATACAGTGTTTAGTTGGCTCATATTCTATCATTAAGCAACATATTATTAATTACACATCATCTTTGACTTGACTCAGTTTCAATTAGGTTTCAATAAGCCATTTGTTCTGTCATTCAGCTAATCCCTTTCTTCCTATGGAATGTTGAGGAGAAATATATTTTTAATAAAAGCTTCTGAAATCCCATTGTTGTCATTGGATGTCTCCAACATAGCTTACACAGTGAATTCCACCACAAAAAGCATCTGGGCTGTCAGCATTGTGTATAAGTGTGTGCATTACAGCATTGTGATTATTTTCCAGGGATCTTGGTGTGTTTGTGGCTGCCATTAGGATGAATGTGTAGCAGATGCTGGTTTAAAATGAAGCACTATTGTACTGGCTGATGGATGCAAAGTTTGTCAAAAGTAGTGAAAGCTTCTACAGGGGATACAAAGCAGCTGGAAAAATTCATTGTTATGTGCTGCTAGTGTGAGTCTCTAGTTCAGCTGTGCTGTGTTTGATTGGGAAGTTAGATTCTATGGAAGTGTCAAACAGAGTTCCTGATATTCTCTATTTTTATGGCATTCGTAATTTGGTATTTACCTCTTTGTTCTTGGCCAGGAAATCTACTGGATTTGTTTGAATATCTGCTAAGAAGCAGCACAGCATAATAAAAGCTGGCAAATATGAGCTGTGTTTATTGCTTCTACGAGAATGTCTTGTTGGCCAATGGAAATTTAAATGCCCTGTTGATTGTTTCATTTGTATTTGTAGAGAAAAGCTTGTACAGCAGATGAACAATGCTAAATTGTTTTTTTTTTTAGTTCTTTATTATGTTACCAACAATACTGTTCTCTGCTTCGAAGTACAACTATAATTAGAAATGTGATTATGTGAAAGTGGCACCATCTTATTCACTCCTTCTGAATGAGGATTCAGCTTCTTCCTGTGTTTAGTCCTGTTGTGCCTATTTTTGCTTTCCAGATGCCTGAGTTCCTCTTGGGATTGCACCCACTAGGTGGAACTTTTCTTGCAGGGGACTTTGTGGGGCACCCGCCTCATCTAAATGCAGGATCTCAGCTCCTGAAATTTCTCATTTCTGAAGCTCCAAGTGCCTTTCAACCTTCTCTGTGCCACTCCTTTATTTGTCTCCTGCATGCCAGGCATCTTTCCCTGTTGGAAATGGTGCCTCTCTTTTTTTTTTTTAATTTCCAGGGATTCCCAGAGCCAGTTTTGCTCTCTTGTGAGTCTCTCCTGATTGATATTTAGAATGAAAGCCTTCCCACCTTGTATCTTTGCAAGATATCAGAAGAGAAAAGGAAAAAAATAGCCTATTTTGTGCTCCAAACCATCATAAAATGCAGTGGCAGAGTTAGACAAGAGAGTTTATGGCTTAGCATTGGGATTGCAAGCTCTTTCTGCAGGGTAATAGAATCCATCTTGTGTAAATGAAGGCTACCCTGAAATCTGTCTCATCACTGCTCGCTGGGATCTCCTCCAGTGGGATCACCTTTTCAAAAACTGACCCCTCACCAGCCTTGCTATGGAAAATCCTATCTACTGCACTCAAGATATAGTGAAACATCCAAGTCTCTGTGTTTGTGTCAACCAAAACTGACCATATTTTTTTTACAAGTGAACACTGTATGCAAATATAATGCAGATTGATGGTATTGGAATATATCCTACCATTTATTGAAAAACAAAAATCATGTGTTAGGCTTATCAGCTCTCCAACAGAGGTTAGGAAGATACTTGAGAGGAAATGTTGGGGGACCTTTAAACCACCTGGAGGCGTCAATCCCTCCAGTGAGAGCTGAATAGCCCATGGCAGAAGTGGTTAATCTGGTGCTCTGACTAATTTTGACTCTTTCCAGTGATACAGAATCTTCAGTTTAAGGTTGGAAGTGGAGTCCATGGAGTCACATGGATGGCAGAACCAAGATCATCACAGGCACCTAGGTTTAGAGGTCTTTGCTAGAAACACCTGACCAAATGACATAAAGCATTTACTAAGCTGTATCTGTATTAAGTATAGACATGTATTACTATTAAGGAGTTATGGGAATTTTTTTCACTGTTTGCTCGCTTCTTTTTATTACTTCATAAATATTTTTTTTTTGCCACGGAAAGACTGCAAAAATAAATTTAGGGATGCTAACAGAAATTGCCTGTGTTCCAGGCAGAAATTTAGTCTCTGGAAATTTCATAAAGGCAGGTTACTGATAGATTTGTGCAGGCTGCATGAAGAGTGCTGCCTCAGCAAGCGCAGAAGTGAGCGGATCTGTATCCATTTACACCAAAACGGGTTTCCCATTTTACTGTGTTTAACCTGGCGGTATTTTCTTTGAAAACGAGAAACACTTTATTATTTTATTTATTTATTTTATTAGAGCTGACATTAGCATCCAGATGCCTTGATTACCTTCCCTGGGCTCCGCGTTTGACTCGGCGTCGAACCGCGTCGCGCGCGGCTGAAATTTCCCAGGTTTTCAAGGTCTGTTCTTTTCTTTTTCCTTTTTGTCTTGCAGTTTTCAGTGAAGAGCTACACGCCAGTCTCTATTTTGTCAATGCATCTCTGCAAGAGGTAGTGTTTGCTAGCACCACAGGGACTCTGGTCCCCTGTCCAGCAGCGGGGATCCCCCCGGTGACGCTCAGATGGTACCTAGCGACGGGCGAGGAGATCTACGATGTCCCAGGGATCCGCCACGTCCACCCCAATGGCACTCTCCAAATTTTCCCCTTCCCTCCTTCAAGCTTTAATAACTTAATCCATGATAACACTTACTATTGCACAGCTGAAAATCCTTCAGGGAAAATCAGGAGTCAGGATGTTCACATTAAGGCTGGTAAGTAGAGTCTTTTATTGGGTTTGGACGGGATTGAGGAGGGAGGGAATTTGGGTGTTTCAAAGAGTAGCAGCAGATATCAATCAGGGGAGGTTGGCCTGAAGTGTAACCTCTAAACTCTTAACAATATTAACATTGTGAAATCTTTCCTCTCCTCTCCTCCCCAGTTTGAATTATTTTGGTGCTGAAAAGTTAATTTTCCAAAGATCAGTTGGGCACAAATATAAGGAGAAAGAACTTATAATCAAATCAGCAATCAAACCATGCTTGCACATTAAAGAACTATTTGAGAAGAAGATGGATTTTGTACATGGGCTGGAAGAGAAGAGGAATGCTTGGCCTAAAATCATACTTCTCTTCATTTGTTTGTGGTTACTTGTGCTTTGTTTTCAAAGAGAAATTTGTGTCCCCTGCAATGATTCAGAAGCTGATGTGGGTCCATGGGCAGTGCTTTCTTTAAGCTAAAATATGCAAATGAGAAGCATGGTTTTGCATCTGTTTTCTGTACTGACTGGGTCAGCCAGTGGGGAATTACAGAGGGATCAAAATCAGGCCTGTTGTTACAACACACAAACACATGATTGCACAGCTTTTGAAGATTTTGGTCTATCCACTTCAGTTAATTAAAATATTCAAACAAACAAACAAAAATTAGTCTGGGAGCTGACCCTTGGCAAATACAAATCCTTGGAAGCTCTTTGTTGTTGGTGGAGCTATGCTTGGCTTTTCTCAGAAGAGAACAACTTTTCCTCTGGAGATTTGTCTTCACAGGATTTTCACAGGGGAAAAAGCCCGTGAACAGTTAACAAGTAGATTTGCCTGAGACTTTCTTTTTAAATAATGAAATGCATTCTCTTCTCCTTAACGATAAGTTAACATTCAGAGATCTGTAGTTTGTAGGCAGCTGGGAAGCAAGAATAAAAACCAGGTTTCCATGAAATTCATGTCTTATTAAAGTTTTAGTCTAGGAAAGTGGGTTTTCTTGCACAAGAAGCATTCAGTAGAAGCAGGTTATCATGTTACATATATGGGGAGTTCTATGATGGTCTAGGCTTCTTATGAAATTGTTTAGTTGTCCATAAAAAAAAAAGCTTGAAAATCAAAGATTCATATGAACACATTGTAACCAACTTTATGTTTGAAACTCAGTTCTGGTTTTTGAGCTTTTGGTTTTACTGTTATGAATTTGAGGGCAAGTTGTCTGGTAGAATTATATTTAGAGACAATATTTATTTTTGTCTTTTCTGGATTTGTTACTGTGTCTTTATTTCAAACATCTTTTGGGCAGTATTTTTTTCTAGGATTGCTTTCCAATTTTTAAATTTCTTAGATAAACAATGTGGTGATACAAAGGAGGCTAAAACTTGCAGTGTTGCTGGCTAAGGCTCTGAACTGGAGTTCCTTTAGGTGTAAAACGTTCATCCATGGAACTCCAAAACAAGGCTTCTTCCTCTGCTTGAGAAATGAACCTTGCAAATAGAAAAAGGCCCCTGAAAAAGGACTTTGCAGTTGGTAGTGTAGGTGCTTGGCTCGGAATTTAACAACTCTTTTTTCCAAGTCACAAATGCCCCCTTTACCTCTTTTCTTTCCTTTTTTAACCTTTTGCCCCATTTCCACTCATTTCTCCATTTAACTCAATTTCTCAGTTAATCTGAGATTTGGATAATGAGTTAAATGAGTTCCCTTCCTTCACATGAGCTGCTGCTGTGTGTCAGAGCTGTCCCTGTGCCTGATGGCAGACCACAGCTATCAGTGAGCATCTTTTCCAAGGACTTGTGTAAGCCCTCAATCACAGGAAAACACCATTTGGACAGTTTTCTGTGCATGGCAGTCAAGTGTATTTCATGCTCAGATGATAAACCCTGTGTTGCTCAAATTTGAAATTAGAAATTTCATTTCTTTATGCCGTGCTTGCATATTTTTTCTATTCATATGAAATCTGAAAAATATTTCAGACTGGCACTAATTAGCATGATTTTTTTTCTGATTTCCTCCTTCCAATGCACTCCAACAGCAACTGGCTTCCTAAGAATGCAGAAGAAATCAGTGGATAATCTGGTCATAGCACAAAGACTAATATGCTTCTGCTGATTCTCAAAGTCAGATTGAGAAAGTCTGGAGCTCATTTACCTCTTTTCCCAGGAATATGGGCAGCAGATACAAAAATTCCAGCTCATAGATAATTGTAATTGTGGTTTTGCATGTAGTTTTGAATACAGTGCAACAAACATCCCCAAACTTCTCTCAAAAAATCCTAACCCCCACACCTGGACACTCAATCCTCTTCCATGCCAGTCCCATATGAGAGTAAAGGTCTCAGTTTTATCTTCAAGCTCTCCTGTGCAGCCATGGCAGTGAAGAGTCTATTTTATTTATTTTTTTTTTTCTTTAGCAAAGGCTGACATTCTCATATAAATTAATGACCTGGGGACTTGGGATTTAAAAAAAAAAAAAAAAACCCTTGAAAAAGTAAAAATCAGCAATTTATTCATGGAAACTCTCAAAACTATGATTTGGAAATAGCTGAGGAACCTTGTAAATCATGATACTGTAAATTTTTTTAAGCAAGGACTTGAATAAACTTCTTTCCAGTTTTTGTGCCCCACATGGTTTCTGTGTTGGATTTTATTGACAAGACCAGTTGAGTAGATTCTCAAAGTGCCCAAGTGTCCTGAAAAGTACAAATACCTTCAGCTGTGAGCTGGGATATTGCTGCTGAAGAGGCCTTTCCTGGGAATGATGGCTGGAGCAAGAGCATAGACACAAATCAGCCTGGTTGAGATGATCCCTGTGCCATTCCCTGGGTGTAGGACAAGGTTAGGGAACTGCTTCCCCACAGGGCAGCCAATGCTGTAAAGTCACTGCATTAAAGGTGCTTATCATATCAGTTTAACAGTCATAACAGGGTTAAGAATCCTAACCTTTGATTAGAAATCAATTATTGACTTTTTAAAAACTAGCAGTGTCTATCTTGTAATAGAAAATGGGTATTTTTTCCTTTTAAAAAAGATATTTCAATTTTAATTAAACTTACTTATTTTTGGTTAGGGCTTCTGAAAGTTATATTGTTATAGCAATGTTTGGGATGGAGAACTTCAATCTTACTTTTTCAGTGGTTACAATGGACCTGAAAATTTAATGCTGTTTGCATTTTGAAGACCGTGGTTACATTTCATTACCCTGCCTTTTATTTCTTGAAATACACCCTAAGTGGGGCAGATATTTAGAAATTCCAGTGCTCCAGGTGTTTAGAAACAGTTTTGTAACCTCTGAAAAGAATTTACTGACTTTTCAGCTGGCATCAGTGGGGCTAAATGTATTTGTATAAGAGCTTGGTCTGTTTGTGGACAGGAAATGGGGGCAAGAAATGTCCTTGTAATGTGGCAGCTCAGCGTTGTTGTTCTTCCCAACAGCTTTTACCCTCAGGCAGATGCAGGTCTCAGACACACAGAAATTTCCAATGCTTCCATCCCTGTTCTCATTGAAATGGTTTTGTTTTGGCTGTGGTGATTCCTTTCTTTGCACCTTGTCCTTGTGTTCCCGTGGAGAGTCTGTGTTGTGCTTGTCTGTCCTGTCTCACCTGCTGCAGAAAACATCTCTCTCTTCTCTGCTCTGCCCCCTTCTCCATGAGCTCCTGCTCACAGAAATGCTCCTCCCTCACTCTTCATGGAACTATTTCAGGATTTGCCTTCTTTCCATTCTCCTACCCAGTGCAACTTCATCTCATTCCAGCAACATTAGTTTGGTGTGGTGGGAATGATTTTTCCAGTGGTGCTTTTATCCTCCTTGTCCATCCAGTTGTTCTTTTTTCTCTTTTTCCATTAAATTAATTCTTTCAGACTCAAGACAAATACTGGGCTGATTCTAAACATTTTTTGAATCATGTTGGATTTGATTATAACGTGGCTTTGTTTAATACAATTGTGGCTTTGTTTCTGTTTGGTTTTTTTTTTTTTTCATTAACTGATCTCTTTCAGGGTTGGTCAATCAAATATAGCTCTCCTCTCACTCTCATTTCTCTGTGTTCCTGACACACATTTATTTTTTTCTCTCTGTCACCTCCATCGATTTTCTCCTTTGGTTCTCACTTCTTCAAAATCCTAAATGACACTGACCTTCTCTTCTCCCCTCTGGATGTCTAATTCACACACAGCACCTGCATGTACCTCTGTGCTCTTTGGCAGAGCACAAAACCCTTTGTGAAGGGAAATGTGGCTGGGGAAAGTGCACAAGTAACACAAAACATAACACCGTTTACCCAGATAAATGTGCAGCTCCTACCCGAGCCTCCTGGAATTAGGCGAGGAAAGAACGCAGAGCGAGAAATGCAGATTTTGAGGAAACAAAAAGATCTGGGAATGCTTTTGTATCAACTTGCACTCAGCCTTGTAAATGTGTGCCATTCTCTGAGATAAGAGCTCACAGCCTGATCTGGGGGGCGCTGAGGAAGTGGGTGAGATGTGGGGCTGCAGTTTGTTTAACAAACCCTGCTCTTGTCCCTGCAGTTTTACGGGAACCCTATACAGTCCGTGTGGAGGACCAGAAAGCCATGAGAGGCAATGTAGCAGTGTTCAAGTGCATTATCCCCTCCTCTGTGGAGGCATACATCACTGTTGTCTCATGGGAGAAAGACACAGTCTCGCTTGTCTCAGGTAGGCTCTTATGGCTTTTTATTTTCTTTTCCCCAGCTGGCAAGGGCAGAGATGTTTCCTGTTTCTTTTTCCCTCCCCAAATGCCTGATGTTTACTTTGGTTCAATTATAACTGAGTGGGATGTCATCCTCCCAGTGATGTATTTCACTTCAGCCTTGCTGCATCCCTGCGACTCTGTGTGTGTGTGACATGAAGGCTTCAGACAGCCCTGCTTTTCTAGCCTGCTTGAGGGGAAAATAACATGTTTTTTGCTTTATACCAGACATAAAACCAGCTCTCGGGTGCTGTGGCAGTGGGTTTGCATTTTAACTTTGATAAAGAGCTCCTTCATGCCAAAGAAATTTGAGTGTCACAAACATGTGCTGGGTTGTAATTGTTTCTGGTAGTGATGTTACTCACGGATTAGAAGAAATCCTGAGTCCAAATTAGTTTGGTTGTGTTTAAATGAGGTATGTAATCAATATTTATAGTTTCATAGCATTTTAATCCCAAATATCTTCACAGATAACAGTGGAGGCTTAAGCACTGCCATAAGCTGAACACATTGAAGTGAAACAGTCTGTACTAAAGCAGTTATGTGCATTAATCTATTTACTGACAGAGGGAGAAAATGTGAGGCATTCTTCAGGAATTTGGGCAAAGAAAATCTAACATTTTAAAGCATAAACATGGTAAGAAATTCATGGGAGAACAAATAGGTAGGAGAAATATTTTCAGTATAGTGCATATCTGAATTATATATAATGCAGAGTGCAGTTGTTGTTACACATACAAATGATTTATGTGTGCAGAAATTGGAAATGTATTGTTCCAGGGCTGTGGAGAAAGGAAAAATATAGCTTGAGTTAAATGTTGCAGAGTCTACTCAGGAATATGTTTGTGTTTATGATGCTCCAGTGTGTGGAAATGTTTCTGTACACCTCCTCAGTATATTAATAATTTTCATTTTCTGACAAACTGTGTCATTGATGGCAATACCTGCATCTCTATATGGCTCATATTATAGATTTAATTTCTCTCTATGTTTTATTGATTCCTGACATCACCTTGAAATATTTTTTCAAAAATTATAATTCTAAGAAATTTCTAAGCATTTGGTAGATATTTAAAAATCACGTAATTGATGATCAGTTGTTCTGTGTTGCCAGTGCACTGTAAGCTTGGTAAATTCACTTCCTTATTATGCTCTTGGATTTTGATAATATCATAATTTTTTGTCACTGAGCAACTGCCACTGGGTGTGTTTGCACAGAGAGGTCTGTAATATCTGAATTGCTGGACTCACCAGCACTTCAGCCAACACAGGTCAGAGTTGTGTTTAAATGCAAAAACAAGCTTTCCATTATTCTGTATATATTGATGCAGATTTATGCTCAAGGTCCTTTAAACTGTGATTGCAGCTATTTAACACAACTGTGGATGGATGTGTTTATTTTGCTTCATCTTAAAATAATCTGCTAGTGGTGCATGTACACCTGTGTGTGTGAGTCTTGGATGGAGGAAAAGAATATTAATTTCTTCATGATTAATTACTTTAATTTTTTTTCTACGTTTATTCATTCTCTGTTCTAAGAAAATATTCATGTTTTCTCTGGAAACAGGTTGAGAGGACACAATCTGAGTTCCCTCTACCTCTGTGGTATCTGAGAGTGGCTCAATCCTACCTTCACCCTGGAATCAGGAATAGGGACACCCAGGTCTCTGTAGTCTCCTTTTTAGGGAAAAAATATGGCAGTTCTTCAAAACATCATGGCTGCCACTTAAAGAGAATTTATTTTTTATTAGCCTATATTGGTTTTAATCCCAAATTTTGGGGGATAAAACTGTGTATAACATTTAATTATATGGATCTCAATCTATTTTTTTTTCCTTAATGGACCCTCTGACAATGGTTGACAAGGCTACAATAATTTAAAATCTATTACAAATTTTAGCAAGTTTCTTATTATCTCACAGTCTCTCAATTCTGCAGTTGGGAATTTAAATGAAAATAAAACGTAGCTCATTAGAACGGATGCTTTTAAAAAACACCATTTATTGTATTTCTTTACCAAAGAATTTGGTCTTGCACACAGAAAAGTATTGGAAGCTAGTAAGTATTGGAAAATACCAAGTTCTCGTTTATGTTCTTTTTTTTTTTTTTATTCTAAATAACTGACTTATTGGTAATTCATTAACATCTTCAAAAATGAGAGCCAGCTTGAGGGGAAACCTTTACTGTAAAATGAAAGAATATAAAGAGGGTTATAAATATATTTGAGAGTGATGCTTATCATGGTTTGAAGAGGACAAGGTTTTTGTGGGGAAAAAAAGGTAGCATTTACTTGAAAAGTAAGAAAAGCAAAGAGAAAAAAGGAAGTGTGTGAGTGGAGAGGATAAAGATGAGAACATTCTCTGAGAGGAGCTGAAAGATGGGGAGAGCCTTTTTACAAGGGATGGAGTGACAGGACAAAGGGGAATGGCTTCAGATAGTCAGGGAGCAGGTTTAGATTGGATATTAGGGAGAAATTCTTTACTGGGAGGGTGGTGAGGGCTTGGAACAGATTTCCCAGAGCAGCTGTGGCTGCCCCTGGATCCCTGGCAGTGCCCAAGGCCAGGGTGGACACTGGGGCTGGGAGCAGCCTGGGACAGTGGAAGGTGTCCCTGCCATGGCAGGGGTGGCACTGGATGGGCTTTGAGGTCCCCTCCAACCCAAACCATCCTGTGATTCTTCCATTTCCACTGAGATGATACATCCATTTCAAACAGAAGCCAGAAGCTTTTTTTTTTCTTTTCTGAAGGACTTAAACCCCAGTGCAGTTCTTCCAACAACAACCTGGAGTAAATATTTCATACACCTGTCTATCTGTAGTCCCATTCTGACTACGAGGATAGAGAGATCTGGGGATGCAAGATGTACCAGAATCCTTTATTTCAGCAATTACTGTTGTAGATGCTGGCTGGTTATTTTTCTTTTTCTTTTTCTTTTTCTTTTTCTTTTTCTTTTTCTTTTTCTTTTTCTTTTTCTCTTTTTCTCTTTTTCTCTTTCTCTTTCTCTTTCTCTTTCTCTTTCTCTTTCTCTTTCTCTTTCTCTTCTTTTCTTTTCTTTTTTTTATGGCAGTGCAATATTAAAAAAAACAAACAAAACAAAAACAAAAACAAAGCACAATATTTTTACTTTTATAAGGTAAAAATATACTGCCTTTTTAGAATGAGTGTTTTAGAAGGGTGTTCCTTGATTAAAACTGTACAATGTTTTTGGTCTTGCCACGGTGTGCCATCCTGGGCATATCTGTATATTTGATTTTCAGGGAGCACATTGATGTCCACAGTAATCAAAGTGTGTAATAAATATAGCTGGGCAAGAGCATCTTCTGTTTCCTGGCTGCAATTTTATGTCATGCCTCCAGGTTATTGTAAAGTAATTGGGAGTTGAAACATATTAAGACCTATTACCAGAGTGTTTCCAAGGAGTATCCCAATAAATCACCCTCCATGTT
>VXAX01003259.1:81026-156230 GCA_013399835.1 Leptocoma aspasia
AATAATAATAATGAAATAAAAATAATAAACCCAAGGGACAATAGGAAAGTATAGGAAAGTGCCACAGCACAGATTGTGCTTCTGCTCCTGTTGAGCACCTGCAAGGCAGAGGGGAGTCAAGTGCTTGGCTCATTTCTTCTTCACACACAGAACTGTGAAGCTGGACTAGAAAGGAAAGTGAAATAACTGCTGATTGGGCTGTGCCCAGGTGCAAGCACAGAGCAGAGCCCACTCATGTGTTAATTAGCTCCGGAGAGAGCAAAGGATGGGTGTGGCTAGGCTGCAATTTTATGTCATGCCTCCAGGTTATTGTAAAGTAATTGGGAGTTGAAACATATTAAGACCTATTACCAGAGTGTTTCCAAGGAGTATCCCAATAAATCACCCTCCATGTTCAATAAAGAGGAAGGTGCCACGTTTGAAGCCAGAAATACCAATTTCTGTGAAGTTTCCCTGTGCAGCCTGGAAAGGTGTTCAGGAGCTTGTCTGTCTGTCAGGGAATGGTTCCAGAATTGGGGTTTTGCTCCTACACTTTCTCTTTTGATGTGACAGCAAACTTGAGGCCAAAAAGCTTTTACAGGGTCTCCTCTAGGGGCAAAGGTAGCAAGAAAAAATATTTTTGAAGCAAGGCAAAACCAATTATTTGGATGAATCTATTTTGAGGAAAAGCAGAAAACACTGAGGTCCAACAAAGCAAATTTTCATACTGGAAAACTCCATTTTGAGTAATAATGGTGAGATGGCATATTCAGCTCTCTCCACTGGATACAGCTGTTTAACAATCAAACTTTGCAGTGGTGTCTGACAAACTCTGAAGTGTCAGCAAAATTAAGGATTCATGGTAACTCTGAGAAGTCTCAAGGGGCTCACAAAGTGCAGGTAACTGCTGTACCAAGCTCTGCAGCTGCAGCTAAGGGTCTCTTTTCCTAAAATTCTTCTTTTCTGAAGAATTTTGCATTGTCAGTTGACTTGAAACTGACTCTGAAATTCATTTGAAATATAATAGGGAGAGCAAGGCAGTGCAGTTTGCTCTTGTACCTGTAACCAAATCCTGCATGTTTTCATTAATGGCACCAAACAGAAAAGCTTAAATCAGCCTAGAGTATTGTCCTCATCCTAGAATATCTGATGGATAGCTGCATGTGGCTTGTTAAAAGGTCAAACTTCCTTTCCCTCTTCCTGCTTTCCTTCACAAACCATTTCCAAAGAAACTGACTTTTGGAATCAGCTTTGTGATGGCCTTGTGACCATTGAAAGCAGACTAAGCCCTGCAGGACCAAAGAGCTCAGCAAAGTATGTTTTTTGTAACAATAGCCATAAAATAATAAAAATAAAAAAAATAATAATAATGAAATAAAAATAATAAACCCAAGGGACAATAGGAAAGTATAGGAAAGTGCCACAGCACAGATTGTGCTTCTGCTCCTGTTGAGCACCTGCAAGGCAGAGGGGAGTCAAGTGCTTGGCTCATTTCTTCTTCACACACAGAACTGTGAAGCTGGACTAGAAAGGAAAGTGAAATAACTGCTGATTGGGCTGTGCCCAGGTGCAAGCACAGAGCAGAGCCCACTCATGTGTTAATTAGCTCCGGAGAGAGCAAAGGATGGGTGTGGCTATAGGGGAAGGAGGGCAGAAAGGGATTACTGGAAGTGAAGGTCAGTGTAAGGGATCAGCAAAGAGACAAGAGCAGAATGAAGAATGGATGTAAACAAAGACTGAAGAATTAACTTGGGTCTGTCACTGCACTCTGTTTTTCTGTTAGGAATGCCTCCTATCTTGATCCTGATAACTGCAAGGGATTTTGAGTTTTTCTGTGTTTCTGAACAGTGCCAAGAGCAGGATCATGAGTCGGTTCGTGCCCTGACCTTTCTGAATTCCCATTTTCCTCTCTAATAACACAGCATGCAAGAATCTCTCTGATTTATACATGGACTGTGACTGCTTAAACAAAAAAAAAAAAAAAAACAAAAAAAAAAAAAAAAAAAGGTAATAAAGGGGAGAGACAGATAATACCAGCTGTGCACAATGGCATATTTGAGTGTGCACTGGTGGAACAGCAGCTCTGAGGAAAGGTGGGTGAGCATGGATGGAACACGGTTCCCTGAAGGGCTGTGATTGATGTGCTGGTGACAACTGATGAGCCCTCCAGCCAGCCTCCTTCCCATCAGGCAGGAATTAGTCACACTGGACCACAGCTTGAGAAGTGTCACTGATGTACACTGACCTACATTTGGCGTAATGAATTGCATTATTTATTTACACACAGTTCCTCAAGTCTCGTCTTTAAAAGACTCGGGGGCTCTTGGATCTCTTTCTGCACAAAGGGCTTCTCTGAGCTGCTGGGGTTGGCAGTGAGCAGTCAGTGTTTGCCAGGAGTTACCACGTGGTGACTTCTGAAACACAGCACTGCAGTTTTGGGCTCTGCTGGGCTTTGGAGAGTACAGCAACAGCTCAGTTTGCACAGAGCTGTTTTTTCAGGCACGAGGTTTGTACATACTGCAAGAGAAAACAAACTCTTTATGGAGAGTGGTCCTGTGTGAAGTCCTGTGATCTAAATTAGATTATTGCTGGTGACCTGTGATCAGAATTAGATTATTGCTGGAACCAGTCCAGCCATTTGACTGAGGCCAGGTCCAGTAGAGATGAGCAATGATGGTTCTTGCTTTGCTTTGATGTCAGTGCTTAACCACAGCTGCCAAAAACCAAGCATTCAACATATATTTAACCCATGCCCCTGAATGCTCTACGTGCAAGATTTCTTCTGGTCCCAGGAGGAGTAAGATGAAGATTAGATTTTTTTTTTATGATTAAATATTAGCAACATATGCATGTAAACTACCTTCTACCAAAAACATGTCAGTGAGGTTTAATTCTTCTCGTCAAAGTTGTATCAGCACTCAGAAAGTACAGCAGGCAAATCTCTCCATGTGCTGAACTTCCCTCCCTCCCTGGAAAGCTGATGGGAGCAGCATTCAGCCACACTCAGGTCAGGCTGCAGGTTTGCTGTTACAGTAATGTGTTTTCTGAGCTTCCTAAAGTGCACTTGCCCATCTCTAAAGACAATATATTGCTTCCTCACTTTCTCTTTCAGCAAGGTTATTTTCCTGAGGGACCTAGGAAAAAATTATTTAGTGCATTATTTAAGATATGTCTAGTTTTCCACATTTTTCCTGAGAGCTCTGCTCTTTTAAGAGGACAGTGTCCACTAGAAAGTGGAGATGGTAAAAAATTAGCACTTCTTGCTTGTGCAAACTATTTTCACACTTTCCTCTGTCTCATGAACTAAAACTGTAACTGGGCAAGGCCAATTAAGAAACTTCAGACTGCTCAGTGAAGGAAATTATAAGTAACAAGAAATAGGACAAGAGGAAGTGGCCTCAAGATGTGCCAGGGGACATTTAGGTTGGATATTGGGAAAAATTTCTTCACTGGAAGGGTGGTCAGAACAGACTGCTCAGGGAAGTGGTGGAATTGCCACCCCTGGAAGTGCTAAAAACACTCGTCAATGTGGTACTTAGGGAGATGGATTAATGATTGGACTCAGTGATCTTAGATGTGTTTTCCAGCCTAAACCATTCCTCTGTCATCTCTGGGCTCCATTTTTGCTTCCTATTCCATTACACTGGAGTATTTTGATCAGGTGAATCATTTTAAAGTTATGTCTCTGGTATGGGTAGCATTGGATGCAAGGATTTCAACAGCCTTGGGGGAGTCAGGAATTGGGAGTCTGACTTGAGGGGATGCAGATGGAAAGCATCTGATCCACGTGTTAAGAAATCACATTTTGGTAGCCCAGAGGAAAGTGAGCAATGTGGTTGTAGCACAGGAGTGGTTTCTGATCATTTAATCAGCACAGAGAGGTGAAATGGAGGTGTTAACATCACAGAGACTGGTATTCCCCTGGAGAGGGAATTTGTGGATTTTCCTCAGTGTGACTGGACATTTTGGCTGGTCTGAGGGCAGATAACATTGGTGGCTGTTTGTGAGAGGTGGAGGAGAAAAATATCTTTGAGTGGGGTGTCGTGGTGGCTAAAACCCAGAAAGTCAAAATTTGCTCTGTCTCACCATATCCAGCAATTCTAATTCTAATGGGATTCACAAATAGTAGCAGTGGCTTTGACATTTCAGTAATGAACTGTGTCTAGGAGAAAAGTGTATCATCATTTTTCTTTCTCATCTGTTGCTGCTGAGTTTTGGACAGTCCTCCATTTCCATCAATGGGAGGGACTCTTTCTCTCTTCTCACTTTAAAATAAACCAAAATAAAAAACCCAAACCCAACAACTCTTGAATCCTCTTCCTCAATTTTTTTCCTCAACTCTTTAATTTATTTCCTCTCTACTTAAATTAAAGCATGTGAAAAACTTGATTGGATTCGGGTCCTCTTTAGAATTGCTTTTGCCTTCTTGAGAATTAAACAGAGAGAGAGGATTGCAAATCTGCTTCTGGGTAAAAGCTTCAAATATTTATCTTTTTATGATTTATGCTTTTCTCTCTCTTTCCATCTCTGTATCCATCAGTGTGTGTATATATATACATATACATATATATATATATACCCACACATATATGGGCACTTATCACATCTCCCCATGGGCCTGAGGCTCTGTTGGACCATGCTTAACATTATCCAATCTGATGCACAAACTGTTCTGTTTTACCACCTTGTTATTGATGTTGTCAGTCATGAAGAGGTTTCTTTCAGCATGGTTGAATTCAGTGACACAGTTAGTCTTTCACTGGAAATATCTGTGTCACGTTATTTTCTCTCCAGATGTGCTTGAAATTTCCTTCATTTTCCTGGGTGAATCCCATTTTATCACCTGGCCAGCTTTTTCCAGCCCCCTCAGTTCCTGTAATATTAATTTTCTCTGGGGCTTGAAGAGCCTTCAAATAAATATGGCCTGCATTTAAATGAACTCAATGTTTATCAGCTCTTTATTAAGGTGAAATAAGAGCAGACTGACTGCTAACCTTCTCAGGTGCTCACTCAACATTCTTCCATTTTGTCTTTGCTCTTAGTTCACCATTCTTCAGGCATTTTTTTGTTTCATAGATATTATCTTGAATACTTAAGGCAATATTTTTATCACTTTGGTTTAATTGCAGGATTTGGGGTGGGGGCATCTGATTTTATAGACAACAAAGCTCAGTGCTGTCAGATTTGGTATCAAAATTCTACAAAGAGGGCCATGCTTTGATGAATCAGTGTGCTGGTTTTAGGTCCAGTTTTATGACTTATTTTCATTTCTGCTTTTTGAAATAGCCATTGTAGCATTGTTTTCTTCCTTATGAATCTCCCCTGCCAGTAGCTTGTGACCTTGTCACCTTCCTGAGCAGCAGTGGATAAGGAGGTGACCACACTAAGCACTGTGTGCCTGAGGTTTCCCATCAAAACCCAGCCTCACCTGAGCAAACACCAACGAGCTCTGACAGCTTTGATGTGAGGGGACAAAATTGATGCATGAGATTCATTTTAATGAGTGTGTGCCTCGCTGCTGGGAATCCTTTCTGGCTGTGGACGTGGTCTAGCGGCACTCTGAGGGGAGCAGAATGGCAAAACTGCCGCCAGCTGTGATTTTCAGGTTATTTTTAATACATCCAAAGAGATACCTACAGGTGACATCTGTAAAAAAAAAAACAAACCAGAAACAGAATATTCTATTGTTGTGTATTGTAACAGGTAACTGATTGCAATTAAAACATCATTGTGGAGCACAGTGCTACTAAGTTGATAAATCCACAATTTTTTAGGGTTGTAGATGGTCTTACTGAAGCTCATTTGGTTTGCCCTCCCTGTCAAGAGTCCAGTTTTAATTGAGAGGCTCATTAGAGGAATGACTCATTAGAAGGAATTGGAGGTGCCTATCTGGTAGGGCTTTGTTTCATTTGCTGTGACATCAGTGTTGTACCTGGGCTGCTGATCTGTAAAGCCACATTTTAATTGCATGTGTGTTTTCCCTTTGGAGGAAGGTTACGATGGAGGCCAGGTGACCTTTTAGTCAGAATCAAGTGAAATTTAAAGCCTGTGATCTGGTGTGTGAGCTCAAGCTGTGCTGGGGCAGATGCTCTGTCCTGCTGCAGCAAGGTGGTAGATGCACAAACTAAACATTTTATGTTGTGAGCAGTTGCTGTTGCAAAATTATCTAGAAAACTTAAAGCCAGTGAATTTTTTTATAAGAGTGAGAGTACAGAAAAAAAATTAAACTGTTCAGCCCTTCTCTACCAGCACCAAAATCGCATTATAATTGCGATTACAGATATTTTTCACAGCAAAAGCAGCCTACCGGTTATGTTTTTCATGTTTTTTTTTGTTGGTTTTTTGGTTTTTTTTTTGTTTAAAATAAGTCCTGCCTGTTCTTGCCATGCACTGGAGCACTGGTGGTGTTGAATGAGTTGAAGTGTTTCCTGTGGGCCATTGGAGACCAACGTGATGCCAAGGCTTTCAGCTGCCAGAGGAGTGTGATCCACAGAGACCTGTCAACAAAAGCAGGTCAACAGGATTGAGCAAGGCAAAAAAAAATCAATAAATCTTTGAATTAATCATGCAGCTGCCAGGGAGAATTATGGGTGCATGAAATGAAGGCTGTAGGTATATGTCTCTGGCAACTATTCTGTCCTACCTCGTTGTGTCCTTTTCTGTGCCTGCAGGTTTTCCTTCCCCTGCTGCCATCTGAATGGCTCTGGTTTTTTGGGTACCTTCATGGATTACTCACCGTTCATTTTAAAGAAAGCAATTCTGTTTTGGTTACAGAAATTCCCCTTTTCTTCCTCTCTCTGTCTGCACTGTCACTTTTCTCACTGTTGTGTGCACTGAGTGTGAATTAATCCCGGGATTTCACCTCCAGGATTGCACATCTTGTGCAGTGAATTGGACTGAAAGCCACTGCTGCCTGGGTGAACAGAGGAGTTAAAAATTCATGCCAGTTCTGCAAGTGAGGGGACACCCTTGTGAGCCCTCCTGCAGCAGCAGGGCTGGGGAAGGAGCCCTGGGCCAGCTCTTCCTCCCTGGGCGATGCCCAACTCTGCCTCACAGGCAGATGTGACCACTGAACGCCTCTGCCAAGGGGAAATGTTCCACACCCTGCATCCCAGCCACAGGATGCAGCCATGGGGAACTAAAAGGGCAGCTCAAGGGAGTCATTTGACACTGGGAACATCTTGGGAGGGATATGTGGAACTGAGAATTCAGAGGTGCATCCCCGTGTATCTCTGTGGTTTCAGCTCTGTGCTTCGGTTTCATTCTCTCCTCCTCCTCCAAAGGATTTATCTCTCCTTGCAGGGCCCTGGAGGGATTGTTCTCTACAACTTCCCCATGCAAAACTCGAGTGTTTTACTGCTGCAGCTTCTGGGCTGGCAGCGAGAGAGGATGGGGAAATGAATACCTCGGCACCTTTAAATCTTTGTTCCTGCTGCAGATGATGCAGAGGTCCCTGCTCTGAGCCCAGCTCGGCTCTCCAGCTGCAGAACCTGGTCCTGCACCGTGCCAAGGATGTCTCCTTGGCTCCCTGCCCAGGGATCAAGGCTGGCTCTCTTCCAGCTGGGGTACAGCCCAGGACTGGATGTTAACTTTCGCTGCAAATTCAAATTCATTTTCCTCTTTCATGCACGGCTTTCTTTGCAAATAGACACTGATATTGATAAAATCCCCGAGAACAATTGCCCTGCTGCTTGTGGAAGGTCAGGGCAGGCTCTGTTCGGGGATTACATATTCCAGCTGACATGCAGCACTCTTGTTTTTCAATTGCATGCCTAGGGAATTTTCTTTTTCCTAAAGGTTTTTCCTCCTTCTCCATTAAGACAGAGAATCAAATCCCTGACGCACCCAGAAAATACATTGCAGTCCAGCTGTGGAGGTGATTTTTTAATTTTTGAACTAACAAAAAGACAAATAGATTATAGTTTCATAGAGGAGGCAGAGATTTTATTTTTTTTCCCCCGCTCTCCTTTTGTAAAACATCCTGCTGGTTAAATACCATTGTTTAGTAAACCCACATTTTATTCTTTAGAGAGACATAAACCATAGGAAAGTAACATCTTTTTGCTTCTGATATTTGTCTTGCAACTGATCCTCCAGGCAATACCTGAGTGTTAATGATGGAAGAAATATTTCCTTCTGTTCTTTCAGACTCACATTTGTTTTGTGCCTCCAAGAGTGCATTTTCTGTACTGAGCACTGAGAATCCTTCCATGTACTCCATTTTCCCCTCCAATTTAAAACTGTTTTTCACAGAACACCAACTAAAGTGTATTTGTTTAAAAACTAAAAAGTATTTCTGATCTGAAAAAGGAAAAATGACACCAACTGAAATGCTAAAAATCACCATGTGGGTATACACAACTAGACAGTGTTAAAACTCATCTCTAAAAGTGCAAAATATTTTGCAGATTTGAAAAAATAATAGAACTATATAGATATTTTCAATTAAAGAAATGCTCATTATATTCAGTGTCTTCTAAAATAAAAACATTTCTGTGAAATAAATTTTCAATAGAAAACTTCACAAGTCTCCATAAGCACTGATATTTTTACATGTATGTGCAACAGAATTGAAAATATTTTGAATTATAGTGTATTTATCTGAAATATAATTAGGAACATATTGCAAAATAATAAAATGTGGAAGCAGCTGCGGATGAAGTGTAGAGGTTAGAAAAAAAACAGTGGGGATAAAAGAAAACTGGAAAATAAAAAATGCTAACTTTGTATTGTATTTAAATGGAGAAGTCTTAGGAAAGAATCCAGAAGAATAAGGGGATTGATCATCTACATAATACTTTTTTGTTCTCCTTAAATGCTTTTTTAATTCCTAAGTGTTCTGGATATCACGAAATCCTTGGTCTCAAAACAAATAAGACATTAATTTTCTTGGAAAAATTCCATTAGAGCAACAGAAGCAAAGTTGATCTGCTTTTCAAAATGCACATTTATGACCTGCTGAAAGGCAAATTCAGGGCTGGGAAGCCAAAGTGCATCCATAAATAAGAAGTGATGGGATAATGTGTGCTGTGTCACAGCAGCCATTCAGCAGTTTTACAGAAGGGGTGAGGAACAGAAAACCCCTCTGAATGTCAGCAGCCCAACAAGATCTTGTGAGATGCTCTGTGTGTTTTCAAAAGGGATTTCAGAAAAAGAAGTTATTCACTGGACTTTGGCCTCCCTTTTCTTTCATCCAGCTTCTCCTTTCTTGCAGGAGCTCTGTTTATTATTAGGATTTCTTTGCACTCTTGTCAATGGTTATTCATAGCACATTTTAGAGCTGACTTGGTTTTCAAGAGCTAAAGAAATTTTGTATCACAAACTCCGTCAAAAATCAAGGGAACCTTTATTTCTGCCTGTTTTGGCATCTTTCTTCCTTTATGCAAAGCCCAAACCCCCTTTTTGGTTAATTGGAATTATCACTCTTGTTTTATATCGAGAGAAACTGAAAAGCAAAGAAACAAGATTTTCCTCAGTTTTCTGATTGCAAATCCTCAGGCAGCATCTCCTAAAAGCTTATCCTTTCCTTGGATCCATGGTTCCTGTTTCTTCCCAAGTACTAAAATAAGAAATAAAAGAGATTAAGTGTGAAGGAAGCTTAGGAGCCCTTGATAAATTGGTAGGAATATTTTATATAATCAGTTATAAACCCACAAACCAGTGCTTCAAATTGCTGTTTGTGCAGCTCTGGTTGCCTTGGACTGGAGCTCCCCATGTGAGGAGGAGGAAGAGGAAGTTCAGTGGGAGAGCTGGGATAGTTATACATTGCTTGTCATTAAAAAATAGCTAAAAATAGTTAGCTAAAAGAAGAAATGTGTTGTCTTTTTTTTTTTTTTTGATGGTTTCATTTAGATTTATTTTCTCACTACATCTGATACCTGATAATAAATTTTTGGAAAGAATCCACAGGAACAGTAAACCATAATTATGAATGCCCTAAATTTTCCATCTCCACCACCTCCAGACCTTCATGTTGTTTTAATTAATGAAAATTAATTGCATTTAGAATCAAAACTCTCTTCCTCCTTACTGTTTTGAAGTGCATAATTCTTTTCTCTCCCTCAGGATTGATATCCTTTGCTGCCAACTACTTTCTTAGGAAAAATGTGTATGTATTTTGGTTAAAAATGCTGTCTTCCTATTGAAGAAGTTATGTTTCAGCCAAAACAAATAAATAAAAAACTGCATGGGCTGCAGAAAAAGCCAGAACTGTTCCTTTCAATATTTTCAAAATTGCATATTTTCCTCTTTTCATTTCAAAGTGAAAGCTGTTTGAAAACTACCCATGAAGTTCTCTAGGAAAAAATTATTTCTTAGGACAAAGAAATTGCATGGGTTTTTATTGATTGCTTGGTTCCATTACCAGTCTTAGAGGGTTATTTTTGTTGGTTTGGTTTCTGGTGGTTTTGTTTGGTTTTTTTGTTTGCTGTGCTCCTTATTTTTTACTTTCCTCCATGAATTCCTGTTTTGGGAGAAGGAGTATTTTGAGCTAATTAACATATGGACATTAGCAAACTCTGTCACATCCAAATAGGACATTTTCTGTGGAAAGAAATTGCCAGAGCTCAGAAAAATTTTGTGTGAAGCCATTTAACCACACCATTTACCCGGGATGCCCTTCTTAAATAAAATCAATGCTAATTTTGCATTTCCCTAATGGGAGCCTATTAAGCTGAGTACACAGGCATTTTTAACCTCAGACACATTGCAGGGGCAAGCCAGCACTGGATTCAATCTGGTGTATTAATGAGCAACAGGGAAATTCTGTGTCTGGATGACTTGGTTCCTGGATTGGGAAGGTTCAAACACTTCCCCCTCTAATAATTCACCCAATATCTCTTTTTACAGTTATTATGGAGCATCATTTAATGCTCCTGCTCAGGGTTCTTCTCTCCTGGAGTTCACAGATGTCCATAAAATAATAATCTGAGTTGAAACTTGGCTCCAAATTATTTTTATTTGAACAGTAAACAATCTATTAGGCCACTGGGGACCTACTGGCTTTCAAGCCAACATGGACAGGAATTTCAAAGCAGTCTGGGCTGGCTGTATGACTGAATTCCATCTGAATGGAATGGAGCAGGAAATAAAAGAGCAGGGAAGGAAAGAGTAGTTTAGATTTATTATGATTTGGGAAGTGGCTTTTTACAAGAAGGAAGAGAGTACTCGAGCTCAGAGTGGAACAGTGGCAAAATGTGTGGGCAGAAATGAAGTGACTTTTGCTCCTCACACTGTTCTCAAAATCCCATTAGTTTTCTGTCCTGTCACCCTGGCAGCACTGGGGAGACACTGAGGAGAAGCAATTAGGCCAGGTCTCAGCACAACCAGCTGCCTCTGACACAGTCCAAACACGTCCATATGTTCCCAAAAGAAGAGGGAATGTTTCTCTCCACTTCTGAAACACCAGGGGAGAGGTCAAGCCATGAGTGCTGCAGGCTCAGAAGAGCAGGGGATTCAAATAGAGTTGTTTTCCAGTTCTAACCTTTTCACTGGGAGCTTGAATATTTAACATTTCACACTTAAAAAAAATTTCTAATCCCCACTTCCTTTTTTCCCCATGTCCCAGTGCCATTCACCTCCTTTGTTAGAATAAAAGTCTGAATTTAAATAAAATTTGTGGTAACATCACCCCCACCCCACGCCCTCTAATTAAGAAAATTTTAGAATTTGCATAATGCCTGCAAATGAGAAATGGGAAGTTGTGGAGAGAAAGGGGTGGGAAGAGAAAACAGCACAGATGTGCATTTAAGTTACTGCTGCATTCAATAACTTAAAGCTGGAGGGGAAAGGTGGGATAAAATCACCATATTATCCAAATTTTCTCCTCCCTCGTGCGTGCGTTTTGCCTGGGAGAGCAAGGGAGAAGCAATGCTGGACAGGGGCTGAGGAGAATGAATTCATTCTTTCTGTGAATTATTTCCCTTTGGCAGCCCTGTGCTGATTCAAAACATTGTTACCTCCTGCTCTCTTAAACCAACATATTTCATCTCCCAATTCTCCCAGGGAACAGGGACAGGAGGAGAGGGAACGGCCTCAGGCTGGGCCAGGGCAGGCTCAGGGTGGGCACCAGGAGGAATTTCCCCATGGAAAGGGGGCTCAGGCCTTGGCAGGGGCTGCCCAGGGAGCTTTGGAGTGCCCATCCCTGGAGGTGTCACCTGGAGGTGGCACTCAGAGCTCTGGGCTGGGGACAAGGTGGGGATTGGGCACAGCTGGGACTCCATGGGCTGGAAGGGCTTTGCCAACTTTATTGATTGTTTAATTCTATTTATCATTCTAAGATCCAGAATCACTACCAGGCCACCAGCTCAGGTGTTTCTCTCACACTCAGCTCTTTCAGGTGCCTCCACATCAGAGCAGTGGGTGAGATTTAATTTTCTTTTGTTTCCCCACCATGCTCAGACACCAGTGCAGATACTCCTTGGACATATAAAATGTCGAATTTTTAGATGTGGGAAAATGTTGTTCTGATAAATCACAGGCGTCTTTCAGTGGCTCAAAGGATATTAAAATGTCACAGCCAAGCAACTCAGCATTCTCATTCTTTATTCCTGTCTTTGAGGACACACTTTGCAAACTGTGGAGGAAACAGATAATTTTCTCTAGGAATTAGGAGAGTCAGAATATTGCTGTACTGCAGTGAACAATTAATGATATTTATCTCTCACATAAGGCTTTACCCTTTTCCTATAGAAATCTTTTCTGCAGGAGCAATTTATGGAGTGATATCTCTATTTTGCACATAGAAAAGCTGAGACATTGCATGAGCACAGGGAAAATATCAAATCTGCTTCAAAGCTTTACTAGATTTAAAGTTATATGGGTATTGGTGAGGTTCCCACTGTGCCAACTTTAGGCCACACTTTCAAAATGTTTCTCTCACTAAGTTTGTGGTTTATGTTTGATTCTATAGACCTTTCTTAATTTTGGTTGTTTTGGGATTTTACTTTGAATGCTTTAAGACATGAAAAAGTAAAAAAAATCACTTATTTTATCTTCATAATCATTTGGACCCACCTATGAACTCTAAAATATTTATCCATCTACCTAAGCATTGCAAAATGCAATACAAGCAAAACAAGGAATTATGAAAATGAAGCTTAACTGAGGGGAGAGTGGGCAAATTAAAGAAACAGAGTTATATTTGCTGTCTTCTTATTTGACTTGAAAAGTGTCAAATCAAAGTCTACATGGACTTTTTTTACAGATTTTTCTGTAGAAAAATCCTTGGCTCTTTGAGACTAAGGGAAGCTCCTATGTTTTGTTAGCATTGAAGATGAGTATTTTTGTTATTCTGAAGATGAATAATGCCTTGTTTCTGATAGCTCTGTTTGGCTGCAGCCTAAAAGCTGTTTTAGGGAACATTAGTCTGACAGAGCCAAGCTTGAAGCAATGTAAGGTATTTAAAACTTGACTTTTGGCAGGAAACTCCTCCTTACACGCATTCATTATTTTATTTTTTTTTAATTATTCATAGTACCTAAAATAAGCAAGAGAGATATTACTTCAGAAGACATAAAAGAGTAATTTGCAGTCTAACAAATGTCCCTATATGTGATTTATTTCTTTTAACCAGCACTGACCTTTTGAATTGATTGTCTGTGATTTACAGGAGGACTGGTGTAAGACCACGACTGAAGAGACTGAAATGACTTACATTTCTAAAACAAATAATTTACAATACTAATTGAAAGATCTGCAGCAGAAACAGAAAGCTGTGACTTAAAATTTTTGTAATTTGAAAAACATTCAATGTTGGTGGCTTTTTCTTTGTTTTTATCAATAGTGTTAAATATTTCTTGACATTGTGGTGACAGAAATAGTGACATGCAGTTTACTTGAATTATTACGCTATAGATGCATATGCATTTGGAAGAGCCTTAGCCTGTAAATAAAGACAATAAATCAGATTTTTCAATCATCCTTCCACTTGTTAAACATCCTATATAAAGCTACCCTGGCTACAGGTTGAAGATCTAGCAGTGCATAGAGCAGAAAATGAATTTTTTTTATTGCTACACCTGTTTGGCATTGGCCCTCAAGTTCTAAGTGGATGACAGAGCTGCTCAGTTTGGGGCACTTATTATGTTTACCTGCCTGTCTGAGGAAAAGCAGCATGTTCCTCACGTGTAGGATAAGGAGCCTTTGGGGGATACTTGGTAACTGAGGTCAAAATGTGTGTGTCCCTGTAGACAAGCGCAAGTCTCTTCCTCGGAAATTCCCGTGACAAGAGATGAAGCTCATTTCTGTGAAGTGAAATTCTGAAGCCTGTCTTGTTTCTCTCAAGTGGAAAACACTTAGATCAGAAAATGATGCTGAAAAAAATTGCCTGGTTGAGTTGGATTTTAGTCTTTGCATACCTTGTTCTAAGTTGATTGTCTGATGTTCCTCAAAACAAGGGTTCTGTTCTCTGAGGGAAGAATATTGTTCCCTTTCAAAGAATAAAGATCTAGAACAGAGAAGAGAGAAAGACAGATTCTGCAGTGGAAGTTGAGGAATACCTCAACTTAGTGGAAGGTATTTTATTCCCCAAGTAGCACTGCCAGTTCCTGCTCATGGGAAGTCACAACTGGGACTGTGTTTCTCCATGTAATTGTAGAATAACTTGGGTTTGGAAGGGACCTTAAAGATCATCCAAGGACACCTTCCACTGTCCCAGGCTGCTCCAAGCCCCAATGTCCAACCTGGCCTTGGACACTGCCAGGGATGGAGCAGCCAAAACTTCTCTGGGCACCCCGTGCCAGGGCCTCAGCACCCTCACAGTAAATTATCTTTTTTCTAATATTCAATCTAACCCTACTGTCTGGCAGTGTGGAGCCCTTCCCTGTGTCCTGTCCCTGCAGCCCTGGGAAATTGTCNTCATCCCCTTTCCTGTTCCCCACGCTGTGGGATCAGCCCAGGACACAAGCTGGCTCATCTGTAGGTTTTGTGTTGCCATCGCTTGGCAAAGCTTGTAGAGAAACTCTGCTGATGTCAATTAAGGAAGATGATATTCTTTATCTATAGTGTTCTTAATCTAACTGATTTACTTGTCTCGATTTCACACCTAATTGCTGAAAATATTGTGACTAGACAGGAATATAAAAGCAGTATAATATAATACCTGTTGACGGAACAGATTAAGACTGAAAAACAGAGGAAAGCAAGTACCCTATTATGTGCCAGAGGTCACTGAAAAAGTGTATTTAAGCTGCTGATGTAACGCAGCTCGATATTGTGTTATCTATGGATGATTTTAAAAGCAAGTTGTTCTTTAATAGAATTCCCTTTTCACTGGACTGTCACCACTGACTGCTCTATTATGTATTCAATTACTGTATCTTTATAGAAAAGTACTTGTTCTATAGAATGATGGTTAAAAAAAAAATTGAAATTATGAAAGTTTGAGAAAATGTAGCTGTTACCCAATATGCCATCTGATTTTCTCATTGTGCACTGAGGTAGTTATTGTAAAGTTCCTATTTTATGCAAAGGCACAGCCCTTTTATTTTGCTCAAAGATGGATAATTTCTGTTTTAGAAGGAAAGGATACACTCAATCTCTGTAATCGTTTTGTGTTGGAAAAAACTGAATCATCCTGATTTGGTTCTGCTACTACCACTTCCTCTTTCAGAAATGTTTGTATTCCTCCCTTTTCTTACAGTGTGCTGTCTTTTAGTTGTTTGTGCATGACCAGACTTTGTTAATATCTAATATATAACCTTGATGACAATCCCTATGTAGCTCCCTTCTTACTGGAAATGCCAGCCATTTCTTCCTGTGTAAAAGTCATGCCACTTATTTTTGCTTTGCTCAATTTCATCTAAAAAAGAGGTATCACAAAACCTCCTTGGGCGCTTAACATTTGTGTCAAAACCATGGTTATTAATCAGAGCGAAAATGAGTGTCGTCATCTTGCAAAGCTTCTCAATAGTTTTATGGAAAATAATTCCAGTGGTGTTTTCTTCCCGTGGCAAGTGTGGGGATGTGTTTTATTATTCACCTCAGTATTCTGATGAGACAAGCCAATCTCTAGGCTCCAGCAAATGAGGCAATTGCCTGAGGCAGAGCCTGCCAGAGGGGCCTGAACGTCCTTGGCCACACTCTGTGCTCTCCCACGGCACAGGGCAGCC
Source organism: Leptocoma aspasia (assembly GCA_013399835.1). NCBI lineage: Eukaryota > Metazoa > Chordata > Aves > Passeriformes > Nectariniidae > Leptocoma > Leptocoma aspasia. The sequence continues at coordinate 97,115 of VXAX01003259.1, forward strand.
TTGGGAGGATTCAGGGACAATCTGCATTCCCCCACCACCCCTGGCACCAGGGATCTGCAGTGCCAGCTGCTGCTTTGTGCTGTGGGAGGCAGCAGCAGCCACCTCAGGTGCTGCTGGGCTGCTCTGGATCAGGACCTTACAGGAAATTCCTGCTGGTCCCACCAAGGTCCCAGCTGTGTTGTCCCCTGTGGTTCCTTTGGGATTTCTCCTGAGTATCTTTGTCCTACCCCTAAGGACCAAACACAGGATGCTGCTGCATCTCTCAGCTCAACAACTGCCTGCCTTAGGGGAGGGAGCTCTCCAGTGCTGAGCAGATCTTGGGAATTGTAAGAACATATTGTAACTTTCTCTGTATGTAAGTTTGTAGAAAAATTTTTTCATGGGAAAACATCTTTTTATTGGTTTTTTTTATTCTGTAGAAATTTTTATAAACAAAATTTCTGATGTGTGTTCAAAGACATTTAGATTTTTCTACTTGTCTCTTAATATAGGAGATGAGGGTTGTCTTTCTTTTTACTTATGAGGTGAAAAGTTGTTATCTCTGATTGTGTAAGCAATTCGAGCATTCCTTAGGTAGAACTAGAAACAAAAACTTCAGATACTCCAAACTAAACAGATAATAACCCAAATCCTTTATATTATAAAGTCACGTTAATAAATCATATTTAGCCTTCTAATATTATTATCAAAAATCCTCTGTCAATACACAAACCACAACAACAGGGAATAATCACCCCACTAAAGACGGGGTACCCTGGGGCTGTGACCTGTGGGACCCTGACCCCTGCGTGGGTGTGGACAGACAGAGGTAAAGACAAGGCAGAGGAGAGGAAGATGCATGGCAGAGTGTTCCTATTAACTGCTCCTGCTCCTCCTTGCTGCAAAAACTCTGCTTGGAGAGATGCTCCAGCAGCAGGGGACTGCACCAGAATGTGAATGGGGAATGTAGAATCTTTATGTTGCCCTTTGTAAATGGATTTCTGCCTTCTGGCTGTGGTTTACTGTCACTGGCGTGTTCTGCTCGTAAGCAGAAGGTTGTGCCTTCCAAGCAGTTGTCTAAAAATGGAAAATCTCTCATCTGGGTTTCAAAAGGGAGGACGTTGGCTGGCTTTGTGCAGACAGAACACATACAGAGGTAGATGGTGGCTTCGTGTAACGTGGTTATTTTTGGGTTTTGCTCTTAAACAAAGCAAGCAAAATTTGGAGCATATTTCAGCGTGGAGGTCAGAGAAATGTGTGCCTTGTCTAATGATAAGCAGAGGACATGTGGTTATACCATCCATCAGTCTATTGCCTAGAGCAAGAGATATCCAAGTTTGACATGTCTGTTTTGGGAGGGGGAGGGAGGAGCAGGGAGATAACAGACTTTTATTAAAATGCAGCAGCTGAAGTTGTTGGTTTCCTTTGTTTTGGTTTGTTAGGCTTTGGCTTTTTGTTTGTTGTTTTTTTCCCCCTCAAAATCACTTTTAATTATATTTACTGTATTCACTCTTTGTGGGTGCTACCCAAAAAGCTGATCACCTAAGACTACCCAACATATTAATTACCCAAAAAGGATGAACATATTAATTACCTAAAATATTAAAATAATGTGAACATTAAGAATGTTTGAACATTATTTTAAAAAATTATTCTGGCTTTAAGTTGAAGAGGATACTAAAAGCAAGAAGTTCCTGTTCAGTAACATTAAAAAAAATCCTAAAAGGTAAAATGCCTTTATTTGCACTCAAAGATATTTACAGTGCTCTCCTAGATTTGAACATGGGTCAGAATGTCAGTCCAGGTTGCTTGTGATTTTAAGTTGCTACTACTTTGTTGATGTCACAACCAAAAAAAATTTTCTTGATTGTGAACTCACAATATTCACGTTGTGTTGCTAATCCTAATGATAATAAGAATCATTGGGAGTTAAAAATATGGTTCATAGCTCTTAAACAGTATTATGCATTTCTAAAATATGTTATTTTTTAGCTTTATGATATTTTTCATGCAATCTGTTCATACAGATTTCTAATTCTTTTGAATCAGAAAAAGAGTACTGAACAGTGTTTTCTTTCTTTCATTTTTCTGCATTTTTATTTTCCTTCACAGAATATTCAGGAAAGTACTACATTGTGACATTTCTTTCAGATTTTGCCGCTTGCATCTCTTTTAAAGTGATCTTTTGACACCAAGAAAATTGCTTCTTGCCGGATTTTGCTTTCTCTTCAAAAAAAGAATTCCTTTAGAGTGGGCTTTTTGTTTCCACATCTAAATATCTTTGAATATTCCAAATCTCCTTGAATGCTCCTGATTTATTTTATGGAGTTTCAGCCTGCTTTGTGTTCCTTGTTTGAAAGCAAACTTGGAGGAAGCTTCAGCCAGGTTGGACACTGGGGCTTGGAGCCGCCTGGGACAGTGGAAGGTTCCCTGCCCATGGCAGGGTGGCACTGGATGATCTTCAGGGTCCCTCCCAACCAAACCATTCCATGACTGAAAATCTGCTGTGTTCATTTTTGTGGGAGGTTTGGTCAGAGATGGATGTCATTTGTTTTAAGAGGGATTTTATTATAAAATTGTTAGTATTGAATTTTAGCTGTAAAAGCATTTCTGAATCTAAGTGAAAACTTTCCTCTGAAGTTAAAACCTCCAGCACCAAAACATGTCTAGTTCAAGACAGATGCAGTTTTGAAAATCTTGTTGTTTAAAGATAACTCATTTTTTTACAGACAAAATTCATTTTCTGTCTGTGTCTTGGTAATAAAGGGCAAATATAAGTTTTTACTTCGCATTTAGTAGAATTTATTAAAACTGGTTCTGGCAATGACTGATTTTGTTGTTTACTAATAGGTAAAACAAGTCTCTGACTGGGCTTTTATAGCAGCTGCATGAATAATCAAATTTCTGTTCAGTTTGGTTCCACAGCCAAATAATATTCTTCTTTTTTTAACAATATGAATCAAAAGTGGCTTTGTCCAATTTTCCCCTGGTTGGGGTATAGAAAAGCTAGAACTATTCCTGTGAGTCTCACAGCACATTTATCACACTGAAGGAAAACCTTTGTTTGCACTATCAGCATATATTCAGCTAAAGCAATAAACTACCAGGGATTAGATTTGAACACAACTGATTGATTTTGGTATTTCACACTGAATGTCTTCCTGGGTATTATGCTCTTCAGAGCTGTACTTCTTTTGCTTCAGACCCATTTGGAAACCTAATGCTCTTTTGAACCCTCGATCTAATCAGGTTTCTCTGGCTCCTTCGGCAGATGTCTGTCTGTCTTTCTCCTTTTTTTCCCATTTTTTATAGAACTCATGGGACCATTCACACTTTTCCATTTGTATTGCAGTGAGCACCTTGTCCTGTGGGACCAGTTTCATAATTGTAAATATTATGGTCTCCTATATTGCAGATGTAAAAATTAAGATAAGCTAGGACCAGAGCTGGTCTGGTTTGTGTCTATTCACCACTTGCTACTGAGACAGGGATTTACAAAATCCCCCCAAAAGATAAGTAACTTAATTTCTGGCCTTTCAAAGCCTAATCACTGCAGTTTAAATGCAAATGTTATTATTTCTTCCATATTTAAATGAAAATTAGCATTTCAATAATAGGTGCTGCTTGGGAAGCTGGAGCTCACTCTTTTCTTTTTCTTTCTTTCTTTCTTTCTTTCTTTCTTTCTTTCTNTAAAGTTACAGAACTGAAATCTTGTAGAAAACAAATGTTGAAAGCATCCCAAAGCGTTAATGCTCTCTGTAGGTAATGAAGTCATAGGTTTGGTGATTCATATCTTGTGGAAGAAGAATGATTTTCATAAAATGATGTGTTTTAAAATACACGTTCTCATTTTTCCCCTCGTTCAGGTTTAAGCTGCTGAAAGTACAGCTTTGGCATTTCTCAGGATGTTAATAAAGTGTTAAAACTTGACACTGAATTAAATAGAATATAGGAGTGTGTGGAGTTGTTGGTAGGTGTTTTGGAGGACTTTTTAAAAAGATGTAAAGCATTTATATATGTGAAGATAAAACCACTCCAGCTAGCAAAAGGAAAAAAAAAAGTAGAAAACATGAAGAAAATCTTGCTGGAGTTACTGCCAGTCCCTTCTGAAATAATAGGATTTATGGCTGGTTCTTGCAAGCCATCTCTCTGACATGTAGGCATTAGTTGGGATTTTTTCTTCATTCAAAGGTGTGGTCTGGTGTGTGCTTCTTATCTGAAATTGTCTTATCTGTAATAATGCAGGGAATAATTTGTTAGTTGCATTCTAAATGAGGAAGTTTGAGCCAAATTCGTAGGAAAAGTAGCTCTAAATACTTCTCAGTTTTTGAAGAATCACTTTTTATGTTAATCTGCCTGGAGGATTTTCTTGAGACGGTAAAGACGAGCATCTTTCAAAACAAGCAAGGTGGAAATACTCCCTTAGGGGAACAAGAAATTCAGCTTGTTAGCCACAGGCTAATGAAATGCAGATCTAAATCTCCCAGTACCTGTCTTTTTCTAGGACCAGAAGTGCCTCAAAGAGATTATATAGATATTTACTATTTAAAATAATTTTCTGCCTAGAGAGGGATGGATTATGGAGCTAGGATGGGATGTAACATTTATACTGGTTACTGTGGAGAAATTGAGATTAAAGTTTTTGGACTATGGCCACTTGCCAAGTGGTTTTTCCTGAAATCCCTTGTATAGTGACAATATTTTTCTCTCCCACCTGAAAAAAAGGAAATGACAGCATCTCAAGCAATGGCAAAAACTGATAAATCAGCAGTAATGACATAATATACCCTGTGCGACCACTGTTTCAAAATTTTGGGTTTCCAAAAACCCTGTCCTATTTGCTACTGTTCCTGGCAAAGAAATGCGTGTTCTTTGTCCCCTAAGGTTTTGCAATCTCTCTGTTCTGTGATTTATTTGGTGTTTTTTTGCGATAGCCATGTAACAAGAAGTGCAGCTGCTGTAGACCTTTTATACAATATTTTAAACTCCCTACATTCCCAAAGGAATGTTAATTCTTTCCTTGGCTGCTGCTCCAGTTCTTCCATGTTATAGGATCTGTTGATCTGTCTTTTTTGATTTTTGCTTACATTTGTGCCTCTGCACATCTTGTAGAGACATCTCCTGGGAAACATCTTCTCTTTGTTCATGTTTTAGTCTTGAAATCAGTACTTGAACGTAGCTGTATTTTACAGATTGGTTATTTTGCTATAATTAAGCCTCATGAATATGAAGATTCATGTAGTATTCCCATGGTGTCCTAGGAAGTTAGGTTTAGCAGCATGATTTCATTTCATCTCTCTGTAACCCATCATCATGTCACTTTTGCTAAACTGAAATATCACATTGGTTCTTAGGAAATACAGAGGATGAACTCGCCAAATTTTGGTTTTATTTTTAAGCCTAAGTAGAGGGACTTTAATAATTCTTCTCTGGAGTGCTGAGACAAAAGTTTGCTGGGGGAGAGAGAGGGGGAGATCAGATCAATGAAAACCTTAAAATAATTGTATTTGAAAATTTATCACAATATTGACATTTAATAAAACCTCTAATAGTTGATAGTGTAGTTACTGAATAAAGCCATGAATCAAAAGTTTTGAGACTTGATTGTATTTTTAAGACTATCCTTGGTTTTCTGTGTGTTTGTTTTGGGGAAAGGCCCTAGAGGGCCTTTGAACTTGTTCCCACCTTGTTCTCTTTTTCTATTTTTGCCCTATTTGTTCTGTGGTTTTTTCTTTTTCTTTTTTTAAATATATTTTTTTTAAAGAGTAAAAGATTTTCTGGACAGGTACCACCTTTCATTTCATGAATTCACAGTGTGCAGTACAAAGGACACCAATCTCAGCTCTCTTTTAGGTGCCATACATATCCTAATAATAACAAGTTCAAAAGTATGCTTTTAAAAGTATTTCAACATTTTCTAAAAGGTTGAGTGTTTTTTTAGTTTATTTATTGCAGCAGAAGAATGATTAGAAATAAATCTAAGCAGAGTGGACCAAGTGCTTAAAGTGGAAGGAAGACATCTGAGTTCCAACACAAGTCTTGCTGGACCCTCATTGGTGATAAATCAAAATGAAAATCTTATATTTTGCTTTGTCACTTTGCTTCTGTAATTGTTTGCTTTGCAATTTACTCTCCTTGTTATGTATTAGTGATTATGAGAAGCTCTGACTTGAAAGTTAAAGCTTTGGTTCTTTGGAAAATTAACCTCACTCTATAGGTGGCTGAAACCTGGACCATGTATTAAGATTTTATATTTAACCTTTTATAAAGCAAATTACCTCTGTGACCAAAGGGTGGTTTTAGTTGTTTTACTGAGAATGGAATTCCTTCATTCAGGTCCTGGGACATTCTGCTTTTCCAGACAGACCTAGTGACTTCAAAATTTTACCTTCAGCAAGTGATTTTAACCATCCAAAGATATCTAGATTAAAAATAGGCAATCTTTTTTTCTTCCTCTTCAATAATATTTCTGACTCAAACCCTGCTATAATTAGTTAATAGATAATTATATATAGTTCTGCATAACTTGCTGATCACTTTCATAAGTTTCATCTCATTTATATTCAGGATGTAATTCTAGCTTTCAGCAAAGTGCAATTGCAGTGTACGATAGGGAGGTCTCGTGCTAATCAGATTTACTCATTCCCTCAAAATATAGTACAGAACATTAATTTCATGCTACTTCAAAATGTATTAGCCAAGTGGCAATCCCATTCTGAATCACAGAAAGGCTGATCAGGGAATAAAAAAGAAAAAGACCCTCACAAGAAAAGAAACCCATCCCCTCAAAAAACCCCTAAAACCTCAACAGATGCCAACACAATTTTCAGTTTTATGGAAAATAGGCCTTGTCTGAAAATTTGATCTTGATTTTTTTTTCCCTTTATTTTCTGAAGACTTGGAAAATATGTTAGAGAAGGAGTACTGTGATAATGGACTGTAACATTAAGTAATTGACTTACTGTCATGAAAGTAATTAAAAACATTTATCAGCATACAAAAACTACACAGAACTTTATTAAACAGAGTGTGAAAACAACCCCCAGGTCACACAGGATACCTCAGAAATTATGTGGTCTGTGGGTCTGTTCTTGGCTTAGTCAATATTTTTTCCTACCATCCAGAAGAAAACATGAAATGGTCCTTGTCAAATTGCTCAAGGGGCTGAATGTCAGGCTGTGACGAAATCTTGCCCTGAGAGGGTGGCACTTGATCACACAGGACAGGCTGGGCACAAGAATTACCCTAAAAAAAGGAGATATTATTAGCTCCTAAACAGAAACATTAGCTCCAAATTAGGTTTGTGTCACAATATCCCCTCCCCTTTGGGAACAACCATAAGGTTCAAGCAGAGAGGCCAGAACTCAGGTGTCCATTTCCTGTTCCATGTCCTAGGATAGCCCAGGGACCAGAAGGGAGGGAGGATTTGCATTTTGGGCATCCCACCTTGAAGGGGAAGGGAGCACCCAGGAGTTGTAAATGCTCTTGGTTGAAAGGAACAACAAAAGTCAGAGGGTCTGCAAAAGAAACGGAGTTTTATGGCTGAATTACACACTTGGCATGGAAATCATTGTATTGGTCCCTGATCTCTTGGTATAAGCACACAGATTTAGGTAAAGGGAAAAGACAGAGAAAAATATGAATTCTAGAGTAGGAGAGAAAGAAAGAGAGAAAAAGAGGCCAGCAGTGTTAATCCAGTGTCCAGATTTAGGTAAAGGGAAAAGCGAGAGAAAAATATGAATTATAGAGAGGGAGATAGAGAGAGAAAAGGCTCACCAGTGTTAATCCAGTGTCCAGGTTTGGGTAAAGGGAAAAGTGAGAGAAAAATATGAATTATATAGAGGGAGACAGAGAAAGAAAAGGCTCACCAGTGTTAATCCAGTGTCCAGGGTCTTGGGATGCACATGCTCCCAGGCTTTGTGGCATTTGACACATAAGTTGTTGCTGCCTTGGAGATAAAGTTCTTGTTTTCCATGCCAATTAGTTCTCATGCATGCTCTTCCAGACCTTTCTAGAAATGGGTTGGAGCCCTCTGGGGGTCTTTGGTGGTCTTGACCCCCCCTCAAAGTCCATACCCACTTCTGGACCTGCTCTTGCACTGTGCTGTGTTGTGCTGATCTCCAGGAGCCAAAACAAGGACGTTTGTCACAGAAAAGTGCTACCCTAGCTCTGGATGGCCCCTTCTCCAGCCACATCCTGCTCTTTCCCACTGAGTGTTCTCACCAAGAATCCTGCTAGGAGCCATGGACGGAATGGGGTCTCCCTTGGAATGTGCTCTGGGATCGTGTGGGTGCAGCCTGCCCTGCACTGCTGTGCTGAGACCATTGAACTGCCATAGGATTAAGTGAATATTAAGTAGATTTGAGGAGATCATAAAATTTTGCTTTTAGCTTTGGTAAAACATGCAGCTGAACTCTGTATTCCAGATGAGGAAGTGCTGGAGGAAGTCTAGAAAATGGTCTGGGTTCTGGAAAATTTATCCCAAAGCGAAGACTGTAGGAGTTTACTCTCCAGCTTATTACTGAACATCTAGGCAGAAATTATTTATTCCCAGCTGACATGGCTGGAAGGACTGTGGTGATACAGCTGGAGCTCGTTACCATGACAGGAGGAATAAATACAAGGTTTTCACAATGAAAACAATCCTTTAACAATTAGTGTTCACCTCAAGGTGCAGTGACTTGCAGAAAGATGTGCTGCAGCACAGCCAGAAGTGCTCAGCTTCGATCACTGGAGATGATGAGCTGTGGTGACACAGATGATTATTTCTCTTCTTCAGAGCTGCTTCTCCCTTTAAAAGCAAATGAAGAAGAATCCCGGAGTTGTGTGTGCGCTGTCCAGGGTACTGACACGGGAGGCTTCTTCTGTCACTAAAAAAAGGAAATGCTGTTCAAGAACTTTAAATATGTCAGCTTAATACAGGAAAAGTACATTGAAAATGGAATTAGTGATATCTGTGTCCCCCTCCAACACATTAACATATTTGCTTCTGGGAATGTTTTGTTCGTAGTGGGATATCCCCACCCTTCCAGTCCCCTTTCCACCTTTCTCCAAGGGTTGAAGTATTTAATTCTGTGTAACCATTTGTCTGTTCATTGGCCAGGCATGGAAAAATTTTGCATAAATTGTGCAAGAAATTTAATTTCAAAATAATAACTCTGCCCTAGAGTGACCAGCTTCTCAAGGGCTACTTTTGATATATTATCCATGCCAGCTGCAAAAAAAAGCTTTGTAGAGATGAGATCATCCAATGTGTCATTTCATAATAAAAACAGTTCTTTTTGTGATGTGCACCAGTGTTCTGGAGGGGTGGGGCTGAGACTCTTCCCCTCATTCTTCTTCGCTGATGGTAAATTCTAAACTGGATTTCAGAAGTGCTGCCTGCTTCTGAAATATCATTTTCAGACAGAGATTCTTGCATGCAAGCTTGATTTCAGGATTAACTCTTCAGCACGTGTTGTTCCATCCTGCAGCTAATTTGCCCTGTCTTTGGAAAATAACAATTTTGTTATTTTCAGAGATATTTGTAAAAAAAATGTTCTATTGCTGAGTTGTGACCAAACATGTTCCACACTGCTCATATTTTCCTTTTCACTTTGTTATTTCTTTTTGGCTTGGGAAGTCACAACATCTGAGAGCCCAGAGAATGTCATGCTCTGTACATGTGTCAGGCTTGATTGTAATTCCATGCTTCATTCTTGACTTTTCTTTACCCTGAGGACAGACAGGCAGAAAGACCATATTTAATATCACAATTAACTCTCATAAAGCAATCATGCTGGAAAAAAAAAAAAAAAAACAACCAGGCAATTGTTGGTGGCAACATTGCAAAAATAAACTGCCCTGCTCTCTGAAAAGTGTGTGAAGGAAACTGCAGGAATTGCTCAGGCCATCTTTTTGCACTGAAGTACATAATAATGCAATTTAGTTCAATCTTGTCAGCTTGAGGAGGTATTAAAGAAATCATGCACTGTTTGATGGCCCAGGGACCGATGGAACAAGTGACAATCACTTTTTGCTCAATGCACATCAGGGAGTGCCCAGAAACCTCTGGAAAATAGAAATACAGAGGTATCAGTGCATTGTGGAGCTGAAGGGACGGGTGGCATCATTGGGGTCTAAAGTAGAACAAGGCCTATGAAAAAAAATGAAAGTGAAAGTGATTAAAAATAACCCCAAAACAATGGGGTTTTTTTGATCAACAGCATGAGAACACCATGCACTGACCTGAGTTTGATCTAACTGGCTTGGACAGTCAGTATTTGTGGATGCAATTTGGAATAGCAGCAAAATTAATAAATAGACTGAGTTCATAGCTGCTGAACTTTTGAACCTGTAGTTTAATGGAGATATTTTGCATGTGTCACAGGTGGTTACTGGTTTATTTTTGTGATTTTTGTTTTGTTTTGTTGCTGCTGTGTGGTTGGGTTTTTTGGGTGGTGATTTAAAGAATGCAGAAATTTTACCTGAAAGAATAAGGAATGAAACATGATTGTTGCAAATTGCAGCTCTATAATTTTGATAGAATTATTTTGAGGAATTTTGTTTTTCCAGCTAGCCATTTAGTCCAGTGACGTAATTTAGGTCCAGAACTTTACACATTTCCTGGTATTTATTAAATTCAGCATGCAAAAAGTGTACTGAGATCTATTACAAGACTTGGTATGTGAAAGCGACACTTTGTGTCACCTCATGTACGTAAATTATGTTATTTTCCTTCTTTCTTGGACAGAAAGGGGCAAAGTTTAGTCATATAGACCTAAATCCATCCATCAAAATGAAAGAGTTGGATAAGCAGGCTTGATATAGCATGGAGACAGCTTAGCTCTTCTAAAAATAAAATTTAGGCTGTGATGGGGGAATAGATCACAAACCAAAAGCAGATCTTATTCTTGTGGAATTTTCCAATGTATTTGAAATCTATTTGGATGGGACTAGAGAGCTTTTGCAGACATTTTGCAGCACCTCTGCTCAGGCAGCAAAAAGCAGTTTTCCTTTCAGTTCCTCCCCAAGCACACCTCCAGTGTGACACGTCCCCAACACATTGCCACGGAGTTTGAAACTGAACAGCTCCTGTGATCTGGTTACAACCCCAACAAATCTCTGCAGTGCACTAAAGAACATCTTGTACTGCTCAGTGTTAGGAATGCATAATGAACTCTCGAAAACCTGAAAGGGCTGCACAGTCTCTAAACAAAATGGATCCTCATTCAGTTTATATTCACTGTGCCAAACCTTTCTGTCATTGCATTGCCAATTAAAAACATGAGGTCACTGTGACATGAGCTTTGCATTTGCTTGTGGACCTGAATTTAAACTCCTGCCCTTGAACTGCCTGCAGATATTCTCATGTGAAGAGTTTAAATACAAGTATGAAGTCTAAGATGGAAGTTCTTGTGTGCTGAAGGGGATTCAGTAGCATTGAATTGATAGTTTTAGATGAAAATTCTCCTGTTCTTCAGATGGCACCACTGAAATCATCACTCCATCTGATGTCTCATGACATTCTTGGTAAGATATAACCTTGGTGAGGTCTGATGGTGCTGAGGGTGGTGACAACAGCTCATGGGCCACTGAAATTTGGGGTAGTTGCCTGTGGCTCTCATCTGCCACTGTCAGGGGACTACCACAGAGGAGATTTTAAGATGGAAAGGGAGGAAAGAGGATGTTAAGGAAGAACAGGGAGGTGTAACAGGGAGGTGGGAGGAAGGATCCTGTGACTGCTTTGGAGTGCGCAATGGGAAGGGGATAAAGTGCATGAGGTGAAGAATAGGAATTCAAATGCTTGGGAAGAAATATCAAGATGCAGACAGAGCAGACTCAGATAAAATGTTGGAAGTTCTTGTAAGGGTCATGGCTTGGGTGTCCCTGTATTTACATATGTAGTACTAGGTCCTTTCTATTTCACCTTTTCCTATGTCTGGGATAATGGGATCAAAAATAATTGTGCCTGATGGGATTTTAATCTGAACAGGCTTTTTGTGAGCAGCTTAACAGATCTCCTATTTGTACTTTGGTATTTCTGGGAAGTCAACCAGATTCACTCTTGCTGACAAATACTTACATAAATTCACCCATAAATCCACAACACTCTTATTTTCTGACATCAGTTCAGTCAGTGTGTGTTATTTACCTGATAGTCAGCCCTTTTTTTTTTCTTTCACTTAACCTTGTCTGTCTTGCTCAACTCTTCCCATATGAAATATATTTGAAAGCTGATTTATTCTGTACTGGATAGGGAGTACAAGGAGGCTCCTATTCTATGCATCATCCAGATTCTTTTTATTAAATCAGCCACATACACCAATAATCAAAAGAAAGACAATTTTCCAATTCTGTGGGCTGCTCAGCTGAGTCCTCAACTATATAATCCAGTCTCTGTGTTCAATTTCCCAAGCACTCATTGCCTTTGAAGCTCACAATCCTTTCCCAGCTTTGCATCTTTATCTGATGTCAACCTTCCTACTTATCCACAGCCCTGTGTAAAATATGGAAGACACTTTGCCCATTCAAATGGACTTTGTTTAGCTTGTCTGTCTCAGTGTTCCTTTAGCCTCGTATTTGTATTTACCCAGACAGGGTATATATTTACCAGGTAAGTCATCGTTTCCAAATGATAGATAGGGAACATTGTGAGTAATTTAGAAATACCAGATAATTAGCTTCTGTGTAGGTTTGCTGAATCAAGAATAACCCCTTGCTTTGGTTTTTCTGTTAGGGCCTGAAAAAGGTGTGATACCTCACTGGCTTGATCTGCTTTAGATATGGTCTGTGCTTTCAAATTTAGTTACAGTATTTTTTTTTTTTTTAGTTGCAACCTTACTAATTCAATTGTGAGCAACTTCACCCATGTAGAATCATCTTTGCTCTTTCACCCCTTGCCCCCCAGATTGACTCATCTGTGACAGCTGATGACTTTTGGCAATAAAGCTGTGAAGCCACCAACAAAAAATGTGGTTATGAACATTTCTAAAGCATCCCTGTATAAAGACTATGAAATCAGAGGTTTTAAATCTCAGTTTGAGCACGACTCTGACCTTGCCTTCCAACTCTTCTGCACAGAAAGTGTGACTGAAATTCTGTTTGTGCTTGCCAGGGAAAGTATTTGTTCAGCCACAATTACTGTTTTAATCTTGAAAAGCAAACGAGCTAAATATATATCTATATATCTATGTATCTATATATCTATATATCTATATATCTGTATAGAAATCTTCACAAAAATCTCCATGAAAAAGCTTCTGATGATAATTTTGGGTTTTTTTCTGAGGCAGGGCTCATAATTCAGTCTTGATAGGCAGCAAATGAATCAGCAAAAACCTTTATTGACTCTTCCTGGAATAGATGCTGCCTCTGTGACAAAAGGCCTTGGTTTATTTAATCAGGCTGGAAAGTTCACTCCTCAGGTTGCTTTTTGGGCTCCAGGGCAGAAGTGGGGTGTTGTTTTTCTTTATCTAAGAACACTTCTGCTCATAATCCCACAAAAACAATGACCTTCAATGCTCAGCTCTGTTTCTTAGCAGTGTAATGCTGATCGCAGGGAGAATGTACCAAGAGTCATCCCCGGGTTCAGATCAGCTCAAAACTGAGTTCAGCTCCTGAATTTTCCACTGGTCCTCTCTCTGACCTTTAGGAAAGGAGTTAAATAAAGGGGACACAAGTGCGTTTGTGACCTCCAGCTGTTCTGAAAACCTTGCTGAGTGCCAGCCTCTATCTCTCAGTTCCAAGGTAGGAGGATGTTTCTGAAACTGTTGGCCCACCACCCTGCAGCTGATTTCTCCTTGGGGTCTCTGCCTGCTCCTGTCAGGAATGTTCTAGCTACTAATAAGTGGAATGAAAAATGCCTCTGTTCTACATTTTTTCCTGTGTCTAAATATTTCTTTTACTTTTCTCACAGCAGCCAGGGGAAGTAAAATGCTCTTGTGTGTGACAGTGGGCCGGTTCATAATGAAGCAAGTTTTTCAAAATAGCTTAGATGTTCACATTTTTTTTCCCCCAGAGAATGGCATGTTAAAATGCTACTAGCTGGCTGAAAAGTGTAAGTAGTGTATTTGTCAGAAATTTCTGCAGGAACCTGACAGAACAATGGTGCAAAATGAGACACAGTACAATTAGTAACATCAATAACTTTATATTCACTGTTCTGGTGGTGTCTGGTTTAGAGCAGCTGTTACAAGAGTCACTTGGCAAGGCAGCATCTGTTCAGTTTAACATTCACCTTCATCCAGTCACTTACTGGTAAAATTATAGCTTTTCTTTAGTAATTTTTCCTGCTCTCAATTCTTTTTGTGTGGCACCTATTAGTATAACGTGTGCCTTTTTCAAAATTTACCCATGGAGAATTTTTGCAGGCCATAAAAGCAAACACATTCACTGCTGTCTTCATCACTGTTTAGCACCTCTTTGTTCCTCACCATTACCAAGGCTCTAGGTGGAAGAAAAAAATGGGGGAAAAACATTAAAAAAAGGTCAAGGGAAGCAAATAGGTTAATACTTTATGAAGGAAAGCCTATTAAGTGGTTATACTTGGTGAAAATTTGTTTTCCATTTGTCAGCTCTATCAGAGACTTTTCTCATATTGAAAAAACTGGAGTTAAAAGGCAGCTTTCCTTTGCTAAACTTTCCTCTACCTCAGCAGTGACACAGTCCCTCTAAAACTTATTTTTTGAGGGGTTTGTTTTTCTCCTTGGCTTCACTTCACACTGTGCATTTCTAAATGTGAATTTTCTAGAGAAGCTGTAGAATGAGCTGGCAAAGATTTTCATTTTTTTCCTCTTGTTAATAAAAATGGGAGCCCACTGATGGAACTGTGCTGAGAAACTGGCCTGGGGTGAGTAGGACTGGTCAGGCAGCAAGTGGCTGTGAGGAAGTAGAAATATCCTCTCATACCCTCTCTAGAGCTCCAGGGATGCCCTGCAGTGGTCAGTGCTCAAGAGAAAGGATGATGGCAACAGGCCAACCCCAGGATTTCTGTGTGTAGTGTAAGACAAATTATCTGTGAAGGCATGAGGGGAAGGAAGTGATTTCAGCTCAGTAGGGCAGGTATGTGACTTTTCTTTCTTAGTCTGGAGTTGGAAGCAAGTTATAAAAGTCCTCTGACTTCGGTGGGGCCATAATTTCATCCTACTTTTGTTAGTTAAACACTGCTATTGATTCACAATGAGGTCATTTGCACTTGAACCCTGGGCTAATTGAACTCTGTGCTAATAGTTTGCCCTTCACTCAGCTGAAAGGAGTTGGCTTCCTTGAGTGGAAAAAACCCAAAAGATAAAAGATATATTTATCCAGAGAAGCTGTGGCTGCCCCATGCCTGGAAGTGTTCAAGGCCAGGTTGCACAGGGCTTGGGGCAACCTGGGACAGTGGAAGCTGTCCCTGCCCATGGCAGGGATGACAATGGATGAGTTTTAATGTCCTTTTCAACCCAAATCATTCCATGATTCTATGATTTATCCATCTGGAGTGACAAATAGGATTCAGCTCAGCGGTCTTTCCACTTCAGCTTCTAGCAGTGTTCCTGATATTACCTACTTTTTAAAAATACAGCAGAAGTATTTAGATGTATTAGTGCAAGACTTGCTGCAGACCCGTGCAGCACAATCTGAGTCTAAAGCTGTTGAAGCCCTTTACAAACCAGCTTCTAAAATGTGTGTTGCAATGTTCAGGGTTAAGGCAGTTATTTGTGATTGCCAACAAAATATTTTAAAGTTAAGATTATCAGTAATGAGCTTCTTTTGTCTGTAAAACAAAACTGAAAGTCTTGTAGCACTTTCAGTTATGCTCTGGTTCTGAAGTAAGGAGCCTTCTTTAATCCCTCTGCATAACATGGGAGAAACAAATACAACAGAATGACATTTTCCTCAACCACCAAGGCATTCCAAAGCCTTATCCAGATCTCCAAGGAATTTATGAATTTCTTCAAAAAGGCTTGCTAGTCTTTTATATTGATGAAAATTAAGTGTTGATTTGGGTTCCAGGAGGCCATTAAAGTGCAACCTCCCTGCCATGGCCAGGGCCATCTTTCACTAGACCAAGTTTCTCCAAGCCCCATCCAACTTGGTTTTGAACACTCCCAGGTGTGTTCAAACTTCCAGGTGTGTTCAAAAAAATGGGACAGCCACAGCTTCTCTGGATAATCTCTTTCAGTGTCTCACCACTCTTATAGTAAAAAAAAAAAAATTCTTCTTTATGTCCACTCTAGATCTACCCTCTCTCAGTTTTAAATCATTGCTCCTTGCTCTCTACAGGTCCTGGTAGAAAGTCCCCATGTTTTCTATAAACCTCCTGCACCTCGCAGACTTAGAAGCAATAATGTTTCCCCACAGCCTTCTCTTCTATAGGCTGAGCCACCCCAACTATCTCTGCCTTTCTTCACAGGAAAGGTGCTCCAACATTCTGACCATTTTTGTGGATCCCCTCTGGACCCAACCAACAGGTTCATGCTGTTCGTGTTCTGGGGACCTCAGACCTGGATACAGACTGAAGTGGAAGGTGAAAATAATCTCTCTTCACCTGAAAGCCACACTGCTTTTCATGTAGCCCAGAATACAACTGGCTTTCTGGGCTGGAAGAGCACATTGCTGACTCATGTCTGATTTTTCATCCCCAGGTCATGTAAAGAGGATGAAACTAAGCAAACCTCACCAACCAGATGTATCTTAGCACCCAGAGAAATGCTGAGGAAAAGTTGAGCTTCTCTATGTACCAAAACATTTTGAATAATCCCCTTTGTTTATAAAATAGCCAAGTAACTGTGGGATGATTTCCTTCTTGTTCACTTCATTTTAATTTTGAGAGGAAAACCCTTAGGACAGAGTCCTCATGAATAGTGGTTAATAAAGTTGACAAAGCACATTGATAAAACAACCCATTAATGGAGTTGCCTTGGATCGATGTTTGAAAGAAGTTGGCTGTGAAATTACATTGCTTGTCTGCCTCTTTAATACCTGGAGAAGTTATTTCACTCAAAGCTGAGTCAGAAGTGGGAAAGGGAATATATGCTTTAATATTGGAGCAACAATTAGTTTAGTTTGCTCAGCAAAGAAGTTGGTGTTCTAGCACAGTCAGCAAGAACCAGTTCATAAATACCTGCTCTGAGCCCATGTGGGTTTTGCTTGGAAGAGTGAAGGGAAATTTAATTTTGTTGTGCTTCTGCTGAAGTAAACCTGTTTTGTAAGTGCTAATTCATCCATGACCTCTTGTTTTCTCTGGGCCTGCTTTTCTGCCTAACAAACTCCTCTTCATTCAGGCTTTCATCCTGTTTAAAGCACTTTTCCACATGTTTGTGGTTTAAGTAAGCTTAACTTAAGATAAGTTAAGCAAACATTTTGAAAGTTTAGGAAGAATTTCTGAATGGAAAGGGTTGTTAAGCATTGGCAGGGGCTGCCCAGGGAGGTTTGGAGTGCCCATCCCTGGAGGGGTCCAAGGAAGGCCTGGAGGTGACACTCAGAGCTCTGGGTTGGGGACAAGGTGGGGACTGAGCACAGCTGGTACTCGATGGGCTGGCAGGGCTTTGCCAATATTAATGATTCTTTGATTCTGTTTGCCAGGGAACAATTTTGAGTTCTCAAAAGTTGTTTAACTTTTCACACTGTTTGTGATGGTGCAGCTGTAAACTGTGACTGGAACTTCTATAATAAGTGTAATTGAGGGGTTTTTCACTTTTTTTTAAGCTGAAATACATTGGACATTTTTAAAATTCTTGCTAGGGAAAGAGAGAGAGTCTGATTATTTCTCAAGAGTTCGTGTATCAGCTAGGTTCAATCTGCTTGCACATTTATTTATCTATTTATTTATTTATTTTCTGTCCAGTGTGATTCTTTGAGTGGAGTTGTAGATGGAATGGAATTAAAAGAAATTCATTTTAGGCACCTTTTTTTCTTTCAAAACAAACATAAAATGATTTCCACAAAGCTATTCTGTGCCACTTGGTGGATTGCAACACCAGAACGTAAATTTCATTTATTCTTATGCAACCCAGATGCAAGAACTGAGCAGCCCAAATCTCATGCAACTCAAAACAAAATCTGTACTCCAGAATAAAATTTCAACTTTGTTATATGACCCAGTGCTATTGCTGTAAAATCCTTTACCAAAACTTACTGTTGCCATATATATATGTGTGTGTATATATATATATACATATATGTGTGTGTGTGTATATATATATATGTAAAATATCATCCTGCTTGTACTATCTTTAAAATAAAAAAATCTCTAGTCAGAACAGGTCACTTCTTATGGATCTAATATTCACATTTATCCTCCAGGGCATAAGTGGGATATTCTAAAACTTGCTCTGAAAGCCATTTAGGAATACTATTCAAATGTTATATAACATGTAATTAATAATGCAGGCTCCTGTGGAGACCCTGATGAAGCACAGTTCTGATGCTCTGAGAATAATTTACAAAACTGCTACATATTGGTGCAGAATAGAAATTAGAGAGTTATGATCTATTAAAAAAATTAGGTGAGAGGTGGCTTTGGGTTCTGCCAGGTAAGAAAAATTTGTCATACTTATTTCAGGTTTATTGAATGCTATGTACAGCACTCAATTATTACAGCACATTTATAAAAGTTGTTATTTTTCTTTAACTCTCCCTGTGTAGATCAAATTAAGAGTGTCCAAAATCTGTGCTTCTGCTTGGTGTCCTGGTGCAAAACCTTAATTACACGGGAAAAAAAAAAAGGTTCAAGCAAATGTCACAGGACAGTTCTTTTTTTCCCCTCTGTGGAATGTATCAGTGTTATCAAAGTACCTTTGTACTGATAAAGTGCAACAAAGAAATGGAGCCCAGCTATGGATGTGCAGATGCTTGAGTTTGCCATCCTTTAGTGCCAAGGTTAAGGCCCAGCTTTGAAATTTTCCACACTTATATGCACATTAATCATCTAACTAGGAAAATCCTTAGGAGCCAAAGATGGAGAGTGCCAGGTGTAATTAAGTATGGGTAATTAAATATCATTAACAGCACAGCTTTACAATGAGACAGAAATTCTCTTTCTTCTGCCACCATGAGGAAAGTGCTGTTTTCCAAATTTTAGTGAAAATGAGAAATGTGAAACTGACAATGGTTTTATTTTATTTCTTTTAGAGCACAGCTAAAGGGAAGTTATGATTTATTCTGAATTGTGAGTTATTATGAATTTAAGATACAAAAAGAGAGTGCCCTGACCTTGGTGCTATACCTCGTGGTTGCCAGGAGTGTGCTCCCAAGTGTTCAGGGAGTGAACGTTATTGAAAGGACAATTTCCAGCTGCTGTTTGCTGGGCAGAAGCTTGACCTGGTGTAGTGTCTCAGCTCTGTTGGATCACGTTTGTTCCAACTCTAGAAATAATAAAAACCAGCTGGTTTCCAGTTCCCCACCTACTTGAAATTGCCTTCCATCATAAGGCTGGATAAATATAGCCTAGACAAAGGCTGGACATGAGCTGGCAATGAGTGTTAGCAGCCCAGAAAGCCAACTGTGTCCTGGGCTCATCCCGCACTGGGGGCAACAGGAAAGGGGGAAACTCTGTCCCTGTGCCCTGCTCAGGTGTGACCCCACCTGCAGAGCTGCCCCAGCCCTGGGCCCAGCACAGGGAGGAGCTGGAGCTGCTGGAGAGAGCCCAGAGGAGGCACCAGGATGAGCAGAGGGATGGAGCAGCTCTGCTGGGAGGAAAGGCTGGGAGAGCTGGGATGGTTCACCTGGAGAGGAGAAGCTTTGGGGTGAGCTCAGTGTGGCCTTGCAGGGCCTGAAGGAGCCCCAGGAACCATGGAGAGAGACAATTTCCAAGGGCTGCAGGGCCAGGAGCCAGGGAATGGCTCCCAGTGCCAGAGGGCAGGGCTGGATGGGATCTTGGGAATTAGGAATTGTTCCCTGGCAGGGTGGGCAGGGGCTGGGATGGAATTCCCAGAGCAGCTGTGGCTGCCCCTGGATCCCTGGAAGTGTTCAAGACCAGGTGGAGTGAAACTTGGAGCACCCTGGGATAGTGGAAGCTGTCCCTGACCATGGCAGGGAGTTTGGGATCAGGTGATCTGTAAGCTCCCTTCCAATCCAGGCCATTCCATTTTTCTTTTCTTTCTATGATTCTATCATTGATGTTACACCTTTTTTCTTTCAGAAATTTCCACAACAGCCTCATAAGTAAGAATTTTGCCTCATGCACCAAAGCACCAATGGAAGGCAGTGAATATTTTGCTACATCATTTGAAGTCCTCTGTTATTGCAGTCTTTGCTCTTTCAGCCATTTTTCCTGCTTTCCATTTCTTTGCCATTACTATTTTGTTGCTTTCTACTGCTGCAACAGTCAAAGACTCTGTCTTGCTCCTGTAGTGATGGTGTTTTTCCCCCCCCATCATCTCTACCTCTAGGGTCTGTAGAGCCTCTGTTTGGTCTTCCAGCTGGCAGTGTAGAAGGAGCCTCCACTGCTCGTTATTCTGGAGAAAACTTGAAGCTATAACTAAAGGGCACTCAGAAAAGTCTTAAAATTAATATGCATTCAACGACATTTTTTTTATTTGCAAGGAAACCTATTTCAGAGCTACTGTATGTTTCAGGCCTTGAAAAAGGTGCTTCATGTGATGCCTTGTGCTGTAGAGTTCATCCATGTTCAACTGTGGCATCAGAGAGAACATTTATTTGGTGTTGCTGAGAAAACCATTGGCTGTGAATTGTGAAAGGAGAGGTGGATACAGTGCCTGGCAGCTTTGTTCCAGGCAAAAGGGCTGGCAGTGGGAAAACTTTCCCAGTCATAAGGTTGTCCATTCCAACCTGACTAATACAAGATTTATGAGTCATGCCAAAATTTCAGTGCCCTAAAAGTGCTACATAAAGCCAGGAAACTTTTCCAAGGCATTATAAATGGGAGATTATCCGCTGCTGCCTCATGTGAAGTTTGCAGCCAGATTTCATAAAAGGGCTGGTTTGGATTTTCCTAGGGCCTCATTAGCATTGTTATTCCTGTAAGTGGTATTAGGTTATGTGTGTCAGTGAATTTAAATCAATTTATTGGTGATGCACCCCATCCCCAACATTCAGATCCCATTATATTGCAGGAAAATTAATAATCCTTTTTTTTCCTCAGGTTTGTGGCTTTGACCCTTTATCTTTAAAACACCTAAATGTTAAAGAAGGCAGAGATGGTTAGGAGGTTGATGAATAAAATTGTGCTGGAAATATTTGAAGAAAAGCAGAGGAAATCTTCACATAGTGATTGTTTGGGCCTTGTCCTTCAGACCTTACACAATTACTGAATGGATTCCTGAGGCAAAGCAGGCTTGATCCACCTCCCACCCCCCACACCTTGTCACAAGATCTGTTTAGTCTGTAATGTCAGAAGGATGTATTGATAGGAACATTCATTTGCTTTTTTCCCTCTTCTATCTATAAAAAATGTCAGTGATACCCAGGGCTCTGGTGCAGGGCAGGCAGGGACTGTGCAGGGGCCTCAGTGATGCTGGAACTGAGGAAGGAACAAGCTCTGCCTGCACACTTTGGTGTGTTTTTCTCTATGTGTTTCAGGTAGGGGCTTAGAAAAACCTTGTCATGAACAGAATTAAAACAGGAAGTCTTTATCCCTGGTTTAAAGCTTAGAAATTATTTAGAAATCTCTCCAAGTTCCTGGTTTCTTTGGAAACTTTGGATACTTGGCTCTGCACCTCAGTCTAACCACAGGTGACAGCCACCTACTCCCTTCCCTCAAATCGTCCCCAAAGATTGGGAATAAGGCACAGTTTGTGCAACATCAAGGCTCAGAAATCCAGAATTAGGTAGGAAGGGATAAGGAAGTAAACTCCAGCAAGGTGGAAAAATGAAAGTCCTGCCTCCAGCCTCTTGTGTTTTCCTGCTTACCTGTGGTAAGGGCACTGATTGCTCCCTGCAGCTCCTGCCCTGTGGGCTGGGATCTGGCTCAGATGCCTCTTTTGCCTAAAGCCTTGTAGCTACAATAAATATAAACCAATTTATGCAATAGCTTGGCAATATGGAGCAGTGCCCACCAGGGAAGCTGCCTGTGACCCCAGCAGTGTTTTATCAGCCATTCTGGAGAGGATGATCTTTCCTGCACTGCCTTACTCCTTTTTCTTACCAAGATCCATAAGGTGCAGCCTGATTTTAATGAAGTTTTAAACAGAGAGCATGTTCATCTTGGAGAAAATGGGGGAAGAAATGGCTGTATCACTTTAAGGATGCAAAAATGAAAAGGCTGTTCATTTCTTTCGTATTTTTCCTAGCCTGTAATTATTCCTAATCAAACTACAACAAACAGTAAACACTAAAAATGAAATAAACGCAGTGACAGTTTGCCAATAACGAGCAGAAAATGTTCCATCTGTCTAGCAGTGAGTAAAATGTGTGTAATTACTGCTCATTTTTCTTCTAATTGCTGAGTTATTAGTTTAAAGCTTACGCACAACTGGTGAACAGTGCCGACTACCCATTCTCTAATTACAGCCCCTGCTTTGCTGTGCTTGAAATCAAGAAAAGCAAAAAGCAGGAAATTTGCATTTTAAAAGAGTTGTCTGAATTAACCCTTCTGGTAAGAGCATCATTTCAGTTTTGGTGTCACAGGTCAGAGCCTTGGCTGACAGAATCAGTGTCTACTTCTATCAGCTGCAGATTCATGTCTCAGTGGGATTATCATCTCTTTTTTCCCCCCTTATTTTTTCCGAGCCTACATTATAATTTCTGATTTAAAGAAGGTTAATGAATGCTCTGAAGTGGATGGTAGGTCCAAGGAAGTAATTCCTGTGAGGAAGCAAAGGTTCTGACAGCCATGAGTTATTAAGACTTGCTTCACTTTGTGCTCCTTCTTCTTTATCAGATTATCTCCAGGTGGGGCAGATGAGGGTCTGTCTGTGCTTCTGCCTGCTCTTTAGCACTGAGAGAGCTGGGGCACCTTTCTCTGTCCTCCTCAGGCTCTCTTAGAGCCAGACTGTGCCTGAGGTGACAGAGAGGTGGTTGCACATCACGTGTGCAATCTCTGTTGGGTGTCAGAATCCATCCCTTCACAGGGGCTTTGGGGTCATCAGAAAATCAATGGTTTGTGTTGGAAGGGACCTGAAAGATCGTCTGATTCCAAACCCACAGCCATGGGCAGGGACAATTTCCACTGTCCCAGGCTGCTCCAANAATAACGAGCAGAAAATGTTCCATCTGTCTAGCAGTGAGTAAAATGTGTGTAATTACTGCTCATTTTTCTTCTAATTGCTGAGTTATTAGTTTAAAGCTTACGCACAACTGGTGAACAGTGCCGACTACCCATTCTCTAATTACAGCCCCTGCTTTGCTGTGCTTGAAATCAAGAAAAGCAAAAAGCAGGAAATTTGCATTTTAAAAGAGTTGTCTGAATTAACCCTTCTGGTAAGAGCATCATTTCAGTTTTGGTGTCACAGGTCAGAGCCTTGGCTGACAGAATCAGTGTCTACTTCTATCAGCTGCAGATTCATGTCTCAGTGGGATTATCATCTCTTTTTTCCCGCCTTATTTTTTCCGAGCCTACATTATAATTTCTGATTTAAAGAAGGTTAATGAATGCTCTGAAGTGGATGGTAGGTCCAAGGAAGTAATTCCTGTGAGGAAGCAAAGGTTCTGACAGCCATGAGTTATTAAGACTTGCTTCACTTTGTGCTCCTTCTTCTTTATCAGATTATCTCCAGGTGGGGCAGATGAGGGTCTGTCTGTGCTTCTGCCTGCTCTTTAGCACTGAGAGAGCTGGGGCACCTTTCTCTGTCCTCCTCAGGCTCTCTTAGAGCCAGACTGTGCCTGAGGTGACAGAGAGGTGGTTGCACATCACGTGTGCAATCTCTGTTGGGTGTCAGAATCCATCCCTTCACAGGGGCTTTGGGGTCATCAGAAAATCAATGGTTTGTGTTGGAAGGGACCTGAAAGATCGTCTGATTCCAAACCCACAGCCATGGGCAGGGACAATTTCCACTGTCCCAGGCTGCTCCAAGCCCCAGTGTCCAACCTGGCCTTGGACACTTCCAGGGGTCCAGGGGCAGCCACAGCTGCTCTGGGAATTCCATCCCAGCCCCTGCCCACCCTGCCAGGGAACAATTCCTAATTCCCAAGATCCCATCCAGCCCTGCCCTCTGGCACTGGGAGCCATTCCCTGGCTCCTGTCCCTGCAGCCCTTGGAAATTGTCTCTCTCCATGGTTCCTGGGGCTCCTTCAGGCCCTGCAAGGCCACACTGAGCTCAGCCCAAAGCTTCTCCTCTCCAGGTGAACCATCCCAGCTCTCCCAGCCTTTCCTCCCAGCAGAGCTGCTCCATCCCTCTGCTCATCCTGGTGCCTCCTCTGGGCTCTCTCCAGCAGCTCCAACTCCTCCCTGTGCTGGGCCCATGGCTGGGGCAGCTCTGCAGGTGGGGTGTCACCTGAGCAGGGCACAGGGGCAGAATTTCCCCCTCATCTGCAGCCCAGGCTGTGGGATCAGCCCAGCACAGGGGGGTTTGTATGTACCAGCACCCATGGACAGGGCATATCCAGCCTCTCATCCACCAGATGATCCCAGATGGGTTGATTTCCTTTGTGGGCAGTTCAATATGAGAGGTGAACAACTGAGAACAGACCCAGTTTGGTCATTCTCAAAAGCCTGGTGATAGTTATTGGCCATGAATTTTTCTTAAAGTAGATGAAAAGAGCAAGAACTCTGAGGGAGATTCAAAAAGCTGAAGACCAGAGCTGTCAGTTAAACAGTTTCTGGGATTACACCTTAGAGGGATCTGAGAAGAACAGCAAGTCAGATTTACTGGACAGAAGAGTGATATTCACAGCATGGGATCCACACTTCTACTGGGTGACACTTAGGGGCTCACAAATGGGCAGAAATTGGGTGTGCTAGGCTCTTGTAGGCAGCCTTTTAATCACTTGCTGTCTTTTTAGGGTATTGGGAAGAAGGGTGAAGCCACAGGTGAAAATTAATGCAATAAGACACCAGAAAAATCTGATGCAGAAGTGCAAGAGTGAAATTCATTTCTCTGTGTGAGCTCTGCAGTGGCTTAGGTGGGGAAATCTCCTGCTTTAGCAGCTCAGCATTAAGTCAGAGCAGTTAGGATGTCCCTTGCCCTCTGGGACACCCATTGTTCCAGTTGTGGGAGAATGGATTTCAGAGCAGAAGGCAAAACACCCCTGGAAGCTGAGGAGGTGTGTAGGCTCTGTGTTACCTTGACTTGATTGCTATCAGCACACGAACCACTCAGTTCAAACCCTTCTGCTTCAGTTGGCCCCAAAAGAAAAACTCGTTTTTCTCTAGCTGGTGTTCTCTAGCTGGAGTTAAACTCTGTGGGGAACCCAAAGAGTGTAAATTAATACAAAGAACCCAACCAGCTGCCATTCCTTAACACAGGATTCCTTGGACAACTTTGAATCCTCAAATTTTAAATCCAGCTGTTAGCAAAGTGGGATTCAAGGGGGGGGGGGGTGTGCCCACTCACATTCACATTCCTTGAGGACTTCTGGCAATGGAGAGAAACACTTAAACAAAATTAAATGCCATAAAAGTAGAAGTCTTGGCACCATATTTAAGGGATTATCCTAGCTGTGGGAATAGTATTTTTATAATAGTGATGAGTGATGCAAAATATTGTCTGGGATAAACTATCATCAAAAGCAGCACTTTTTTGGGTTTTGCTTCTTCTTCTTTTTTTTTGCTTATATGTAGTCCTGTGTTTAGAAGAGCAATTGCACATTTTCTTTCCCAGGAATAAGTCTGAGGAGAATGAATTATTCTCTTGCATTCACACCTGCCAGTATCCACAGCAGCCTTGTCTTGATGGGAGCCTGCAACTCTCACAAATGTCAGTGACAAATGCTCACCTAAGGAGGAGGAGGGAAGAAAAGATTCTGTACATCCATCTAGTTTTAAGGAAAAAACCATCCAGAATCCATAATTTAAAAAAAAAAAAAAAGCCTTTTCAAATCTGCACTGGCTTGGCAGGGAGCAGGGTGGGTTTGGTGATGCTTTTAACCTCGCCATGAAAATGGAAGTGCAGGTGGGAAGAGGTTGGGATTTGAGGAAAAGGATGGACGAGAAATAGAAATTTATTTAAGCCATTTTTCTCTGTGGCTCAGGAACTAAAGCTTTCCTACTTCTTTTCAGTCCTGAATAAATGCATTTGCTTCATGGGCTCACATGCATATTATGCATAATCCTTTAGATATGCTTGCCAGCTGTGTGGTAGAGATATGGGCTGCTGGGACTTTGCTACATTAAAAATGGTGGAGATATTTCACCAAAAAAAGAACAGAAACAGAATAATTATTTGCATAATCTTTCTAGAGTCACCTAGATTTCTTGAAAGCGCCTTAACATGTTTGGAATAATGTATTAGGGAAATATTAAGGGGAAAACTACCCCCTTTGCCTACTGACCACATGTATTTTTATTTTCTCTCTTGGTCTAACATATTGAAATTGCTTTATACTCATTTTAAGAATGCTTTATTTCATATGAATAGCTTCTATTTTAAATGCTGTAGGTTCTTTCGCTTCCTACAGAATAACAGGGAAAAAATTAAGTTTTTCTGCCAAATGAGCTCATAGCAACTTATTTTTACCACACATATTTTTTTCCAAATATTGTTTCTTTTCCACTTGGTATTTATGACCTTTTGTTCTTTGTGATGCTTTACCTAGAAGAGAATGCTCACATCTCTGCAGAATGTCAGGAAGAATATGAACACTATGTGGATATGTAATCTCCACCATATTCAGCTAATTTACTTACTTACAATAAGGACTGTTTGTGGAAAATTCTTTATTTTTATTGTCTATCTAAACCATAATTCTCTCCCATGTTGTTTTGTCTTCCCCCTGTTCCCCTCTTCCCCTTCCTCCCAGCAATTGAGATGAAAATTAAGTCACAGAGGAGAGATATTTTTCCTCTCAGATTTTCAGGTCCTTGTGTAGTTTTGGCTCAGAGAAAAGCTGTCCTTCCAGAGAAGGAACAAAAAAATCCACATTCTCTAATATTTTCAGGGTCTATTTTTGTGCTTGCAATGTAAACATTCAGTATTTACAGTCTAAATGTCTAGCAGAGCAGTGTAAATATCCAATACCAAATCAAAATAGATGTACCTCACAGATGTTATTTTTTAATAAAAAGGTGTCCAAACACTTTGGTGAATTGATAAGATGGGGCACCGTGCATAAATAAAGACAAAATGTTTTGCACAGAAACACCATCACTTTAATCTGCACTTCTATTGAACATAATGTTGTGGCATTATATTTCTACATTCCCAGGAAAATAAGGATAAAAAGGGCTGGTAGGTGCTTTTTAATCATCTCAGTAGGTTTCAAATCAAACAGCTCCTTAAGAGTACTTGGAAGCATGAAACAATTGTCTTATCTCCATCAGATGAGTCCTTTCTTGCTTTCAGGAGCTACATCACAGGCTCTACAGCTTTCCTGCACCTGCTTAATTTGTCAGGGTTAATCTATTTATAGGCTCCAGTTTTGTTTGCCCAAGAAAGTTGCATTTATTTTAATAACAAGCATTTTTACGCCCGTTAGCTTGCCCGGTGTTTAAGACCATTTGAAATGTGTTTATTTTTGTTCCAGCTTGAAGAGACTCTCGATCGCTTGGGAATGAGAAAAAAATAAATCTGATTTAAATTTGTATTCAACCTCAGGTTCCTCACACTGGTTAACTAAAATAGTATGAAATAGTAAAAATAAAAATGATAGCAGAAGTCTATGATATCATCCACTAAGAAGAAAGCCTTGAAAATAACTATTGTAGTCCTTTAGTGCTATTGGAAACTGAGGAAGAGTGAGGAATTTAGAGGCAATGAATATTCCTTTGCCAATGTAAAAAACCCAAAACCGTAAATTTTTTTTCAGGCTTGTGAGATGGTGTTACAAACCATACAGTAATGAAAACAAAATGTAAAAGCTGTAAAATGTAGCTTTGCATCCTCATAAAAATTTAAGAAAAATAAATTTGTGGGGTAGTTAACATCCTTTATAATACAAAGATAATTATCACTTTTATTGTAACTGTAACATATGTGAGGATGTTTGTTTAACTCCCCAGTCGTCAGACATGAGGTTGAAAGTTTTTAATAGCCTCTGGGTATCAACTCTACAGCCTCAGGCTGCTGTTTGTAATTTAATATGAGTAATTTATTATGAAGAGAGAAAAAACAAGAATTGCCCAGTAGCTATGAAAGCACATTTACATTATAATTATTAGGCACATAACAGCTCAAAAATAGATAAAAGGAATTTTAAAGTAGCATTGGCAGTAGCAATAGTATCATCTGCTAAGATAAAGCAGGAAAATATAGCTCTAGAGAAATTACTTGTGAGGGGAGCAGTGGTTATAGTCAAAAGGTCATCCCATCTCAGCTGCTGACTTGGTTTTAATGCAAACCACTCATGGGAAGTTGTGTGTAACTTTAGAAATATCATCTTCCTGAGCTCTCTGAGGCTGTGTGGTGATAGTTATGCATCAGAACAAGAGGGGTTTTCAGGGCAGACTGCTCTGGCACCAGTACATCTGTAGGTGATTTCTAATTTTGCTTTTTTTATTGAATGT
This sequence comes from Leptocoma aspasia, assembly GCA_013399835.1. Lineage (NCBI taxonomy): Eukaryota > Metazoa > Chordata > Aves > Passeriformes > Nectariniidae > Leptocoma > Leptocoma aspasia. The sequence goes on from VXAX01003259.1 coordinate 125,616, forward strand.
TTCCACTTTTGGTAAGCTCTTTTTTTTTTTTTTTAAATATTAGACACTAATATTGCAAAGTTTGTAGTGGTCCTTCCCTGGAAAGTCAGAACCAGACTTCCCAGAAGAGCTTGGCACTGAAGAGCAGCCACCTGGATTCCAAGTTTAGAAAGGGTTGGTGGTCACTGCTCTCAGCAGAACAGCTGAAGAACTTCTCCCTGACTGAATCTCTGCTGCCACTGATTATTCCCATGGAGATGCTGGCATCTCCCTGTATTTCCTCCCCATTTTAATGTCTCAAAATCTGAGATAAAATCACACAACTGGCCTTTTAGGCAGTTAAGAAGATGCCAAAGGTTTGTTTTCTGTATGTGATGCAGATTTGCCTCGTGTGTGGCATCCTAAATAACCACAGGCATGGCAGCCTGAGGGTTTCTAGGAGTGTCCCCTGTGGTGATTTTCCTTCTCTACCTCCCCAAACATTTTCTTGTACTTTCTTCTGTATCACTCATACCTCACAGTCCTGTGCACATGTCCTCAACAGACCTCTGAATGCCTGCTCAGGGTCCTCATTCATGATGGTTTTTTGAGGGGAATACTTTACTGGCTTTTGAAAATGTCTGGACAATGTTTTTAGGCACAGGGTGGGATTCTTGGAGTGCCATTGGCCCATTGTGCTTATGGACCCCTTGAAAATCAGGATATTCTAGAATATTATGAAAAGTCTCATGGTGCACTTCCACCAGCTGATGTAAGTTGATATTTTTTGTCCTCTTCCTGCTCCCTGCCCTGGACACCCAGCAATTCATTAGTGCCAATCTTTCCTGTGGGTCCTGCCTTCTGGAGCAGCTGTGCTCACAGATGTGTGCCTGTCCATTTTTAAGAAGTTTTTCCCATCCCTGGTGCCCTCAGAAGGAATCATATCCTTTTCCAGATCATCTTATGGAGGCACTGCCAACCAGGCTGCCGGAATAACGTCTGTGCTGAAACTCTGTTTTTTTCTGTCACTATGAATTCTGCAGTCTGCACGTACCTGCTCCTGTCAGGATCCTGCAGAGGAAGGCTTGTAAGGTCTCCAGGTCCTGTGTGATTCCATGATTCCTCAGGAGTGTGGTACACAATGATACATGGCTGTGCATTACCTGGTTACAGCACAAACAGAAACTACTCCTTACCCAGGGGATTTAAGAATCTCTGTCCTTAGAGAGTAATATCACCAGTATACCTCTTAATTTTGTTTTATTTTTGCACAAACGTGGGCAGAACACATATTTTCTAAGGCTTGAAGAGCTCGAATGTGTCCATTTCTTTCCTGCAGTGAATCTGTCCTAATGCAGCAATGACCTAGGGGAAAGCACATCCAACAAGGCAGTGAAATCTGCAAGTGCACATCTGGGGATGCCAAGGGGGCAATAACACCCAAAATTGCTGGAATAAAACAGGAGGCTGTGGCAGAAAGATGATGCAGGCAATTCAATTCAAAGTGCAATGAAACTACAAAGGAAAATCCAGGGGCAAATAAGATTTTTAAAAGATGCTTATCATAGCAGCCTAATCAAGATAATGGGATTACTGAGCAAACCCTTTAAAATCATTCTCACAGATATTACACACCATTTGTCATATCATTAAATGCAATTGCAAAATGGCTGTCAGGTATACAGCAGAGTCTGTGTTCTCTCTCTGTGTGGAATTCTTATACAATTTAAATAGAACAAAATAGAAGTGCTGCTGTTCAGGACATAGAATCAGACTTGGGGAAGCAGCCACAACCACTGCAGACTCTCAGTACATGATTAAGTGCCTCCCTGCACTGGAGTCTTCATTCTTTAATTCAACTTCACCTTTAATAACATTTGCAAATTCTTTCATCTACTCTGCATCTTTAATAAGAGACTCTGAGAAGTAAAGCAATCACTTTTGACAAGAATTAAAGCATATTTGCTTCAGTTTAGGGTGGTTTAAGGTTACTCATGATAAAAATGAGCAGCACAGAAAGGTTTTGCTTGAAGTCCCTTCTTTTCTTCAAGTTTCCAAGACACGTCTGCCTTGAAAATCTCAGTCACATAACTATGTCATGTCAAGCAACTGTTTTCTATTTCTGCTAACAGAGACATGAACATATTTAAGTGAGATAAAACCAACTCAAATTCATGTTGAATGGATGCTTCAATTACTTAATTCACAAAAAATATTTTAAAAAACATAATAAAATTGTAAATAAAATAATATGTACCCTGATGCAATGAATTTTGAAAAACAAATAGCACACAACACCTTCTAAATGAGATGAAACAGTAGAGGAGGATAACCAAAAACCATTGCTGCTTTCAATAACTTCTGTGGCGTTGTTATTGATTTGCATTTTTAAGGGGCTGACTAGCAGAGATTTTAATTTTTTAGTTGCAGCCTTGATGAGTGATTTTATGCTGTACTCAGCTGAAACTCTTCCTGTCATTTTGGGGTACATCTTAACATCATATATGCATTTGAGTTGCCTGTCATCCTCATTCCTTCCTTTTGAAATGTGAAGAGCATCAAGAACAAGGTGGTCAGGTATGTGTGTTTACTTTAGGGTATTAGGTTGTTTTCTGGTGTTCGGTAGAGGACCTGTAATTCCCTATTTCCTGAACCCTGTGAATCTGCTTGTTGGCCCAACCTGGAGAAGAGAAAGTTGTGTGGACACCTCAGAGCAGCCTTCCAGTGTCTGAAGGGGCTACAAGGAAGTCAGAGAGGGGCTCTGCCCCAGGAACTGGAGTGACAGGACAAAGGGGAATGGCTTCAAATCGAAAGAGGGGAAATTTAGGTCAGGTATGAGGAAGAAATCCTTCCCTGGGAGGGTGGGCAGACCCTGGCACAGGGTGCCCAGAGAAGTTGTGGCTGCCCCTGGATCCCTGGAAGTGCCCAAGGCCAGGCTGGACACTGGGGCTTGGAGCAGCCTGGGACAGTGGAAGGTGTCCCTGCTGACAGATCTTTCAAATCCCTTCCAACCCAAACCATTCTGTGGTTCTGTAATTTAGCATCCTCCAATCACCTATTGGATTACTGGATTTTGTTTGCTTGCCTGATGGTGGGAAAGTCAGCCATGAATTTTTTGTTCAAGTGTGCTGTGAAAGAGTCTGGAGCCCCCAGCTGCTCAATTGAGTGGTGTTTAGGAAAAAAAATCTGTAACCCTCTAATTAGCATAATATATGACTTTACTGCAGCATCAGATTTGTCTGAGACATCCCAAGGGATGTGAAGTGTGTCTGTATGATATGGAAAGGAAGTTTTTGTGTCACCAGCCTTCTTGAAATTCTGTTTGAATTCAGTTGTAGTTCTGTGAGCATCCACACACAGAAGGTCATGCTGTTGTTCTAATTAGGGCCTGTCATGTAATTAGCTGCAGCTGTTTAGAAATACTGATGTCTAGTCTCTTGTTTGCTACAGGAAATTTGTCACTGCTGAATTAACTGTGGGCAGGAGAAGCTTTACAAAGGTAACCTCCATATTACTGCTTGAAGAGTGCTTGGACAATTTTGAGGAAAGCAAATATGCTTAATTACCAAAAAATCAATTTCCAAAAGAAGCACCTGGGTGCCCAACACAAAGTTTTAATGGGAATGAAATTGTCTAGGTAGAAGAAACCATTTCAAATACAAAAAGATTTTTTTTAATATGAATGGCTATGAAAATACCTTACCTGAACTAATCATTATAGGTCAGGATCAAAATGTGAGAGATACTTCAGAGTATTAAAAAATAGATTAAATTATTAAAAAAGGAGTAATTTGTGTAAGAGCAGCTCAGGACAGAGGAAGTTGACTAATGTAATGCCACAGAATTGCCATTATAGGATGATTGCTGTTAATTTTTTGATTACCCAGTAATAGAATAAGCAGTACAATGATTAACTGACTCAGAGAAGAATAGGGTGCAGTTAATCTGAAGCAGTGCTGTCATAAAATCTAGAAAAACTCCGAGCTGGATTGCTGCAGATAAGTGGCTGCTGTGAATGCTACGTAGGGCACAGAAGCCAAGGCAAAAATGAATGTAGGCCCAGCAGGGACCCAGAGCAAAAGAGTTAAACAAACAATGCCTGGCCATGATGGTGCATTGTTGTGTCAGAGGTTTGAAAGCAATTGTGTAACAAGAATCTTTGGACAGCCTTCCACGCCTACTGTTTTAAATCAATCTTTTGTTGCAGAACTGAATGGATTGTATATGCAGAGCTAATTCCTCTGGAAATCTGCCTGTTGGGATTTTTTTTTTACATCCTGATCAGAAGCGGCGTGACAAAATCAGTAATTCCTACCTGGCCATGGTTTGATAAGCAAGCTGGGGAGAGGAAAGAGAAGAGGTTTATTTTTGCTTCTTTTCACATCATCACAGAATGGGTCAGACTGGAAGGGACCACAGTGGGTCACTGGTGCCACCTCCCTGCTCCAGCAGGGCCATCCCAGAGCACAGGGCACAGGGTGGTGTCCAGATGGCTCTGGAATGTCCCCAGGGAGGAGAGCCCAGAGCCTCTCTGGTCTCTGCTCAGGGCTGGGCACTGCCCAGGGCAGAAGTTGTGCCTCCTGTGCAGGGAATTGCTGGGCTCAGTCCCTGCCCGTGGCTCTGGTGCCATTGCTGGGCCTGGAGCAGAGCCTGGGCCTGCTCTGACCTCCCTGCACACAGGGACACCAGGGACAGCCAGGGACACCAGGGACAGCCAGGGACACCGGGGACAGCCGGGACAGGGCTGAGGCCCCTCTCAGCTGGGGCTCCTCTCCAGGCTGAGCAGCCCCAGCTCCCTCAGCCTTTCCTGGGCACGGAGATGCTCCAGGCCCTTGCTCAGCTCCAGGAGCTCCTGTCCCTGCTGGGTGAGGAGCCAGAGCTGGACACAGCAGCCCAGACTCTTTTAATTTAACGAAATACTTTATTTCAAATGAATATTTTGACCATAAAGTAGATTTTTTTTTTTACTCTTTCATCCACCATCAAATTTATTTGATTGTGTTCAAATTAAGAGGCCATATATAGGTCACTGCAGCATAGCTGAGAAAGCAGCAGAATTTCTGCATACCAGAGGTACCATTCTGTTGACAGTAAAACATTCTTGGTCTGTAATTTGAGCCCAACTGAGTGTGAGAATCACCTGAAACTATAACCTAGCCTGATTTATGTACCTTGTGCAGTTGTTATTCTATCTTGGCAGAAGATGTTGCCACCTTCCTCCTCCCCATTGCCATCCTCACTGGAAGAGCAGAGATGAGTATTCCTCCTCTTGTAGCACACAGTGGGACAATAAATCACTCTGCCCCAAATTTCTCCCGAATGAAGAACCCCCTGTTGGAAACGTCTCTGAAATTCTCACCTCCAAACCTGAGTTTTGGGGATACAGATGAAATACTGGCTGATGGTGACATGGCAACCAGGAAATTATAGAACACGATTCTCAGTGGCCAAATTCCCCCCAGCTCAGTGCCACAAACCTACAGTAAGACAAAACTGAAGGGCCCGAGCTGATGGCAAAAGGAGACACTTCAGATGTTGTACTCACCTTACCACATCCCACCTGCCTTGCTCTGGCAGCTGCAAGTCTGAGGGGAAAGTGCTCTGCTACATGAGCCTCACGTGGTGCTTAATTCCCAGCAGCAACAAGGGCAGCTTTGAGCGCTGTCAGCTTCAGAGGTGTGCTGCACTGGTTGCTTAGGTGACTGTTAAAGACTCAAAAAACTGCTCTGTTTGTACACTCCGAGCTGGTGGCAGCTGTGGGTCTGTTTATCGAGCACTTACACCTGTGTGCACTGGAGACAGAGTCTGCTTGCACAAAACTCTTTCAGAAATTGTGCAGATTTCATATTTACCTTTGCTAATGCGTGTGCTTGGGGGTCATATTGGAAAAGGGGATGAGCAGGTGTTGGTGGGAGCAACACCACTCATGCACAAAGGAGCAACCTGGAAGGTCATAACACCCTGTTTTGAGGTTCATATTTTGGTGGTATTTACTTTTTGTGGCCCGTGTGAAGGCAAGATTAAATAGCTTTGATTTTGAGAATCTAATTTTTATAGATTGGCTCCTATCACCTTTCTAAACTCTACAATTTCCTTTGAAGAGATGACTCATTGTAGATGAAGCCTCTATTAATTTTTCTTTGTTCAAATCAGATTGGTGGAACATGGAGCATTCATTTTATTTCCAAGAAATGCAAAGTATTATGAAATATATGCAGTACATAAATATTAACCTTTATTAATTGCTTTAGCTAGTACATAAATGGAAAAGGAAATGCTGTCTGTAAGCAAACTCTTTACAAAATCTCTGCCTTGCAACTTTTCTTGTTTATGATTCTCCAAATCTCTGTGCATCTCTTATTTTTGAAAACCACACACCCATATTCCTTATTTATTCCAATAAATTATGATTTCTATCTACAAACACCTTCAGGCCTTATTTTCTTATTGTTGCTAGGTAAAACAGAAAATTATTGTAGTAAAGGACAAATTTCATATGTTAAGACAAAACAGTATTTTGAAGCACCAGTTCTCAACTATGGCACCTAAATTTTGCTTCATTTAATGGCAGAAATTAAAATTAAGATGGAGATTTGTGGAGACAAAAATGCCCTGAGGAGAGCTTGTGTCAGTGCTGCCTCTGTTGTCCGTGCATTGAGGAGACTGAAAGGGGCTTTGGAGCATCCCTGCAAAGACAGAAGGAAAATCAGAGCGTTCTGCCCCTTCTCTGATCCCCTCTGTTCCCTCAGACTGATTTTAATCCCACACTGACCACAATGTTGCACCTTTAAGCACCACATAGAATAGTTTTGCCACCCAGCTGCTGTTGCCAAGAGTCATAAAACCATATAAAGTGGTTGGAAGGGACTGTAAAAATCACCCAGATCCAACCCCCCTGCCATGTGGCAGGGAACCTTCCACTGGATGAGATTGCTCAGAGCTCCATCCAACTTGGCCTCGAAGGCCATATTTCTAAGAATAAATCATAATAATAATAAATTATAAACCCCATGGAGGGTGCATACAAGCCACATAGGAAGACACACTTTTAAGATGCAGTTTAAATATTTTAGCAATGTAAAAAAAAATAGAAAATCAGTATAGGATGAAAATTCAGGGTAACACAGAGAACTTGGTGGCCTGGCAAACCCATATGGACTTGCCACGAGGGTTTTTAATGGAAGAGTTCATAGTGCAGCTCATACTGAGCCCACTCAAGGACCCTTGTCTTAGATCAGGAGGAGAAGATGCATTTTCTGTGGTGCTGATAACGTGTTATCTGCTGAGCTGGGTGGTACTGACCCTTTTCCTGGGGTCACACAGCAGCTGGGATGCCACCTGCATGGCCTGGGGTGGCAGCTGCTCAGGGGGGGAAGAGCAAACACTCTCTGCAGCCCGAGCAGCAGGAGCACCTTTCAGTTGTGTTTGCTTTACCTTCCTCCGTGTTTACCAACAACAGATGTGTTCAGGAAGCTCAGAAACTTGCCTGGAAGGGAAGAAGTGTGACTCAGTGTGTGGCAATTGGTTTATAACTTTGAATAATAATTTTAAAAAGTCCATCCCCCCAAAAAACAGCATTAGAGGAGAAAAATCAGGCTGGGAGCAATGTGTTCTTCATTATCAGCTATTTATTTCATACTGCACTTACATTTTTATTTAGAAGTCAGTGTTTATCACAGACTTGTCTCACCATTCAAACAACAGTTTAATCTGTATATTTAGAATTTCTTTACTATGCTATACACTGAATACTTTACCACATTAATGTATTTTCAGCTAAAGCCACAGAAATCTCTATTGCAATCTAACCAAAATGTGTTAAAATGACAGTTATTGCTCCCATCCTTGCAAAAAATTGTAATAGCTGATATTTTCACCTCAGAGACTCTTTCAGGGAAACTGAAAATTTTGCAATTTCCTTTTAATTATCATATAAATTAGCTATCCTTCTGGGAAGGGTGGACTTGGAGAGTCAAATGGTAAAGGTTTTGGTTATTTCACTTGGTTGTTAATATTTTAATGTTAGCTGCCATCTGTAGAAGAAAATGAGAGTGTGAAAATTCCTGAATATTCAAATGCCTCAGGGACAGGTCAGGAAATAAAAATTGAGGCGATATTTAGCCATTGCAGGGCCATGCTATAAATTACAAAATATTAAAAGGCACAATCTTCTTTGTGGCAAGGCAAGACTAAAATGAAGGCAACAAAAGTCTACTTCAGCCTCTCCTACTGCAAGCAAGGACATAAACTTTTACATAAAGTGTCATCAACTTTATTGAAAAGTTCCCAGCCTTGCAGGTTGTAGCTCCTAAATTACAATTTTCAATACCTCATTTAGAATAACCTGAACTGGGGACTAGGGAGGTGGATATATTCCTCATTCAAAAACTGCAAAAAAGAAATAAAATATAGAAGGAAAGTGCAGGGCCTGCATCATCTTAGTGGTTGCTCCTCTGATTGTAAGTTTTGGAAGTGAAACCTTTTCTCTTTTCTTCGTTTTTGAGTCTATTTTCTAACAAAACACCTGATGGCCTAAGGATCTTCCTCAGTTTCCTGTGATCCACAACAAACTCCATGTACAGTTTGAGACCCAGCATTAATTTCCTGTTATGAATGTGAGGAAATCTCCAACTACACACTTGAAGGTGTTTTTTGCATAATTTTTGCAGTCCACAGCTGGTTAAAGCAACAGAAATGCTCCAGTCCACCAGGGAAAGGTCAAAGGACAGCCTTGTGCCTTAAGGACATTATAAAACTCATTATTTTTTCTCCTCCCTCTGCCTCTCTCCACATTTTTTTGTAGTAACTTCTTCCTCCAGCATCCTCTGAAACCCTTTGGGGCAGCTGAAGGCTGATGGTAAAAAGGAGGAAATATAAAAAAAGGAAGAAAAAATTAAGAAAAGTTTAAAAGGGATGATGGGTAAAACAAATAGTCTTTATGTCTATTATGAGTCTGTTATGCCAACACATCAACAAAAATATGAAAGTTGGTAGTCCTGGAGCAGAAAATGGTGTCCAGTTCCTACTGGAAGCTGATGGGAAGTTTGGAGGGGAGAACTGTGCTTGTGAAAAAGTCACTTGTCAGAGAGACAAAGGAGGGGAAAAATGAGCTGATTTAAAGAGATTTCCTTTTTCCTTCTGATTTGTGAATTCTCTGGGAAGGCTGCTATTTCCTTTCCCTTTTGAAGCTGTTCAATTGCACAGAGAATGGCAGGAGTTGGTGTGCAGATGTCACGGCACCAAAACGCCACAACCTGCAAAGCAGGATCCCTCTCGGGACTGTCAGTGTGGGATTTAGCCCGTCACACACAAACATCCTCGTGGTAAATGCCTGTCCCTGAGCCATTTTATCTTATTACAAATCAAGAGAAACAGACATTTCTAACATGTGATTTTTTGTTTTCAAGAGTAAGACATTTCGGTTTGGTTAGAGAAATCATTCCCTAAAATCATGGGTGTTTATCCATCTGGTGTCAAGGGACTGAAGAGCTTCAGACATAGACAGGAACAGTGACGACATGGAATATCACAAGAGATGAATCCTGGTTTTGTGCTTAATTCTGAGGGATCATGATTCCCCTCATGAAGAAAGGATCTCCTGACTCCCCTTGAAGCATTGTGAGGGACAAGATTTCCTGATTTTCTTTCTGGCCCCTGTGGGAAGGCTCTTGTGCCACTAAAGTTTTTATGGAAAATCACATTACTCCTGATAAAAAGGCACCATGAAAAACAGACTACTCAGCCTGCCTGAGTTTACATCAATAACTTTATCAGTAATCTCCTAATGAATGCCATGGAAAAATATTTAGTCTCCCTTATCATGGTCCATGGCTACCCCAGTTGCACAGATTTTGGTAATGGCTGCAGATGATTTGAACTGACAAGTTTGGAGGCAGTGATACTTTGTGAAACCAGCACTTTCTTTTGAAAGTGTAATTTGATTGTGTAATCCAAAGACAGCTGGAGGATAGTGAATTTCCTTGCTACTTTAGAATGAACTATGAGGCAATATCGTGGCCTCAAGCCACTGTCATTGCTTGAAAAAAAAAAAAAAAAGTCCAATTCCCAGAAAACTTTGAATATGTTGTGGTTATTTGTAACAGGTGCTTGTTTCCTTAGCAGGAACTTTTAGGAAGTGGTTTTACTTGTAAGAATCTTTTTAGGAATGTAGTGGAGAGCAATGAGCAGTGGCAGGAACAACGTGTGATGAACTGTCCATAACCCCCATTCCCCATTTCCCTGTGCTGCTGTGAGGGAGAAGGTAGAGCTGGGAAGGAGGGAAGGGTGGGGGGAAGGTGTTTTTAAGGGTTTATTTCACTTCTCATTATCCTGCTCTGATTCTGTTGGTAAAAAATACAGTTAATATCCCCAAGCTGAGTCTGTGTTGCCCATGATGGTATTTGGTGAGTGATCTCTCTCTGTCCTCATCTCAACTCATCAGCTTTTGCTGTATTTTCTCTCCCCTGTCCAGCTGTTGAGGTGGACATCCATCAGGTTGTGGGGCATCCGTCCAGGGTCCACCCACTACACCATCCCTCTTGGACAACCACTGATTAATCAAAATTGTCCCTCTTTTAATGAGAAGACCCTACATTAAAGACCCCCTTCTCTTTAGGTTTCCTCCCTTCCAAGCAGGAAACCCAATCCAAGCCAGAGCCCTCACATGCAGAAAAGTATTTGCTTGCAGAGAATTCCTACCAGTGTTTGTCACATATTTATTTTGTCTCAGCGCCATGAAAAGGGGTCTTGTTGCTGACTCAGAAGGAGCTCATTACAGAAGGACTTCACCTTTCAGCTGCAAAGGATGTTTCCTTGAAATGATAATGTAATGAGTGTTAGATCAGCCGTATGTAGCCGTTAGGCGATTCCTTTGATCGGCTGGAAATGCATTTGTTAAAAAGCTACTTTATTGATTCCCTGGCTGGTTTTTTGTACTCTTTGGATCGTCTGTACACACACACACACACACACACACATCACATTTCTTGCCACTTCAAAGCTGTTAATAAATTCACACTACTCAGGAGATTGAACACGAAATGGAGCGAACTCTTTCTATGGAGAACTGTGTTGTTCCAACTTTGATGGAAGGAGTTTTAGCAGCATGCTGAGTGTCTCCTTTAAAATATTTAAAAAAAAATCTGCCAAAAGAGAGCAGAGTATGCTAAGGCAAAGGAATATTGCTCCTGGTGATATAAGCATGGTGAGGGGTTGTGATTAAGATTTGAGTAAGTCCAGAGGAGAAAATATTGCTGAGCTTGTAGAGGCTCAGTGTAGATCTTCTTCCCTGCTAACCTGTCCCCATTTACATTTCCCACTTCATTGTTTTTATGATGTATTTGCAGTAAAAGTTTAGACACACTGAATATTAAAGTTAAACATGCTTCTGCTGCTAGAACTATGCAGACTATCTCTAGTTAAATCACAGAATCAGAATCATGAAATCACTGAGGTTGGAAAAGACCTCCAAGACCATTAAGTCCAACCTGTGGCTTATCCCCACCTTGTCCCCAGCCCAGAGCTCTGAGTGTCACATCCAGGCACTCCTTGGACACTCCAGGACCCCCCTTTCCAGGAAGAAATGTCCCAGGCTTTGTTGGGACATTCAAGCCTGGGAAATGTTGAGAGATTCAAGCCTGGGAAATGTTCCCAGGCTTGAATCTCTCACAGTTTTGGAAGTAGGTGATTGTGTTTAAGTGTGTTTTGTTTGGTAAAGTTTTAAGATATTTTATCTTTTCATTTTTTCTTTCATTATGGCTTCGGTTTAGTCTGTTAACCTGATGGTATTCTTTTGGGATCACAAATCTGGGGAACTCTCCTTGAATTATTTAGATGAGCCTTGTGACTGGAACTCTTATGGAACTATTTTAACTTCTGTGTTGTAATTTGTCATTGATTCTCTGGCTAAGGACACTCATATTTCATATCCTCCCTCGGAATTACTAACCCGTATTTCATACCAAGGTGATTTCATACCAGTGTTATCAGGAAACCTTTACACCTCTGTGATGTCTATGAAATAAAATCTACAATTTACCAATGTATTTATGAGGCCGTTCAAATGATCATGCTGCTTAATTAAGTGCTTGGCTTTGTCTGAGTCCAGGGTATGTTATCCAATCACAAGATGCTATCCTGACGTGAGTTTTAAGGTTTTTCATGTGTTTAAATTAAAATACCCAAAATGAAGCCTTCCAGTCCTGTGAAATTATTGCAGTTATCAGGTTTGAAATTATGAAAATGAAATTACTCAAGAAGACTTAAGCATATTTTTGGTATTTTTTGCAAAAATGTTCATGTATGTTCAGCATCCAAGGAACCCTGATCATGAGGAATAGAATAGAAATATTTAGCAGAAACCATTTAAATTTCCATACCTGAGTCCTCTATCTATAAAATAGGGATAATAGACTTCCTTGCCTCTCAAAAGGATTGTGAAAATAAATATATTAAAGATTGCAAAGAACTGGAGTATTATGGTAATTGATACCATATGCCCAACTAAGATAGCTGGGAACAATTTCTGAAGAGGCAGGAGTTTTATTCACAGATTCCCAGAATAATTAATGGAGTAAAGGACCTTTAGAATTCTCCTGGTCCAGCTCCTCACAGGAGCAGGGCTGGCAAATCTTCCACTTCTCAATCTGAATGTATGAATAGTAGGGATCTGACCTTGGAAAAGATTGAGGGTCATTAAACAAGCGCTTTTAAAATTTTATTTCATTGGCAAAATTCAGACAAAGCCAGGTAGAAAATAGACCAGTCTTTTCAATCCTTGGAAAGGTACAGTGAGCAATACAGGACAGAGTTTGATGCTTTGATTCTTTCATTTGTAAAGTCATCAATAGTAAAAGTTTTAGATTAATGACTTGTGAAATTTGCTCAATGTTAAAATGCCTTGTTTATTTATTCTTCAATTTTAGGAAAATCTAGCCTGATGATTGCAATCCCAGAGGATTTTGATGTCAAAAATCAGTATTTGTCATTGGAAGATGAACACATTTCACAGAAAAGTATTGCCAGTTTCTGTCCTTTTGTTTATTCTTTTCCTTTTAAAAATAATTGAGATCTGTTTCTTCTAGGATGCCCCTTTAGTTACCTGGATTTAGATGTATAAATAGATTGAGGAAAACCACTGGTGTTTCTGAGGGAGGGATTTTATTTCTGGACTTGTGGCAGCTTTCTAAGTAATTGAATTTCTTCTTATAATTCCTCCTTGAACCCAGGTGTTTAATGTTAAAGCATTCACAAAAAATTCAGATTAATCTTTTAGGCTAGTGGGTGACTGAAGCCAGTCAGTCTTTAAAGTTTATCCTCTTGTTGATGACCAAGGTCATTTCTAGGTGAAGTCTTTCCCAAGTGGCACTTGGGGACATGGTTTAGGGGAGACCATGGTGGTGCTGGCATGATGGTGGTGCTGGCATGATGGTGGGACTGAATAATTGTGGGTGTCTCTTCTAACCTTGATGATTCTCTGATTCTGTAAAAACAAAAAAAACCAGAAAAGTAAACAACCCCCCAACCCCCAAAACTAATGTTGAGTTTTAATAACCACTTTCCTGACTATTAATATTAAACCATGATAGTTTTTGAGAGAGTTATTCACCTGACAGGTGTACTTTTTAAAAGGCATGGTAAACCTATGATATTTTGATCAGTTGATCTTTTAGTACAGTTTCACCTTTCAGAGACCAAAGCATCATTTTTATAATTGATATTTTTACCCTTTGATCAGCTGTCACTCTCATTTCCCTATATTTCTTTTCAGATCATTGAGTCCTTCAGATATTTAATGGTCTGCAGAGAGCTTCTTCCCCATGTTTCTCTCTTTAGCTAAGCCTCATTAAGCATATAAAAATATATTAATATATTCTCACTGTTACTTTTCTATATAAAAAGTTGCTTTCTTGTGACAGGTGTGTCAGGAGCATAAGTGTAGTATATCACCCTAAGGTGGGATTAATGTCCCATCTCCCTCTCTCTTGCATGCCCTGGATAATAGCCAAGCTGAGAAAAATTTTTTCAACCAGTCCTTCAAAGTACAGGGTTCCATGAGCTTTGGAAATCAACTCATTCAATGTATAATTATTCTGAAGCCAAAAAAACCGATCATGATCTAGTTCTATTTTTTTGTTTGTGGTGAGTTTTTGTTTGGTTTGGGGTTTGGTTTTTTTTTTCAGATTTTGTACTACTGCTGTACATCCTCTTGTTTGGTCTCTCCACTCTTTGAACTATGTGGGGAATGCTGTGCATTTCCCACTGGAAATAGGGATCGTGTAAGGCTGTGTTATCCTGTGTTTGTTAAAACCGCTGTCAATTTTGTTCTGACAAGTGGAAATTGTCATGTGTCTGATCAGGTTACAAACACCAAGGACTGTTTACAAACATGCGCTGTGGCTCAGAAAAAAAACAGAGGGGATGCTAAGTAGAGTTTCAAATGTGTGTGCTAACTGACAGAGAGGGGGAGGGAGGGAGGGAGGGGAAGTCACCTGCTCTGAGTGATGTGTGATGACTGCTAAAGAAGCTGGAAGGTGGCAGGAAGGTGGCACGTTCAGCAAAGCATCTGCAGCCCCAAGAGGCTCTGGATCTCAAAGGTTGCAAAGCTCTCAGTGCTCAAGAAGAGATGAGAAATTAAATCATGGAATCGTGGAATGGTTTGGACCAGAAGAGACCTTTCAAGGTGATCTAGTCCTGCAATGATCAAGGGCAGCTTCAACCAGATCAGGCTGCTCAAGGTCCCATCCAGCCTGACCTGGAATGTTCCAGGGATGGGGCATCTACCCTCTCTCTACCCTCTCTCTGGGCAGCATGTCCCAGTGTTTCATCACACTTGTACAATTTTTTTTCTTATATCTGGTCTGAATATTTTAGTTTAAAACCATTATCTCATGGCTATCACTACTATCTCTTCTCTGGACCTGCTCCAACAAGTCCATGTTTTTTCTTAGACTGAGGACTCCAGAGATGGATGCATTCTCCAGGTGCATCCAGGTGGGATCTCACCAGAGTAGAACAGAGGTGCAGAATCACCTCCTTCAGGAGACTCTTTAAGTCTCTCTAGTGATTTCTTCTGCAATTCAAAGGTTTGCTTGATCTACACTAAGTTTGCATTTCCACTTCAAACCTGGGACAGAAGGAACTGCTTTAATTCTTGAACTGCTCCTGGGTGTATCAAAATCAGTAGTCTACAATCAGCACTGGTGAGATCATGGCTGAAGCTATGTGTCACTCAGTCTCTGTGCCAAAAGGATTGTGTCAAATTAAAGCTCAGATAAAAATGTTAAAAAAGGCTCCCAGGTAATCTGACATCCTGAAAATACACTTCACTGTGAATAAATAAATAAGCAGGATATATCTTGCCTATAATAGACCATGTTTAACTTTCAATAATGATTTTAACATGAAATAAGTATACACTTATGGAAAAACTTTGCTAATTTCAGGAAAGTGCAATGAAATCTGGAAACTATGGCCTTGAATGTTAGAGTGCTTAAAATGTTTTCATTTTTAGAGCGTCTCCTAGGCCAAAGATATCCTGGGCCGATTGCTGGAATACATTGGGAAGGGTTGTGATCATTTCCCTACTCTACATTGGGAAGGGTTGTGATCATTTCCCTACTCTGTTGTCTCTCTATCCACTCCTCAGATAACATTCTAAAAGGTAAGCTTAGGACAGCTAAGGGTAGTGGAGACAATGCCAAAATCCCTGAGGCAGAATTCCTGCATCCTGTGATAGCAGAGGTGAGGTTAGATGCTGGTAATGTCCATGAGAAATGTTCTTATGTAGGTTAATCGCTCTCTCAAAACAAGGGTAAGAGTGTTTTCTATTCCACCTGGCCTTTTTCCAATTTGCTTAATGTAATCAAAGTTGCATCAGAGTGAGCAGAATGATTGCAGCCAGCTTAAATGGTTGTTAGATAGGGCTCAGTGGCCACATCTCCTCTGGTAAATAAAACAGGAGCAGGGAGTGAGGTGGAGTGCCAGGCTGTCCTGTGCTGACTGTGCAAACACTGCCTGGTTCTCACTGGGCTCTTGGGCATGATTTTGGCCAGAGCCAGACAGGTACTACAGCTCAGAGGAGACCAGGTACTTCCCAAGCACAAAGCAGGAGCAGGACTGCCCCAGGGATGGGTCCTGCCATCATACTTTGTCATCACCAGTGATACCACTCAAAGTACACAAGAAATCCCATTTTTCATTTGTTTCACTGAATCCCATCTGTGGACTCCCAATCCCTGGAGGTCTCCAAGGCCAGGCCGGATGGGGCTCTGAGTAACCTGGTCTAGTGGAAGATGTCCCTGCACATGGCAGGCATTTGGAACTGGATGGTTCTTAATGTCCCTTCCAACCCAAACCATTCCATGATTCCATGAGTATAATTTATGACCTAAATGGTAAAATGGATGACCTAAAACTAAATGAATTCCTGTGTTATTTTGATAGAAAGCCCATTTCTGCTGGTGGGCAGCAGAGCAGCAGTTTGCCTCAAGAGCCTTACCAGCCCATGATTTGCTGATTGAATATAAATACTCAGTCTTTGTCCAGCATTGTTCTCACTTTGTTTCCTTGTGGAGCTATTTCTTACCAGATAAGAAGTAGAGAAAGGACGGAAGTCTAAACAAATATGTCTTTGGGAGAACAACCTGATGACTCAAAGGAGTCATCTACAGCCAGTTTAGCATGTTCTTGGGTTGAGAATTGCTATTCATATCTGTCTGAATATTTTTCCCTCTGTTTGTGCCTTTTTTCCATCTGAACTCAGTCTTCTAGAAATCAACACTAAATAAAAAAAGGAGAAACACACCAAACAGCAGAATTGAGCAGCCTATGGCTAAAGAAGGGCAACAGAGCTGGGGAGGGGTCTGGAAAACATCTCATCCTATGAGGAAGAACTGAGGAGATGATAATGTTTATCTGGAGAAGAGGAGGCTCAGAGGGGACCTCATTGCTCTCCATAACTCCCTGACAGGAGGGGCAGTGAGATGGGACTTGGCCACTTCTGCTGTGTTCCAAGTGAAAGGATGAGAGGAAATTACCTTAAATTAAACCAGGGGAGGTTCAGTTTAGGTATTAGAAAGAAATTTTCATTGAAAGAGTGATCAGGCATTGGAATAAGTTGTCCAGAGAGTTGGAGTCACCATCTTCAGTGTTCTAGAGGTGTCTGGATGTGGCCCTTGGGGACATGGGTTTTTTGGGGGGTTGATGGTGGTGTTGAGGTGACAGTGGAACTGCATGATCCCGAAGGTCTCTTCCAACTTTGATTTTATGGAGCACTGAGCAGCTGAGTTGCTGCCCCTTTTTCAGTCACAATAGTAACTTAACAAAACACTGCAATTACATCTCTGATTACTCTTTAAAGGCTTATGAGGTATTGTCTAAATTCGTGGGATTTGACAAGGGGTGAAGCTGAAATACCTAATTTAAAATGTTAAAAAAATCCCAGATGAAATAAACTAAAACTGACTCAGAGAATCTGATACATTTTCACTATTCCATGGAGACTTCTTAGTTGGAGAAGATGCTTTATTAATGAATATGTGAAATCCTGGGACCACTCCTGTTTTATAGACTCCATTTTCACACATTCTTTTCACACACAAATATGTCATAAACTTTGTTTTACCTCTGCCTTTCAAACCCATAGGAAATGCTTGCTGAAAAGAAAGAATAGAGCTCAAGGCCAGAAACCTGTCAGTATTATAATGAGGAGATTTTCTGTGCTTCCTAACCCTTTCTGTCTCCAAGGGAATGTTTTCTCCTCCAAGGTGAAATTTTGGAGGGCAAGTGCAAGTGCATGTGCACATATAAATACTAATGACAAAGACTCAGCACCAAATCCCATTCTTTCCCCCCACCTAGAGCTGAAGCATCCTGGATTCACAGGCAGAATCTGCTGCAGTTCATACTTGCCTGGAAAATGGCCACATTTTAGAACTCACTGACTCAGAAATGGGAGAAACCAAATCAATCAGTGAGTCAGTGGCAGCAAATCTGACAGATCCCAGTGCTCTGCTGGCATGGGTGATGTGCTCTGCTTGCAGGTTCAGCCTCAGTGACAACACCAGTGGGGACACAAAACTGGAATGAGAAGTTGTATCTTTGCTGACTCTTTCCCCGTGTTCTGCAATCGCTGGGAACAGATCTGGGTAAACAAAATTCTCAGTGCTCGTTTAAGTGGTTGTGCAATCTTGAAAGCTTTGCTAAAGGAGGACAACAGCTCTTGTGTTTAATACCTTGAAGGATCAGTGAAACAAAGTGGTAGCTTCCTCAACATCTTAATCCGTTCCTTTTTCTTAATTTTATAGAGGAGGATGTGTTTTGGTTTTGCTTTTGCTGGGATTGTTTTTTGCCATGCAAGTGATTCGGAAGAGTGTATTGTACATGTATTTATATAGTATTTATCTAAGAATCATAGAAGGACTTGGCTTGGAAGGGATCTTTAAAATCCTCTTGCTCCTCATCCCTGTCATGGGCAGGGACACCTTCCACTATCCCAGGTTGCTCCAAGCCCTGTCCAGCCTGGCCTTGGACACTTCCAGGGATGGTACAGCACCATCTTCTCTGGCAAACTGGTTCTAATGCCTCACCACCCTCACAAGAAAGAATTTTTCCCTAGTACCTAATCTAACCCTATTTTCTCTCAGTTTGAAGCCATTCTCCCTTGTTCAATCACTGCAGGCCCTTGTAAATTGTCTCTCTCCATCTTTCTTCATGGTTTCCTTCAGGCACTGAAAGGCCACAATGAGGTCATCCCAAAGCCTTTTCCACTCTGAACAATCCCAGCTCTCCCAGCCTTTCCTCCCAGCAGAGCTGCTCCATCCCTCTGCTCATCCTGGTGCCTCCTCTGGGCTCTCTCCAGCAGCTCCAGCTCCTCCCTGTGCTGCTCTCTCTTTATTCAGAGAGTTACAGAGTGGGAAGGCTCCCACACCATGTACTTGGGCAGCTTTTTGCAAAGGTTCCTGTTAGAATTAGCCTGAGCAATGCAATTTCATGCACCTGTACAGCAAAGCATGGCTGCTGCCAACAAGTCATCACTGGTACCAGGGAAGTTGAGGAACTGCAAGTAGTTAAATTATGTTGCCAAATGAACCCATTAAATGCCAGAAAGAGGAAAACATACCTTTCTAAAAAGTCAGATGGATGTTTTGATGCAGATAAATTTTCTCCCTGGCTTCCTGAGGAAAAGGCTGTTGGTGTGCTGGGTGTGAGACTGGGTTATATGGCATATAAACAGCATAAACATTTTTATCTCTGTGTCATTTTTTTTTTTCTTTCTATATCTTTACTCTCATTGTTTGTTGCCAGGACTGAATGAGAAGTTACCCTGCTCTGATATGTGATATATGTACTTCTCACGTCTTTTTGATTTCTTTCCCCATCTTATTTTCCTATAGTAAATTTTGAGGAGCTATATGTTTTCACCTAAGTTGAGTAGATGTTCACACAAGATAAAAAAAATTACTGATTAACTTTGCTGTTTCAGTGTAAAATTATTTCTAACTCAATTGTTGTGAAAATGGAATAGTTCCTTTTTCTCCATTTCCCTAACTTGAAAATGTTGACTCTTCTGAAGAGATGAATACACCTCTATTTGAATATTTTAACTTTAGGGGAAAAATTAACTGAATTGAGTGCCAGTGTAAATGTTTTCACATGAAAAAGGGTGCATGCATGTGCAGGGAAAATGCATTAAAGTGACAGTAGGTGGCTGAATGCATCAAAAGGAATCAGATTTGACGTACACTGGATTATGACAGCAGTATGTTAACTTTTTATATTGTGACTGGAAGGGGAAGAGATCTATCAGTATGCAAATTGACTTTATGTTAAACTAAGCATCTTCTAGTAAGCAAAATTAAAGTGTGTGTATGAAGCTTGTAGTCCAATTCAGGTTCAAAGGGTTACTTTGAAGTAATGTATGTTGTATCAGCAGAAATTTTTGTGGGCAAATATTGAGCAAACATCTGCTGGGACTGAGTTGCAGGAAAGGTGGGATATGCTGGTCCGTTTTATGAAGCAGCGAATTAAGAGTAACTTTTGACAAGATAACCAGATCTGTTTGAAAATATAGCAATATATCTAGAGAATAAGGTAACTAGGAGGTGTTGGGAGGAGGAGCGGGCTTGGGATGAGCAACAGAGGTAGCACTTCAGCTCGCGTGACAGAAGTAGCTCTGTGTTCACAGTGCTGAATAAACTGGCTGTGGTCACTCAGCCACATGGGAAATTCTGTGTACAGGGGCTTCCAGAGCAGGGAATGTGGAGATGGAATCAGGGGTGGGATGGAGCAAATTGTACATCAAAGGAAGCTGCAGCAGAAATAAGCAAGGGAGCTTCTGCACTGCTTTGCCCACCTCTGCAATCACAAAGAAGAGACAGAAATCAAAATGCCCTTTGGAGCTTTTCTGGACTTGCTGATGCTAAAACACAGAGATGGTGTAGCCTCCCAGAGTCTGAATGTTTCTATTCTGAGAGTGGCAGGGGAGCATTTCCTCTCAGCTTAGCACTAAGGAAAGCTGGGGAATGTTACTGTGCTGGCAACTGACTGGCCACAGGAAATATAGCCTACAGCCAGACACCATAACTCTGTTTAACTCAGGGATGTTATTTTTGGACCTGTCATGGTATCTGTCTCTTCTTGTTCTTTACCATACCTAATGACAGGAAAATGGCTACAGGGTGCCCTGCTTGCATGTTTTTCAGTGTCAGTGCAGTGCTCTCTGTGCTCTGGAAGCCTCCCTGTGCCAACAAGAAGATGTTACTCACCTGTGGTTTATTTTGCAGCCATAGGTGAGGGGTGCAAAATGTGGGTGACATCAGTTTGATGTTGCTCCTTCAGCTGGCCTTCATTCTGGCTTCAGAATTCACTTCATGTAGAGAAAGGAGGACAAATGCATCCGGCTGTGATTTTTAGAAGCTGCTTTACACTGCTCAGGATTCTGGGGGGAAGGAGCTTTCTGCTGCCTCAGTTCTAGGACAGAGCAGAGTTGTTATCCCATTTAATTCCTTTTTATGCAGTCAGGAATGCCTGTCTTCCCTGGCAATAACGATTTGTTTTTATGGCATCTGCTTTGGGAGGCAGCCAGATTACTTTCCTATTGCCAACTTGGAATCGCTGCCTTAGTGTGCATCACATTCAGGTATCAGTTTTGTTTTTTGTTTTGTTGGGTTTTTTTTCTTTCTTTAAAAAACAACAACAACAACAATCCAGCAAAGTATTCTGAGATAATAATCAAATTGCAAGCAACAAAGTTTTTAGCAGTTAGTGAAATGCACCTTCTTCTAGTTATTTCTGGTGTGGATCTGTGTTCACTAAAACATGCCACAGCTCTGCTAAGAATGATAAACCCCTTCCCTAGTATTTATTTAGTTTTAGAAATGGCTGCCTGCCTGCTGGGTACAGGCCCTGAGGATCTGGACCTGTGCCTCCAATAACTGCAGCAAGCAGCCACTCGGTGTGTGGATTTAGCTGTGGCAACACAGGTTAAATACAGCCTCTGTTGGATGGTTTAATCATTTTTCATATTACCTGCTCCTGCATTTTAAATGGTACTGACAATGCAGAATATTATCTTCCACATTTGACAGATAGAATTGCCCAAATGATGCTTTGTGATCCAAGTAAAACTGACAAGAGCATTACAAAGTACAAGTAGAAAATAAACTTTCGCTGACCACAAATTGGGTGTGAGCTGTACACAATTTGAGGAAGGGAGTCTTCTTTCTTGTTGCAAATGGTTTGCACATTCCAAATTCTTTCTTCTGCCTAATGAAAAATGCCTCATGCCTCATCAAACATGCTTTACATCTGAGATCAGTGCACATTTAACCAAGAGTTAATTAAGTTAACAGGGTTTAGAAATGAACATAATGCACAGTTTGGAATTTTCATTCTGGCATGATTTGCATTTGGCTGAAACACCGTGTAATTGGCAAAGCCCCATGAAGGTGTGTTGCTCTTTTCATGCTCTAAATGAATGTTAACTATGCTCAGGGCTTTGGATGACTTAATTGGTTAATTTTTTCTGGACATCCCTAGAATGTGGGTGTGTCCAAAGCTAAAAAATTCCAGCTGTGGAGGCAGTCAAAGGAAGAAGAAAAGAGGTTACTGGGTTAAAAGCAGTTTGGGGAAAGAAGGCAGGGAAGAGATGCTGCATCTGGGAGCATTGAGTTGCAGAGAAAACAGTGGGAAACCAAACACACACAGACTAAGCATTCAAACTCCCTCGTTTTGCCAGGGGCCAAATGATGCACTCTGATTAACTCATTAAATGGAGGCTTTTACTCACCTTTGTATCCTTAAATAGACAAATAGTGCTGGAAAAAAAGAAGTTTGAAATTTCAGCCAATTCTCTTTTCAGTGTTTGCCACGCTCCACCATCTTTTACCAAACAAACTAACAGTGGAATAAAGAAATGGTGATGCCCTGCAAAGAGCTCTGCTGTTAGAAATAACAGGAACATAGCACAGGGTAGCCACTGTGCTTCTGGGAGTCCTGAGGAAGGCTGAGAAGGGCCAGGCTGCCTAAGGGAGCAGAGGATGTGTGAGTCTGGCCTCTGAGCAGGGACCAGCACTGAGCAGTGGAGTTAATGTCACTCTCTGCCTGTAGTGCCCATCAGGGATGCCCAGCTCAACAGAACACTTGGTAAAAAAAAATCCAGGCTGTCAGGACAGGTTCCATTTTCCACATCCTACCAATGTCTGCTTCCTCAATTTCCTCCTGCAGCAATGCCCTTCTAGCGAGGTCCTGACCCGCTGTCCTTCCCAGGATCTGTCTTCTCTCACCCAATTCAGAACTGTACCAGTTTATTTAGGAAAAGGAGGGATCCAGTTTTCTTCTGAGACTTTCTGCTCTCAAGCTGGTTTTGTGCACACTTTGGCCAGCTCACCTTGCAGCCAGCCAAAGGTGTTCTCCTGGCCTCTTCTCCAAGGGAACAAGGGACAGGACAGAAGGAAATGGCATCAAGCTGCACCAGGGGAGGTTCAAGTTGGACATCAGGAGGAATATCTTCATTGAGAGGTTGACAAGCATTGGAAGGGGCTGCCCAGAGAAGTTTGGAGTTTCCA
The DNA here is from genome assembly GCA_013399835.1 of Leptocoma aspasia. Lineage (NCBI taxonomy): Eukaryota > Metazoa > Chordata > Aves > Passeriformes > Nectariniidae > Leptocoma > Leptocoma aspasia. The sequence goes on from VXAX01003259.1 coordinate 148,640, forward strand.
TCCCTGGAGGTGTCCAAGGAAGGCCTGGATGTGGCACTCAGTGCTCTGGGCTGGGTGACAAGGTGGGCATCGAGCACAGATGGGACTTTATGATTTTGAAGGTCTTTTCCAACCTCAATGATTCTGGGATTCTGTGAGCCAAACAGCAGCTGTGCCCTTTCCAGATGGGCTGCAGGCATCCTGTAAGAGTGTCACTATCTATGAAGGAGACTTTCCATCCCTGGAGAGTAAAACCCAGCGTGGGGGATGTCCCATGCTGTTATCAGGCTGAATGAGCTGTTTTGTAAATCTCAGTGTTGGCAGAGGCAGGAGTGAGCACATCATGCCACTGGGCTATGCGTGTGGTTATATTTAGTTTTTTGGGTGTCTGAGAGCAATTTAAAGGATTTTCCCTACCATATAGGCTTTCAAAGCTTGAAAAAAAAAAAAAAAAACCAAACCAAAAAACCAACCTGTAGAGCAAATCTAGTTTAAGGTGCAGAAACGCTATTTTTGTGCTGTGTAATTTGTTGTTTATCGCTTTGCATTTCTCACTGGCCTTTTTATTTCTGGTTTCTTTGTGTTTACGGTCTCCCAGCCTTATTAACTCGGCAGTGCCATCCCGCCTGGCTGCTGGTGACAGGCTGTCAGAGCGCTGCAGATCTCCCCCCTGCAGAACCCCGCCAGTGACAAACACTGACTCATCGCCCGGCGCCGGCCCACAGCCACCACTGGGAAAAATCACAAACTCGACCTCTGAGAGTACCCGAAACTCCTTCAGCTCCTGCCCTCCCCCGTGTCTGTCTCTTCCACTCAGCCCTGCTCCCACGGCCGCTGCTCCCAACGTGACGGAGCCACGTTCCCTGGGCTGCAGCGGGTGCCGCGCTCCGGCGCCGTCGGGAGATGCCCAGGCCTTGTCGTGGCCCACACAACAGAGCAGCCATTAATGGATGTTAATTTTTTTCTACCTTTTCCTTTTTCTCCAGTTTTACTTAATCTCTCTCTCCACATAGCTGTTGATGCCTTTTTGGGATACCTAAAAGCAGAGGCCAGACAAAATTAAGGGAATAAAAAGTGGTCATATTGATTGACGGGCCTTCAGGTACATTTCGGGAAGATGAAGCTCCCCCCAGGGGCTACACCCAAAATGGATGATGGGTCATGGGTTTTCACACTTTTATAAATTTGGTCCATTTGCATATTGGGGGTTAATCTTCCAGTTACAGCTTCAGGTAATGAAGTAATTTACCCCAAGTTTGCTCCCCCCCAACTCACTTTTGTTTCCATCTCTCAGGGCCTGAGGCAGTGAGGTGTCCTTGATTCCCAGGCTTGGAGGGGAATTGTGTTTTCTGACCAAAATGGGAAAGCAGCAGCTAACACTGTATATGGAGTTTAGAGTTCTACACTGAAGAATTGCAGGATTACAAATATATGAAAAGTATAAAAGCTAAAATCCTAAGGCATCACTGTGTTCTCTCGGAATACCGTGGTTCCCAGTGCCAGCTGGGCACTTGGAGAATGCTGGAGGAGCAGTGAATTTTGCACATCCCTGGGAAGGGTTACAGACAGGGATATTACTGGTGCTGGTGCAGCTCAGAGCAGCTGGAAAAAATCTGAAAGCTTCATGGCATTCAGTGCCTTAAAAAAAAAAAAAAATCAGTTGCGTGGCTATTTCTTTGCTGAAAGATTTGGATGGTGGTCACAGAGCAGCAGAAAGCACTACATCAAGTTGATGGGAAGAACCTAGAGGAGGTGAGCAGTGTCACTTGCCAGGGGAACTAATTTTATTTTCCAGAGAGGGAGGAAAAAGGAAGGTCATGCAGTACAAAGCTGGGCAGAGGCTGAAATTGCATTTTGCCACTTAATTAACAAGCAGCCAATCTATAGCCTGTAGGCGTCCTGCAGCCCCATAATTGGGAGCTGAACCCGATTTCTCCAACCCTCAGAGCTCCCCACACATGACATGAGGTATCAGAGTGTGTGACAGATCACCAGTGTAGGACACCTGTGCTGTCACGTGTGCCACCCCTAGCTAATCAGTCTAATTCCCTAATTAATTATTGATAGGTCCTGAGACCTCCATTGCTTTTATTTTTAAAATTTAATTTTAATTAATGATTGGAGGAATGCAATGGTTTATTTGAAAAGAAAAAAAAAAAGAGGGATAAAAGACCTTTCCTTTATTAAGCCTGCTATTTGGGGCTTTTTTTCTGGGAAATATTTGAATGAATATTTCAGAGCACTTCATTAAAAAAAAAAGAAACCCACAAAACATCAGTCTCATAAAAGGATGAAAATGGAAGAAATGCTGATGAAAAACACTATGAAAGAGAGGGCAGATGAATCTGGGGGAAGAGCATTTCAACAAATGGATTCCTGCTCTCCTTCCTAACCTGCATCTGCAGGCAGCACTGACTGGAGAAATGAGATGACAGCTTCTCCCTCCCCCCTCTGACTGTGCCCCTGAGGACTCAAAGATGTTTAATTTGATATGCTTTTGAGTCATCCCCCCACCATCTCCAATCTCCAGGGATACTTTATCACTAAACACTGTTAAAATTTAGATATTGTTGTCCCACTACCTCAGCTGACTCTGTGCTTCATTTTTTTTTTCCTTCATCAAAAGGTAAAACAAGTGGAGGACCCAAAATATGCTCAAACCTGTTTCAAGGGCAAGCTATAAGCAAATATAGGTTTCAGGAAGCAAAGGCTTCTGCGGGCTCCAGGTTCTGCTTTTCCATGGATCAGTGGGTAAACTAAAGCCTATGAGAAGGCTCTCGGTGGTGTGATGGTTGTGACAGGCATTAGATTGGAAGGAAAAATAGACAAAAAGAACTATCATTCAAAATGACATGAGGTTGGTGCTTACAAAAAGGAAGAAAAATCCTGAGCTTAGGCAGAAAATGTTACTCCTGGTTTACTACTGCTTCAGGTTTGCCATTATCTGTGGGCAGCAGTAAATCAGATGCTCAGACTTTTCTTCTCAAGTTTGTTTACTCATATAATTTTTAAAAAATATCAATTTTCCTCTCCTGAAGGAGAAAAAAGTAAGAGATAAAATTAAACCTAACAGCCTCTTGGAGTGATCATGGACACCTCCTGATGTTTATAATTTTTCAGGACTATGGAAAAGACCATAAGATTCAGTGTATGGATACCCTTAATGTTCTTTGATGAGCCGATATTTGGGTGGCCATTTCATTACAGGAGGAGCTGACGGTAGACAGGTGAATGATGTGTTGTAAAAATCAGCTTAGTGAAGCTGCCAGAAGCAGCCCTGCTTGTGAAAAGCTGGCAGAAATTGCCCTTGCAGCAATTAAGACCTGCTTGGGTGTCAGTGGAATATCAGCCCCATTAGCCATTGTTTTTAATGCTGCTGCATCCTGATAGGAAAGGGAGAAAGCAGCTCCCTGGACCCAAGACCTGCATAAAGGTGTCTTTATTGTGTGGTTTTCAGCTGTGGAATATTGCCAGCAGTTTGGTTTTTTTACCTTAAATAAAAGGGAGAGTGGAGAGGAATTTTATAGGAGAGGGAGTAGCAACACCTTGTCCCGTGAGGAACCTTTGTGTTCAGTGCCACTCTTGGTGTCATGATTTCATCATTTCAAGTGTCAACACCCTGAGGATTTTTGTTTGTTGATGATGCATTGCTGACTCCTATAAAACCACGAGAGAAATCTGGAGAGAGGGAGTTTAGGGCTGTCCCTAATGGAGAATCCCTGGGTCAGCATTTTTCTGGTGCTCTTTTGTGGGGACAGGTTATCCATGATGCTGTGGCAAAGCTCACAAATCACTACCACCCTTCTTGTTTGGATTTAGCACCTCCAAGAAGCCCATAAATAATCATATGGCTCAACTCCTCTTAATGAAATATAAACTGAGGTTCAGGTTAGCATTTCACAATTTTATCATTACTGGTTTCTCTATTATCTACAACAATGGAGCCTCGTTTCCCAATTCTGCTGCACTCTCTGAAATGCCACTGCCTGAGTTTATATTCATGTTTCATTTTCAGGGCTGTGCTCACAGGCTAGAAAATAATTAAATAATGTAGCTTTAGATTTAGATGCAGTATTGCTGTAGGTGAAAGATTAGCAGCAAATTCTGCAAGTGTGGGGTCAGAACAGACTTTGGAGCCTATGCCTAATTTTGGGGAAGCATATAGGTGCAGGAAGATATTTATAATCCAAAGATTCAAAGGAACTCCTTAATTTGTCTTCCAAACTTCTGCTGGAGGTTGAATCTAGGTGGGTGCACAGGCTTCTTTCTTATTTAGAGCTCAAATGTTAATTTTTAGTCGAATCCAAAGGTTCTTTTGGAAACACATGGAGTGCAAGCTGCAAGCAGCCACAGAGCTGAGGGTGATGCAGAGAGGAAAAATCTGTATTTGAATTCCTCTGGCTGAGACACTGCTCAATGTGAGCTGGTTTAGGTTTTTTCCCTTTTCCCTGGAACGTTGCAATAAGGAGCCTCTCTCTTTTTGATAAGATTGAGTTGCAAATGGATTAGTTTGAAGAACTCGGAATAAATGAGATCTGCAAAGGTTCCTCTTTCCTCTCAGGGTTAATCTCCCCCCCTTCCAGTTTCATTTTCATGCTGCAATATCAACAAAGACTTGACTACCCCAAAATCAAAGCAGCTGGGGAGGGGCAATAGAGAAAAGCAAACAGAAGGTCAGTCATTGTGTTTATTCCTGCACATATTTGCTTATTTTTTCTCTCCTTATGCTTCCTTTATATGATTTTTAGCAGTTTCCATCAGGTGGGTACATTATCTGATGCAGTGTCATTACATTGTAGAGATTGCAGCACTTCTGCAGTTTCCTGGATGTCATTCTGCCAGATATGTGAGCCTACAGCAGTTTGCATTTGTTACCCTTTCTGGTATGCTCAAAATATCTCCCAGTATTCATGTACAGATATGAAAGATTGCTTCCCATAGAGATGAATTGAACCAGCTTGTCATACCTATAAAAATCAATATATTTTTGGAAAGGGTAGACATATGAGGAATAAACCAGAATCCAGATATTCTCAGAATTTTATAGTGCTGTCAAAACTGAATTATTGCAACAGAAGTCATGGATCTTAAAACTAACATTTTCAGTATAGTCTCCATTTTAGTGGAGGGAATCTCCAATTAGGAAAGCTGGGATTTGTGATTCCACTGGTAATGTCTACATTTCACATACAACTTGTGCTATGTGTCTTGTTCCATGACACCTGCCTGTGATTAATCACTGCTTTTCTCATGACTCAGAAAGAAATACAAATGTCTGAGAAATAAAAGATTTTTTTCTCTACCCTTCTCCTTTCTCTCTAGGTCTTCACAGAACACATATGTCTCCATTTTTTTTTTCCCTGAGCTGTGTTTCCTATTCCTTATGATTTTTTTTTTACAGTGGTAGTGAATGCACAAATGCTGCAAAGCACCTGGGGAAAAATTCTCACCTGCAGCATGCTCAGCTCCTGCACCCTACCTGGCATAAAACTAGAGGCAAGCTGAGGCAGAGGAAATAAAGAAAATCGTGTATTTCACAGGAGAAGGCAGTTTGCTGCAACAGATCTATCTCATTAGTGCTATGATGACATTAGATGCCAGGATATTCCATTTTTACATTTAGATCATAAATTTGACTTTGCCTAAAGGATCCATCATCAGTGATGTCTGTGTTCCAGTAGCTTCTTTATGGTTTGCAATCTCAACTTTGGCCTCCCTCCTCCCAAGACAGGTTTTATCCAGAAATGGGAACTTGGTGCTCTTGTAAATTAGGACTGGAGTGCAAAGCTGGATTCTTGTTGCCTCTCTCCTGTTGATAAATGTTCTTTCTTTTAATCTAGCTAGCTGACAAGGAAATGAATTAAACATTAGCTGAATTGGTGAACTAAGTGTTGAAATCCTTTCCTTGTGAAAGGAAAAAGCATTTCACCTGGCAGGTGTTTAACAGCCATTAGTAGGTAGGTCAAGATTGAAGGAAAATGGGATAATTTTGTTTTATTAAAAATGGAAGAAACTAGCAAAATTTTTCTTGAACATATTTTCTGTAGCGATTGCTTTCCTAATAAAAATATCATTCTCCAACTGCAGCAATCACAATTCTCTTCTGGGGAAAAAGCAGACAGGCAGAGACATAAGAATAAGTAGTCGAAGTAATTAATCAATTTAAAGAGAAGTTATATGGAAAACTGCTGCATACTGGAGGCTTTACCTAACTAATACCACAAAGCTATTAATAAAATTCTTGAGTATTTATCAGAATTTTATATTATTAAGGAAAGCCCATGGTAACACTACTGTTTTAACTGCACACCTGCTTGTATAGCTCCTCCCAGGGTGGAAGTGAGATTTATGGTGGGGATTTGCCTCTTGACTGGCATCTCAATGTTTCTGGAAATCAAAAATTTGAGTAATTTCAGCTGATTGATGCAATAAGGTGCCCACTTCACCAGTTAGATAAGTACACATGGGGACTGAGGTAGATGAAATACTCTAAAGCATATATGGCATTGCCATTAAAAATGGGATAGTTTTTTACTGCTGTAAAAATTCTGTCATGAATTTACATTTTTTTTTTCATATCTTTGTGGAAAAGTGTGCTGAAAGGCAAAATTGAAATGGTGAGGTTAGTAAGAGTAAGCTGAAGATGCCAAGGTCTCAGTTAATACAAAATCCTTTACTTTTCCTATAAGCACAGCTGGATAATTTTAGGACCATAGATACAGCATAAAAAAAAAATACAACTGCAGTGGCCACTTTCACAGTAATGAGTTCAGAACTCCTTTTTTAATCTGTGGGATGCTTTATTGGGAAGTTCCTCACCGTACTTGCCTGCTCACAGTTCAGTGGGGCTCTTTTGGGTTTATTTTGTTCTCTCCTCACTTTGGCAGGTTTGATTTTTCCAGCTTGTGCCAGCCCTTCTGATCCAGGAAATCCCAAGAGATGGAAGTTGCACCTTGAAACAGGGGATAATTCTCACTCCATAACAATCCTGGATAATATAAAGGGAATTCTTTGAAGCAGACCCCATCAGAGTATAAGGCTGTGTGAGTTAAAACTGTGGCACCCCCTTCCAGACAATATCCCTCTGCCAGGGACGAGGACAGGATTTGTCCCTGCAAGGAAGTGAAGCAGTGCCTTACTTCTCCATGTGTGAAAAGTAGCCTCCAATTAAGATATCAGACAATATTTCAGAGCAAACACTGATGCCTATACATTAGGGAGAGAGCTCTTGGCAGCTGAATAACAATACCTCCTCAGTCCACTGCCTTTTGAAAGGGAAGCACAACTTCCCTTCTTGTCCTTATCTGAACTGTGCTTATGAGACAAGAAACATCCTTTCTGCTTTTATTTTCTCATGTACTCAGCATAATCTGATAAAAGTGAAAGAATCAAAATCCATCAGCTGATGTGGAGAAGTGTCATTTATTGCCTTATTGAGCTCTCAGTTTGGAGCTGCCTAGACAGGCTTTTCCTTTGGAGGATTTAACCTGAGGCTGGTTGGTTTTTTCTCTCCAGATGAGAAATGTCTCGTGGTGTTTGGAGCAGAGCTTCTTCTTCTCTTCTCTTCTCTTCTCTTCTCTTCTCTTCTCTTCTCTTCTCTTCTCTTCTCTTC